>CAOLHI010001111.1:0-442250 GCA_948474755.1 Ctenosaura bakeri | reverse complement strand
CCGCTTCGAAAGGTATGCTCCACGGCAAAATGGGACGCTCATTTGCCCCAGCCTACCTTTTAGGGGTGGCGCGCTCTTAGGGCACTTTTAAACCAATACAGACAGACCCGTATCATTTAAAGCAGCTGAAAAAATGGGGTTTTGGGTGATGAATTGGGACTCTATTTTTTTTAAAAATGCATTGAATCTGACTTTTTTCCTACTTATTTTTCTACTATGAAGAAAATGGGACAAAAAGGAATGAATCAGAAAAGATAAAAAGGACAGAGGTATGAATTAAAAAAGACAAGCTGGGAAATAATGAGCTGAAAATGGTGCCAAAGAAGGCTCTACCTGTAAATTTCAAGGAAAAAGGGGAGCAAATATTGAAATAGGTATCAATACAAGGTTGATGCCTATTTCTCACTAGTGCTACTAGTGTATATCCCAGGATTTGGTGGGATTCCAGCCCTGGTGGGCAGTTGAAAGTGACCTCAAAGTGTGTTCTTAGTGCACCATAGAAGCAATCTAGCGTAAAAAGCATGATCAGTGGTTAGAGCCACCTGATTTGCCTGCAGATGATTCCAGCGGGAAGATTCGAACCCAAGATTCTTCACAATGGGCTAAGGTGGACGGAAACTTTCTACTTTTTCTTCTTCTCTTTCCCCAGGCGGCCGGGTTTTGGAGGTGGGCTTTGGCATGGCCATCGCAGCCACCAAGATCGAACAGTTCAACATTGAGGAGCACTGGATCATTGAGTGCAATGAGGGGGTATTCCAGCGGCTTCAGGAATGGGCCAAAACTCAGCCTCACAAGGTACGACAAACTCATACTGTCCCAATCTGCCAGGGAAAGAGTCTGGATTAATACTTTGCCGTCCCACTGTCTCAGCTTCTTTTTAAAATGTCCCGGTTTCCTCTCTTTCTTCCCCCCTTTGTCTGCAGCTTGAATCATTTGCTGCAAACTGAATTCAAAGTGCAAAAGTAGTTTGCGCTCTATCAATTCAGCTGGAGAAGAAGAGAGGAAGGAGAGGAATCTTGCCCTTCCCAGTTGGTTCAGGCAAAGGCAAACTGCTGCAGCCTCACTTAGCTTGGTTCTTCTTCCTCATGCAAACGTTGGTGCCATCTGATGTCACTCGGCCCCATCCCATCCCCACCTGTGAGATGCAGGAGGGGAGGGGATTTGAGTGTGGTTATAGATTCGGTAGCTTTGGACTGGCCCATCTCCTCATAGAATCGTAGAGTTGGGGGGGGGCCTGAAACTGGACAGAACTTTCAAATTTCAGAGAAAGGAGGCTTTCTGGCCACGATTTGCAGCCCGAAGCCAGTGGACAAGTGATAAAGACATAAAAATTAGCAATAAAGAGATGAGAACAGCGTGTTTTCGGGGTGCATTTCAGCATGGGGAAGTGGAATCACGGATACGGATACAGGGGACGTGCTGAATTTTGCCCGGTTATGCAGAATAATTCCTAGTGCCGGGCAGATCTAGGGAAGACATCCATTTGGTAGTGTCCCCGTGCAGTGGGAAATAAATCGTGGACCCGTTCTTAGTGGCTAACCTCCCTGAGTTAATCTGCAACCGTACGGGAGCGGTGTAGGCGGGCTGAGTTGCTGAGTAAGGGTCTAGGCTTGGTCACTCATTTACCCTCGGGATGATACGCCGGCCTCTTTCCCTCTGCTTTCTTCCCAAAGGTCGTCCCTTTGAAAGGGTTATGGGAGGACGTGGTGCCGACTTTGCCTCCCGAGCATTTTGACGGTAAGAGAGAGGCTTAAATTTTCCCCAAAGGGGTGGAGTTGCTGGATTTGCCTGTCCAAAAAAGAAGGGGTTTTTATTTGCCCGTGAGGTTTTTACAGAAACCAGCATAGTGTCCTGGTTTGAGTCTTGGGCCGTTTCCGCGCTAGACTGTGATAGCGCCGCTCCCTAAACTGCAAACCCCAGGATTCCATAGGACGTTGAAAGTGGAATAATCGCACTATGACAGTCTGGTGTGGAAATGGCCTTGGACTAAGGCTCTGGAAGGGTCCAGCTATGGAAACCCACTGTGTGACCTGTGGGAAGTTGCACTGGGGTGCATTTCAGCATGGTTGCACTGGGGTGCATCTCAGCCTCAGAGTAACAGCATGGCAAACCTCTTTTTATTTTAATCTTTAACAAACTAGGAGGAAAAAAAATACCCCAGAAAGCAGAAAAATAGAAACCTCAAATAAAATATTAATATACCATTTCACTCTAAAATCTCCTCTTTATCCCTTACAGGAATCCTTTATGACACCTACCCACTGTCAGAAGAGACTTGGCACACCCACCAGTTTTCCTTCATCAAGGTGAGACGCGGCTGCCGCCGAGGAGGCCCAAATGCTCCTTGCCAAATGTTCGAATGAGTTTTTAAGCCACTGCAATGCTAGAAATTGGGGAAATTTCATTTTCCAATGCAACGCCGCCCCTTCTCGTCCCCGCAGGGTCACGCTTACCGGCTCCTGAAGCCGGGGGGAATCCTCACCTATTGCAACCTGACGTCTTGGGGGAGCTGCTCAAGACCAAGTACTCGGACATCGAGAAGATGTTTCAGGTGAGGACCAGAGCAGGCTGGGATGGGGGGGGGTTATTGCCCCTGTCTCCTGGACAGGGAAGCGGACGGAGAGGAGCTAAGGGACCATGGCATCATGCACTGGCAGCAGCCCGATTTCGCAGCACTACAAACATCTCCTAATGTCACACCCCCAATCCAAGGAAGAGTGTGACTTGCCCAGGGTCACCCAGTCAGCTTCCGTAGCTGAATAGCGTTTCGAACCCTGGTCTCTCAGTCCAGTATTGAAACTGGCACTCTGTACTGGCTTTCCTTGCATTTTTATCTTAAGGAGAGCCTTTGGTACTTGCATATGCCTTGAGTTGGATGGAGGCTAGGATGTCAGTTGCTGTTTTTCAAGGAATACTCAAAATGGTAGCTCAGGAGGTGAACCCAAAGGTCAACTCGTACAACCCGCTTCCAATGTACGAGTCCCTCAACTAAAACTCCCTGCAAATTATTATTTCCTAGTTACTTTTCTTTCCCTGACCTCTTCCAAGGAGCACATCTGGGCCCTCTTCACAAAAAGCCTGTGAGGTAGGTCAGGCTGAGAGGGACCCAGTGAGTTTCTCAGCTTGCTGACGACTTGAATCTTGAGGATCACAGAATCATAGAGTTGGAAGAGACCCCAGAGGCCATCCAATCCAACCCCCTGCTATGCAGGAACTAACACTCAAAGCATTCCCAACAGAGGGCCATCCACCCTCTGCTTAAAAACCTCCGAAGAAGGGGACTCCCCACACTCCATGGAGGCAGCATCTTCCATTGCCGGACAGCTCTGACCGTCAGGAAGTTCTTCCCTGTGGTTCAGGTGGAATCTCCTTTCCTGCAGCTTGAATCCATGTCCATTGCTGGGCTTGTACTCAGTATCTCTGCAGCCAGAGTACCAGTTGTGGGTCTGTTTTCAAGCTCACTGTTTTGACACCGAGTTTATTTGACAGGAAACCCAAGTACCTCACCTGGTGGAGGCCGGGTTCAAGAAAGAGAACATCCGCACCAGTGTCATGGATCTCATCCCTCCCGCCGATTGCAGATACTACTCCTTTCCCAAGATGATTACTCCCATGATCACCAAATAGATGGCAACCCCAGGAGTTGTGGGGGGGAAAGTAACTGATGGAGGCAACTGCCAAGCTCACTATCAGTAGAACGGTTAGTGGGGGAAGTGGGAAGGGGCATAAATCTCTTTCTCTCTTTCCCAGCACTCAGAAAAATTGGAGTCAGTGTGTTAAGGGCAAGGAACGAGCTGTTCTTTCATCCAAGAAAATTTTATCTTCTGATCATCTCTGCCAGTATCATGTCTTGTCTCTTTTCTCTCTGCTGACTCACTACAACCCAGCCACCGGCAGTTTCCAAACACCCAACGCTGCCTTACATTTGTGTCACACCACCAAAAAGGAAAAAAAATTTTGATCACAAGTCTCATCATCCTCAACCAGTTTCCTGGGGCCAATGGGAGCTGTAGTCCAAAACCTCCTCGAGAGCACCAGTGTGTTTCTGTCTCCACAGCAGTGGTTCATACCTTGTGGCTCTCTATATGTTTTGGATTTGAATTCCAATTGGATTTGGAATTGGATTTGAACACAGCCAACGGGGTGCTGAAGTCCAAAACATCTGAGGGGTCACCACCGCTCATGCAGGGAATTGGTTTTCTTCTAGATGCTGAATTACATCTTCCACTGGCCTGGTAGGGATGATGGGAGGTGCAGTGCAAGCATA
The DNA here is from genome assembly GCA_948474755.1 of Ctenosaura bakeri. NCBI lineage: Eukaryota > Metazoa > Chordata > Lepidosauria > Squamata > Iguanidae > Ctenosaura > Ctenosaura bakeri. Next base: position 437,983 of record CAOLHI010001111.1, on the reverse strand, counting down.
GTTGGAGAGCACAGGACTGACCAGGTTATACACATGACTGAGCCACATTTGGACTGCATCTCCCATCGGGCTGTCGCCTCCCACGATGATTTCCAGGACATTCTGGGAGGAATGCATGGGAAGCAGAGCACCAAAAACCTAAAAATGCTATACATGCATTTGTAAAGTTTATTGAGAAAGCTTTGTGCAAACTAGTCCAAAGTGTGCGCTAAACATCCGGACAGGGCCTGCCGCTGTTGAGCCTCTGGCAACCAGGTGAGGTGCTATTTCCGGTACCAGATCTGAAGTCTTTTCTCACGTTTGATCTTCTTCTGGAGCTGCAAGATCCCGTACAGCAGAGCTTCAGCGGTCGGAGGGCAACCTGACGGAGTGGCGGGAAAAAAAATCATCATCTTCGTCATTAAATCATATCACCCGGCGACAGCGGGGGAACAGGCAGAGCTTGGAGAAGTCTTCTTTTGGATTATAGCTCCCTGGCTGGAAAAAAAAGTAACTTCTCCAACCTCTGAGAGTGGGTCAGGTAGGGAAGAACCAACTGATAGAACTGATAACAGTAGTGGTCAACTGCATGGGGAATGAGGCCAATTACTCCAATGCAAGCTCGGATATGTCCATTTTCCCATGCTGCCCCTCTCAAAATGGCACCTGACGCCATTTTGAGAGGGGCTGCAGAGGAAAACAGGGGTATTTTGGAAGGGGAGGTGTACATAGCTCTGGGGTCTTGTGGTTTTTGCAGCATAGTTGCATATCTTCACATGTTTGGGGACAAAACCTATGCCAAAATTTTACCAAAAATTCAGAGGGATGAATAGGAGTTTTTGGGGGGATTTAAGGATCCATAAAAGTGGGATCTGGGCTGAATATGGCCCACAAGCGACCCTTGTCCACCCCTGGTTTATGGGAAGTATCCTCCACTCATTTGCGTTTAATACTGGGCACACACAGAAAGACAGAAGACCTTGAATCTCCTTCAATAGCCTGATTACTTAGCCTTGACCCAGTACTTTTGTCACTGACATTCAACCAGCCTGACTGCTTGGCTTGACCGCAGTACACGTGAAAGGGATCTAAGAATCTTAGTAGACCACAAGTTGATGCTGCTGGACCCCCCCCAAACTTCCAGCATCCCCGATCATCTGTCATGTGTGCAGGGGATGATGGGAATCGGAACCCCAAGACATCCTGACCGCCACACATTTAATGTCTTTCGGCTGTAGCCAAACCCCCTTTTCTGCTGCTTTGCTTTTCAGTTTTGGGTGTTTTTTTACCTGGCACATAGATGTCCACGGGCACAATTCGGTCACAGCCCCTCACGACGGAGTACGAATAGTGGTAGTAGCCGCCACCGTTGGCACAGCTGCAAAGAAACGGAGGGGAAAAGTGGTCACACATTGTTTGTGTCTAGTTTTAAAAGCCACACCTTGCAAAGGAAAAGGATTCCAGCCTTTTCCAATCACATTTTTCAAGCAGTTCAGAGGTCCTGGACTACAGCCTCCATTATCCTCAGTCACAGGGGAACTGTAATCTAACAACATCTGGCTAGGGAAACCTACAAGCACTGAAAAAAAACGGGGTGCCACAACCAAGAAGGCCCTGGGGCAAAACAGCAGATGTTGCATTTCTAACTTGCTACCCCCCCCCCAAAAAAATGCTTTGCATGTTTTACGGAGCATGGACTGGTGCTAGTCTTGCCCCAGGGAGCAAGCTGGGGATGGGGCAGGGTTCAAGAGTTACATTTCTCAATAGCTCAGTGATCTAGAGCTTGGAAATGTTCCCTTTTTTGGACTACAGCCCCCCCAAACTCCCCACCCAGCCAAGGCTCAGATTCACCACTTCATTCCTGGAAAAAAAACCCCAGAACAACAATTCTGACACTGAACTGTTCCATGAGGCCAGTAGGGAGAGCCAGCACAGTGTAGTTCAATTCTCTGCACGGACACGGAAACCCATCGGGTGCCCTCAGGCGCGTCATACCCTCTCAGCCCCAGAAAACCCCATGGGAGGGTTGACTTAGGACAGGCATAAGTCAGAAATGACTTGAAGACACCCAGCAGCAACAACCATCTCCATCAAGGTCAAAATACCCTAAAAGCACCAGATCCCATCTGATCTTTGACGCTAAGCAGGGTGGGCCCTGGATGGGAGACCGCCAACGAATGCCAGGTGCTGCAGGCTATATTTCAGAGGAATGAACTCTGAGTATTCCTTTCCTAACAAAATCCCATGAAACACACAGATCGACCGTAGGTAGACAGATGACTTACAGGCACATATGTGTGCATGCACATACATGTACACACACACACACTCCCCAAAAGTTATGCTGAGAGTTTTGTAGCAGAAACGCCAGCAAAGTTTCCAAGAGCCAAATCAGAAAGAGAAAATCCAAAATAAAAAGAGAAAGGAAGATCAAAGATACAAAGAACTGTGGGCATCAAAATGTCAAAAGTTTTACCTTCCCATGGACACCACGTAACGCGGTTCAGGCATCTGGTCATAGACCTGCCAAGACAGAAAATGTGAAAATCTAAAGTGGAAGAGGTTTATGCTGGCCTATGACCATAATTAAATCTCTCTCTCTCTCTCTGGTGCCTGCCTGTTGATTCAGCTTAGAACTGCACTGGTTTATTTTTTTGGCTGCCACAACACAGTGTGACTCATGTTTAGCTTGCAGATTACTAACACCTCTAGGTCTTTTTGCACATACTGCTTCCAAGTCTGGCGCCACGCATATGATGTTTGCGCTCACTCATACCTTCCGGAGGGCGGGGGCCATCTTGTTTGTCAGAGTCCCTGCCACAATCATGACGTCAGCTTGCCGGGGGCTGGCTCGGAAGACCACACCAAAGCGGTCCATGTCGTAGCGCGGGGCGGCCATGTGCATCATCTCGACGGCGCAGCAGGCCAGGCCAAAGGTCATGGGCCACAAGGAGCTCTGTGCCAGGAAAACCAAGGTTACCCAGTGAGTTTCCATACCCGAGCAAGGATTCAAAGGCTGGTCTGACAGCGTCCTGCACCAGGGTTCAAGTTACTACACCACACTGGCTCTCTATGAGAAAAGCTAGACAAAATAAACCTGTGGTGGGAAGAGACAAAGAGCTCAATCTCCTGAAACTCACCCGGCGAGCCCAGTTAATCAAGTCATCCAGCTTGGTAATGATGTACTCTCCTCGACTGTTCGGGACGAGAGGCTTTCTCTGAACCATTGTAGCGCTCTTCGGCTGAACGGTAGCAGGACTGCGGAGAAGGTGGCACCAAATGGAACGAAGGCAGAGTTAAAGCACCTTTTATGTCCCACCTCACAAGTAAAACCCGGACAGATTATGTCCTCTCTTTCCAAGAAAAATTAACCTGGTTCCTCTGCAAAGGCTAACCAGTTGCCTCTGGACAATTTGCAAGCAGGACACATAAGACTCAGGCGGCATCTCCTTTTAAGACAGGGGTGGGCCAGTTGTGACTCACAGGCCAAATGTAGACCCCCACTGGGGGTCAATTTTTTAAAAAACTTTGCCACCAATTGTCCTCTGAGATTGTGCGTGGAGGCATTTTGGCCACGGTTCGGGCCCCATCTAACTTTTTTGCCATTTTAGGCATCCCGGTGCCATTTTGCAACAAGAAGCGAACGATCACTTCCTCATTTTTAAAATGGCCTCTCCTGGGTATATAATGACAAGTGAGGGGGCTAACCCACCCCTTTCCCTCTCCTTTGAATCCTGGGTGACCATTCTCTCCACCATCCCTCAGCCCCTTTCCCACAGACATGCATACACATTTTTGTGTATTTGTGATTCCCCCCACCCCACTTTTGCAGTGGTTTTTCATCCCTAACCCTAGCAAACGTGGAGGGCCAAATGTACTTCAAAAGTAAAAATGGCTTGGTATCTTTTGGGCACACCCTTTTTGCCCCCCCTAACACGACAACGCCACCCCCAATTTCTCTGAGTTCGGCCAGCAAAGAAGGAGCGGAAACATATTCCTCACCCTTGTACTGGCTCTCCAACCTCCCCTCTACACACCCTCCAATTTAGGAGTGAAGAAAAGATTTGCGACTACCTCTCCGCGGCTTCTGTTGTGGGCGTCTGTTGGACTAAACGAGCCGTGGACGTCGTGACCGGCCTGTTAAAAGAAAGCAAAGCCAGTCCTCAGAAAAAGCAGCAACTATAAAGAACATCTATTTTCCCAGCCAGCCCCACGTCTAGCCCTAGGAGACCGTGGGGAGCAGCCAGAAATTGCAAACTGCCCTTTTGCTCGGACTTTAACCTTCCTTTGGGTGCTCAGTTTCTCTCTTTGCAACAAGGAGATGGAAAGGGGGTTTGTGCTTACCTTAAAAGAAGCCAGCCACGTGGGGCCACACGAGAAACTGGAAGAAAAACAGAAAAGGAAGAAAAATTAGAAAAATGTAGGCCATCTCCCGGCACAGGCGCCCAAGGGTGAGGACTTGTGTTGTACAGGCTAGCTTCACGTTCAGAGAACGGGCTTAGAAGGTTTTCAAAAGCTTTATTCACAAACGTCGAAGACAACAGCCAAATATTTTGGCAATTATAATAATAATACGGCAACTGTTATACAGTGTTAGAACACGTGAAAAGGTTAGTATATAAAGTTAGATTAGCAAGAGCAGAAATCAAAGAATATCTGCTTCTAAAAATACGGAGGGTTTTTATTGTGTATGCTGCTTTATGCAAAGTCTGGATTTAGACCATTGCTTGTTCAGGCACCTTTTTGGAAAAGTGGGTGTTAAAAAAATAATATAGAATCTATCAGCACTTCACAATTCATCTATCCATCAGTTTATTTAATGACCGACAAGGAATGGAAAATGTTAACAAATTTAAAATATATTTATTTATTTAAAGTTAGAATAACAAAGTGCAACAGTGGTTTCTTCTTGCACAATGCATTAAGAGGGGGTTGTACAACTGACCTGTTGCAAGATGCAAACATTGCAAAAGAAGCTTGAAATATAATTTAAAAATAGAGGGGTCTTATTTGGAGTGTCATCTCTCCCCTCTAAAAATGCTTTCTTGGGACTCCAACTCCCAGAACTCTCCAGCCAACATGGGTGGCTGGGGGATTCTGGGAGCTGGAATCTCCAAAAGCATAGTTAGGGAAATAATATCTGGAAGCGGAATGCTGGGAGCATAGCTAGGCAAATCACAGCTTGAAAGGGGATTCTGGGAGCTGGAATCCCTAAAAGCACAGATAAGCAAAGCATAGCTGGAAGGGGGATAATAGAAGCTGGAGTCCCAAGAGCATAGGTGGCTAAACCATACCTGGAAAGGAGATTCTAAGAGCTGGAATCCCAAAAAGCCTAGCTAGGGAAAGCATACCTGGAAGGGGGATAATGGGAACTAGAGTCCCAAAAGCATAGCAGGCACAGCATAGCTGGAAGGGGGATACTGGGAGCTGGAATCCCAAAAGTATCGCTAGGCCAACCATACCTGGAAAGGGGGTTCTGGCAGCTGGAATCCTCAAAAGCATAGTTAGGGAAAGTATATCTGGAAGGGGGATAATGGGAGCTGGAGTCCCAAAAGCCTAAAAAGGCTAAGCATACCTGGAAGGAGGATAATGGGAGCTGGAATCGCAAAAGCATCGCTAGGCCAACCATACCTGGAAAGGGGATTCTGGCAGCTGGAATCCTCAAAAGCATAGCTAGGGAAAGTATATCTGGAAGGGGGATAATGGGAACTGGAGTCCCAAAAGCATAGCAGGCAGAGCATACCTGGAAGGGGGATAATGGGAGCTGGAGTCCCAAAAGCCTAGCAAGGCTAAGCACACCTGGAAGGGGGATAATGGGAGCTGGAGTCCCAAAAGCCTAGCAAGGCTAAGCACACCTGGAAGGGGGATAATGGGAGCTGGAATCTCAAAAGCACAGCCAGGCAAAGCATAGCTGGAAGAGGATGCTGGGAGCTGGAGTCCTAAAAGGAATTTCCCCAGGCTTTGCCCCCACCCTTCCCACGGTAAACGGCTTCTCAGGCCGACATGCCACCCTCCCCACCCGGCGGCTGCCGCCTCCCTCCGGGCTTGCAAAGCCTCACCTGCCAGGGCAGCCATTTCGGCTCTCCGGACAGCCCTTCAAGCCACCTTTGGAGACGCGGCGCCCCCTCCTAAGCGCTCCGGGTAGGAACCGCAGCCGCCGCGACTTTCGTTCCCAAGCCAAGAAGGGCCTCCGAGCCTCCATCGCCCCCTGGCGGCCGAGAGGCGCATAGACCTCCATTTCTTCCTTTCCACTTTTCTCCACCCCTCCGTGCTATTTATATTGCTTATTCCCCTTTTTAAAACCAACTTTACATATTAAAATTTTAAACCGCCCCTTCATGTGTTGCTGACACTCCTTGGGTCACTAATTAAAATCCCCCCCTTAATTTTATTTTTCCTTATTTCTCATTTCCTCGCTCCAGGGATTTTATTTTTGCAAGGGATGGGAGGGAAGGCAATCGCCAGCGGACTTATCCCTGCCCTTCTTGTTGCCAGGGCGGCCATCTTGGTTGTGGGCACCGCTGCCCTTCCTTTCCCTTCCTATGCAGCTCAAGCAAAGGAGTGGTGCTTTCCCCTTCCTCTCCCTCTTCCTTCCCCCAATTGCAAGATCTGCCTCAGATTTGGACAAGGAGCCCTGCCAAAGTCGTGGAAACGGTTTAAAGCGAATTAAAATCCGAATTGGGAAAAAGGAAAAAAAAAATTCTGTCCGTCCCTGGGTGGGCTCGAACCACCAACCTTTCGGTTAACAGCCGAACGCGCTAACCGATTGCGCCACAGAGACCCAGCTGCCCAGCACCCTCCCTGGCTGGCCTTAAAAATGATATATTTTTTTTTAAATGATGCTGAAGCTTCCACCTGGTTTGCAGCAAATCGGTAAGGTTTCCAAAAAGAGAGAGAAGTTACTTTTGTCCCTAGTTCAAGAACAAGGATAAAGACCCTTGCATTATTATTTTATTATTATTTATTATTATTGTATTTTATGTTGTGATCATATTGCAATAGATTTGGGTTGCAGGATAACACATATCGCAATAGATTTTGACCATGTTGCAGTATATTTCAGATGTAGGACCCTATTGCAGTGTATTTGACCCTAAAGTCTCAGAATCATAGAATCACAGAGTTGGGAGAGACCCCAGAGGTCATCCAGCCCAACCCCCAGCTATGCAGGAACCCACATCAAGGCACGCCCAACAGATGGCCGTCCAGCCTCTGTTTAAAAACCTCCAAAGGAGGAGACTCCATTGAGGCAGCAGCATATTCCATTGTGAAACTGGTCTTACCATCCAGAAGCTCTTCTTAATATTTAGATGGAATCTTTTCGTGTCGTTTGAAGACGTTGCTCCCTATCCTAGTCTCTGAAGCCACAGAAAACAGGCTTGCTCCATTCTCCCTATGACATTCCTTGAAATATTTAAACGTAGCTATCATGTCACCTCTTAACTTTCTCTTCTCCAGGCTAAACATCCCCAGCTCCCTCATGAGTTAATTCTTGACATATCAGCTGTCTTCTCTGTCTTTAGAAATTAGAAATGCCCAGAAGATTTAGACTTTAGTATTCGACGCTACATCTTTACACTTGAGGATCTTCTCTAGTTCCTTCATGACTGCCTTTCCAACTCTTAGTCGTCTTCTGATTTCTTGACCGCAGTCTCCATTTTGACTAGTGACTGAGCCAAGGTATAGGGAAATTTATATTTATTTAAAATGCCCTTTTTTGAAACATTACTGAAGAACAAAAGGAGGCTCCCAGAGCAGTATTGGAAGAGCAGTAGTTGGGAGTCCCATTCTTCAGGCTTAGAACTTAAAAGCCCTGAACACAAAAGGAGAAAGGAAGTGGGAAGTGGGGGGGAAATGCAGACTCACTAGTTCTAGTTCAGTAGAGAGTAACTCAGGGTGCCAGGAAGCTGGATCTAAGAACAATGGAGCAGCAGCCTTTGATCGCTCCAGCGATTGTGACTAACATCTCTGCTAGTCCTTTCCTAACAGCATGCATTAACCGTATATATCCTACTGCATTCGGGTGCTCAGAACTACCAGTGTGTAACGCCGGCAGGAAAAGGGAGAAACAAGCTTTCTTGTTCTGGAACTGGATATAGAATCGTAGAGTTGCAAGACACCTCAGAGGCCATCCAAGTCCAACTCCTTTCTGCCGTGCAGGAACATACACCAAAGCACTCCCAAAAGATGGCCATCCAGCCTCTGTTTAAAAACCTCCAAAGAAGGAAGAGACTCCACCACGCTCCATTGAGGCAGCAGATTCCACTGCTGGACAGCTCTGACCGTCAGGAAGTTCTTCCTGAGGTTCAGGTGGAACCTCCTTTCCTGCAGCTGGAATCCATTGCTCCTTGTCTTAGTCTCTGGAGCAGCAGAAAGCAAGCTTGCTCCATTTTTCATATGACATCTGTTCAAATATTTAAACATGGCAATCCTGTCTCCTCTTAACCTTCTCTTCTGCAGACTAAACATCCCCAGCTACCTCAACCGCTCCTCATGGGGCTTCATGGCTTCCAGACCCTTCACCATTTTGGTCGCCCTCCTCTGGACACGCTCCAGCTTGTCGATATCCTCTTTGACAGTATCGTAGTTCCAGACCACCCTCAGAGTTCTTTTCAGTGCCTGAGGGGGTTGGAGAAAGTCACAGATAATCAAATCTGTAAAAGTTAAACCTAGGCATGTGGAGGGCTGATTGTTTATAAGAGCATTACGGCAATGAATTTGGGAATTTGTGCTTCCTTCTTGCTAGCAATACTTCCAAATGTTTGGGGGGGGGAAGAAACTAACAGGCTTTTATGGGTTTCGTTGTAGAAAGTTTATTTTCTTCGTGCTTAAAAACAACTTACAGAGAATAATGACTGCGGAAAGTAGCACTTTAGATCTTAGTAAGTCAATCACCTCTGAATCTTTTCGATTTTTAAACTTTATTTACATAGAGTTAAGATGCCAAACAGAGGCAGCACCTGGCTGAGAATGCAGAGGGGAGAACATTTCCTTTCTAACCCAGGCATGGGAATTTCAGATAAATAAGACCTGAAAGTAGTTTATGCCATCCTATGTAACAGCACAGAGATTTTAAAAAAAAGACCTGTTCAGGATTCAGCCAGGTTAAAGGAAGTATGTTACTTCTGTCTCCAACCTCTGAAAAGCGAGGGAGAACTGGAAGATAAGAAAAAAATCATGTTTGCTAGTAATGGAACAGAAGCACTGTTACAGCTTTGTGGGCTGTTTCGATTTCAATCCTCTGCAGTAAAGTCTTTGGTGGGGACAAACAGCCGTTTCGGGGTACAGCGCTGCAGCAGATGAATCTGTCTTGGTCCAACCCAGATTCTTTTGAGATAGGAATGCTGTAACTTACATCATCTGTTCCCTACAGGTTCAACTGGTTAGGGATGAGGGGAGCTAGAATCCAACAATATGTGGAATGCCGTATATTCCTAGCCTGTCGCAAGAGCTCTTATTCCTGCGACTTTCTGCAATTTAATTTCTGGGGAAATTTTGCACCACACGAGGCGGTCCTTAGCTTTGAACCCCGCAAGGAACCATGAATCAAGTGGGGGACGGAATTGCATCCTGCTTGCTGCAGGTTCCTTTTCTGGTTACATGGGTAAGACATTTTTTAAAAATAAAAACTGCTCGTATTTTGCACAAAATAAATGCTATCTGTGTCATTTACCCACAGACACACACGTGTAAGGCCTTGCACAGGGCAGGGAAAGGTTTCACAGGCTGTCTTCCACAGACAGGCTTTCACTCTGCAGATGCTGTTTTCTCTTCTGTTCTAGGATTTGTTCTTCAAATAGTTTCCGCTCCCTGGAGGAGGAAGGGGGACACACCGTTTTAAAGATAACAAAACAGCAAATATCTAGGGTAGGAGTGAGGATCTGTAACATGCGAGATGCTTTTTTTAAAAAGCAGTAGAGATTTTGAGTAGGGTGATGGGTCAGTGACTGGCCGACCGATGTTGCCCTCCAGGTTGTTCCCATCATCCATTACCATCAGCTTTGCTAAAGGCCAACAAACCGCCTGGTGAACCACATCTCTCTGATACGAAGGAACAGTATTTTCTAAAAAAATTAACATGCCAAGGATTGTTGCCACATTTCCACCATATTCTTATTGTATTTTGCCTAGCTTCCTAGAAAGCTGACTAGAAGAATTAGCAACTGATGGCTCATGGACCACCATTTTGAGAAGCACTGGCTTAAATGACAAATACATTTTTAGAAACTTTTTTAGAAACATCTTTAGAAAAGAGGAAAATGAGCTCAGCTGTGTGATTCAAATTATAAGAGCTTCCACCTAAATTTACTGCAAGAGCTGCTCCACAGTGCAATGAACTGCCTTGTATCTAAGCCGTGTAAAGAATGATTTAAAAGTAGATACCTCTGGCTCACTAATGGCCCCATCTCGTATTTCTCTTCTGCCTTCTTGTAGTCAATCTGATCCACAACTGAAATTGCATATATGATAGCCTAGTAGAGGGGGGAAAAACAGATACACTGTTTAGACTGAAAATTTGTCACATTAATAGAAAATCAAGTCTGGAATATGAAAAGGAGATGGGAAAGAACCACAGTTTAATTTCGGTCCCAAGCATCTCTACACAGAGCTGTGAACTACCACAAAATCAGAGTTAGAAGAGACCACAAGGGCCATTAAGTCCAACCCTCTGCCAGGCAGCAAGAAAGCATGCCCAGCAGAAGGCCATCCAGCTTGTGTTTAAAAACCTCCAAAGAAGGAGACTCCACCATACTCTGAGGCAGCAGTATATTCAGCTGTTGAACTGCTCTTTTGTGAATTGTGGCGCTCAGAATTGGTCACAGTATTCCAGGTGAGGTCTAACCAAAGCAAAACACCATGGTATTATTACTTCACTTGATCTTCACACTACACTCCTGTTGATGCAGACTAGAATCGCTGTGGCTTTTTTGGCTGCTGCATCACACTGTTGACTCATGTTCAGCTTGTGGTCAACTAAGACACCTAGATCCCTTTCACACGTACTGTTTTCAAGCCAAGTGTCACTCATCTTTTATCTGTTTACTTCATTCTCTCATCTCAACTTCAAACCTCCTCAAGATAAATCTTGTCGTCAAAACCCAATGAACCCAAAACCCTTAGGGCAGAGCTTTCCAAACTGTGTGTCATGACACGTCAGTAGGTCAGGTCTGGGTGGAGGGGCTGCCTCTCCTGCCGCCACCACCCCAGGCCAAGGAAGACCCCAGCGAGAGTAGCAGTGGTGGGCCAGGCTCAGGTGGAGCAGTTGCCTGCACTTCCTGAATTACTTACTGTGGCATGAAATGATGCATGTCTGAAAAGTGTGTCACCAACATGAAAAGTTTGGAAAGTTTTGCCTTAGGGTCACCATAAGTTGAAAACAGCTTGGAGGCACACGCCACCACCAATACCAATATTGTTTTGGGGTCCTGGTGATTCAAAGTGCCCTTGGCAAATGTTTTAGGTGAACAAATGCTTATACTGCCAGCTCCTCAAAAACTGCTTGAGTTAGTGTGCATTTCTTACCTCTGGAAAGAGAACATCTAAGATGAATCTGGTACTGTCTCCATTGACGACTGGCGAGATCTTGGCATATGTCTCCTGGTAAGCCCTCTTCAAATAGTTGCACACAAGTTCCTGCTGGGAGTCATCTTCCAAATATGCCTCGATGCAGGTCACGTAACGGCGGGGGTGGAGGAACTCCGCTAGCCACCGCGATGGCTTCTCCCTCTTTAAAACTGACTGGAGGTGGTCGTCTGCCCCTTTGGCCTTGACAATGAAATCCACAATCTTTTTGTTGGCTCTGTCTCTGGCTGCCCGCATCCGGTCAGGAAGGACTTTCTCCGTCAGCTTCAGGGGGGTTGATTCGGAGTGAGAATCTTGGACCTCCGCCTCTTCAGTCTGTGGAAAGTTCATCTGGGACTGGTTCAGGGGGCCTTCCTTCCGAACTGGATAGCCTGGAAAGGAAAAGGTCTACTAAGATTCCTAGACCCTTTTTAAGGTAGTCTGTTCCTCTGGCCATCAGGAAGTTCTTCCTAATGTCAAGTCAAGATTAGGAATAGGGTGAGAAGAGATTTTTTTTTAAGCACACAAACCCAAATTAATCCAGAACACTCAGCACATTTCAGGTATCTGCCTCACAAAATAACCTGTAGCCGTCCACTTCTACAATCACAGGGACGTCACACATTTTCCTTTGTTTTTTAGGACAGCAAAGGTGACCTATGCTGGAGTAATGACACTTGCCCATGGTCAAGAATAGAGAATTCCTTCGAGAAGACCAAAGTACCAGAGCTTGTGACCTGAAGTAATACTTACTCATAGCATCAGAGCAATAGTCCAAGAAAGACCCCTCAAAAGAATTACAACCTATATGGGGAAAAAAGAGATCTTTATTTAACTCTGGTTTTGGAGATGGAAAAGTTTTTTTTTAATTGCAATATGATTAATACAAAACAAATAGAACTAATAAACAATGGTCAACAACAGAAAATAAGAAGGGGGTCATTTAAAAGAAAATGAGTCCTGTGGATGCTCTTGGAGACATCAAAATATTTTATGCAATACTGTGAGGAGATGGGGCTAAAGAGGAAATAGATATAACATAGAGCAGGGGTGAGCAAGAGTGGTGAAATAGGATGCTGGAGTAGATACCCTGGGCTGCTAAAAAGCACCTTAACTTACCAACTCTGATCCAGTAGTCCTCGATCAAATTGATGCACCAGCTGATTTCATGGTAGTAATTCTCTTGAGCTGCTTTCTGGGAGGAAGAGTGGAAGGAAAAAGGTGACATAAATTTAGACCTTTCCCTGTTACAGAAATGGCCAGACCTTCCTCCTTGTACTGGGAGAGAGGCGAAAGTAGAATTAAAGACTTTCAGGATCACAGTGGAATCATCCGCTTGCCCCAAATCACGGCTATGGAGTCAGCATGCCAAACCTTCAACACTGACTCCTGTTTTTCTATCGTCCAACTCCTCCATAAATGGCAAATGTCTATTAGTACACATGCGTGGATTCTGTATCCACGAATTCAGCCAACCACAGCTTAAAAATATCCCTGCCCCCCCAAAATATAAAAAGCAAACTTTGATTTTGCTGTTTATATAAGGGAGGCCATTTTACTGCACCCTTGTACATACTGGGACTTGAGCATCCACAAGTTTTGGTATCCGTGGGGGATCCTGGAACCAAACTTTATCAGATATAGAGGGCCCACTGTAATAACAAATTTACAATAGTAAAATGGTAGCGCAAGGTGTTTCATCACCACCATGTGAATCAGATTTCTTAAAACTGAGAGAACATACATTTATTTGATTGAAATTTCTAGACAATACCAATGAAAGTATATATGCAACAAACAAGGTATTTAATGAATTAAAAATGTAAAATATAGGTATAAATATATAAAGTATTAGTATAAATATATAAACATGAGTATAAAAATGATATATACCATATATTGCTATAATATTATTATAAGTTTTCATTTCAGAGCCAGAATCTGTACATTACTTGACTCCCTCTAAACATTAGGAAGAATTTCTTGATGGTAAGAGCAGTTTGACAGTGGAATATGCTGCCCGGGAGTGTGGTGGATCTCTTTCTTTGGAGATTTTTAAACACAGCCTGAATAGCCCTCTATTGGAAGTGGTTGATTATGTATTTCTGCCTGACAGGGGGTTGACCTTGATGGTCTTTATGGTCTCTTCCAACTCTACAATTCTATGATTCTACCTCAAATTGCTCCTGACTCCATGGCCCTGCCCCAAATTCTACCTTTCGCTGCTTTACTTACTATCAGTGCCTGCTTCTCTTTGCAATCAAAGTGCTTGAGGCTTCTCAGAGAAGTGGAGAAGCTGCATCAAGAGAGAAGAGGGAAGAAACAGGAGTGATTAAAACTGAGGTCATTCCTCAGCCTTCTGACTTCCAGAACTGCAAGGATGTGTTGTGGTGCCATTCTAATTCCTTTAATGCAGGGTAACCATATCTCCTTCTCACAACAGGAGACGGGCATAAACATTCTGGGCATCACAGCAGCGCAAGAGCGGCTGGAGGTGTCAGAAGGCAACGGAGGAACAAACCCTGCTTTTAAAATGTAGGAGAGAGTGGAATAAAACAAGAATGAATTTCATTTGCTCTATTTACCCTTTCGGTTTGTCCTCCAGGCGTTTTTCTACGAAGAGCACTCTGGCCTTTTTAGCTTTCCGATTTACGTTTCTCACCTGTCAGAAGACAAACACAACAGCTAAGTGCCTAGAGATGGGAACATATATAGATCTGAGTTGGGTGAGGTATTTCCTGATGTCCTGGGGTAGAGATGGCCCTCCTCAGACCACCTCCCAAATTTTAAACAAGAGCCAATTAAGGAGTTTTGTGGGATGCTTTAAAAAAAATTCCCCAAAATCAGGGAGGGAGATGGGGCCTTTGCAGGCCTCATGGTGCCCACAAACTGCACCTTCCCCACCCCTGGAATGTAAAAACTTGTGAGATCTACCTTTTTCCTCCCAACTAAAATCCTCAAGATCCACCAACAGAAGTCTGGTGCAACCTTTTCCCGCCTCAGCACATACACAGCATAGTTAAACATCTGAGTTCAGGAGGTTCTTTCAAGTACTAGAACTGAATGAAGTTCACTCTCCTTCCCTATAAAAATCTGGAACATCCCCAAGGAACAAAAAATGCCCGATAGTTCACGGACATGCTGTAGCATGGAGATGTGGAACCTCCTCCAGCCTGAGAACCAAATTCAATTTAGAAGAAGTTCTAGGGGTGTGTCTGCATTCCACTGACGGGTAGGGCCATAAGCAGAAAGGGCAAAGTTTATTTATTTAGAGTATTTATACCCTGCCCTTCAGCCAAAAGATGTTCTCAGGGTTTGCAGGCTGTTCTTCTTCTCTCTGAGGCCAGAGCAATGGCAGATGGATTAGAGGGAGGGGCTCTTGCCAGCAGCTGGCACAATGGAACTATACTTGGCTGTTCTTCTCCTCTCTCAGAGACCAGAGCAATGGCAGCTGGCATTTGGAGGGAGAGTTTCTTACCACCCACTGGTCCGAGGCATGGTGGGATTGAAAAATAAATACTAGCCTATTTTAGCTTAAAGCTGTTGACTGCAGTCAAACCTTAGGTTTCATTTTTTTTCCAAATGGGAGGCCAAAACTCTCACACAAAAGCTGAGAAAAGGGAGATGGCCATGTGGTACAGAACTGAACAGGGGTTTGGATCTGGCCTCCACGGCCTGAGGTTCCCCACTCCTCCTGTAGTGGAAGCTTCAGAATGCTTTAACTTACCACAGCAGGCCAATATGGGTATTTTCTCAGCTTGCACCAAACCAAATTCCCTTCTTCAATAGAACCCAGTTCTGAAAGCACAAACAGAGATGTACAGTCAGCCCTCTACATTTGCTAGGGTTAGTGAGGCAGGAGCCCTGCAAAAGTGGAAAAATCACATAATATCAAAATGTGTGTGTGTGGGGGGGTGTCTATGGGAAGGGACTCAACAGACGGTTGGGAGAACAAGCACCCAAGACTCAAGGAAAGTCCCCTCCAATGCTACATCTCACCTTGAGACGGGAGGAAACTGGGCAATTCGTCTTCTTCATCGTCATCCAGGAAAGCTGGGCTTAAGGAGCTCTCTCTGACAGGGCTAAGCCACAAGGGAAGATCAGAGCTAGACTCCAGATCTGCAGACAAAATGACACCACAGTGATTTTCGGCTTCCTGCACAGATAACACTGACAGCTAGTTAGCTTTGCATTTGAAGAAACAAACAGGGAGAAGTCATCCATGCCACATTATCCCTCCTTCCATCAAAAAACCCGCACTGGTCTTGCTGTTTAGGGCTACTTAGAGGTTTCTGAAAATCTCGGGGTAGCTTACAATAAAATCAATTCAAACTAAAAAATAATGTTAGGAGATTAATATTATATAAAACAAGTTATTAGTCAAAACCAGAGCTTAAAGCAGATCTGCACTTGATCAGCATTTCGTGCAGATGTCATGACAGACACGTAGAATATAGAGGAAGACTGCTGCTCCAAAGACTAGAACATGAACTAGCAGTTTCAAACTACAGTTGCCACTCCATGTTTGTGGGTTTAACTTCAACAGATTTGATTATCTGCAAGTTTCTCCAACTCCAGCCCCCTCTCACCTCAGGTACTTCTTTTTCAGGCGGAACTTTCCCTCTGGCCTCGTTCGGGGGCTCCAATCGGGCTGTACAGCCCTTTAAAAATCCAACCCGGTCCTCCTCCTCCTCTACTAGCTAAGGATGGCTCACAGCCTGATTTCTGAACTCCACAAACTCTCTCCCCATGTCTCCCCACCCCTTGTATGTTAAGTATATTAAGTATGTTCAACCATCCTTGTTGGCCTTGCTCCCAAAATGAAAATCCTCCTCGTTTTAACCCAGGCATATCGGGGTAGACACAATGCAGACTTTCAGTCGTTCTTGTGTCCCCAGCGTACAATTTTTTTTGTTCCCAAATGCTCTCTACAGGATGTGGTGGTATTTTCATCACCTCCTTGCCCCCCGGCCCCATCTCTGCCCATGAGAGAGTATTTGAAACAGGAAGTGAATCAGAAGTGATTCCCACTCACATCCTGTTGTTAAAAAGGGCCCTTTCTAGGTCTAAAATGTCCCGGGGGCATTAAAAACATGGTGAAATCCCACCCCTAGAAGGCATTTGGGGGAAATTTCTGTGTAGGCGGTTTTCTCAGGGAGGTGTGGCCCTCTGAGGTCTCAGGGGGAGTGACAATAAAGCCCCTTAGCCTATTAAAGTTGCCCACTTTTGCTCTACCTTCTTCAGCTTCGCAACACGGAAGCTTGGATTGTTCTCCATCCACATTCTGGCTTTCTTCTCTCTCCTGTTCTAGAACTGACCCCTCACAAGGCAGCCCCAAATTCACGTCCTCCAGGGAAAGCCTGCGCCGTCTTTTCCGAGTGGGAGATGAAACCATGGGGTTTCGTGTGGGCGTTCCATTCAAGTCTTGGGGATGTCGACTACCATTGGACACTCTGCTGTATTTCCTTGGGGGAGCGTCACCTCCCTCGGGTAGCTCACTCGCCACTGAAGCATCATCAGTGGGAGATGCTAACAAGTTCTTTCGTTTCCCAGGTCTACCACTTGACTTCTTGCTGGCTGAGCTTGATCTGGAGTGGCATTTGCCGGAAGGAGACACCGCTGGGGTGCTGGTCCTAGCCAAACGTTCCAAAGCTGGTGATGGGGGCGTGGCTGCAACTTGACTGTGCCTCACAGTCTCCGTTGAGGAACAAGCTGATTTTGTCCTCATGCGGGTTTTGGGTGACGACTGCAGTTCTTTCAAGGGTGTTTGTGCCCTTTTTGCTTTGGAAACACTACCACAGGTTTGAACCACCAATTCCCCATCACCTGAAGGGCCACCCCGTACAGGTTTGTGGTTGGAAGAACCCTCGGAACAAAGAACACTCTCATTTTTTATTCCTCTGACCTTGGATGGGGTGGCAGCATCTCCAATTTTCTGTTCTTTTACCCTGTCCGGTGGGTCTTTGTGAGAGGGAAGCTGCTGGACAGTTGTAAGAGACAACAAAGCTCCCTCCAAGAGACCTTTCTGGACTTGTGACTTCTTCTGTCTTCCTTTCAATGGAATGCTGTCTCTGTGTGTGACTGAGTCCAAGAGATCCAGAGCTTTCTTCAGCGCACAGCGGTAGTGCAACTCCTCCGTGGATTTGCAGTTTGTCTTACTCTGAACTGTTGAGAGAAACATTAGCTGTCCTTAGGTTTATTATCTTTGCTTTCTGCCCTTTTTTGTGTATACTTTGTTGGTTTATGTTCACTGTACCCTACATTTGTATTTATCTATTTGTTAATATGACCTTTTTTTTTCTGGTAATTATGAAATCTAATAAAGAAATTTAGAAAACCAAAAAAAAAAAAAGGTTTACATTCATCTTCTCATTCCTTTTGGATTACTTTATCTTATGATTGCCAACTGTTATCAGAAAATGTAAGTTCTCTTGAGTACTGTAGAAAAAAAATATGGTAAGCAACGGAGCCCGTCAGCAAGACTGTATCATTATTGTTTGCCAACGGACAGAAACAAACCAAGGGTTTCTATGCACTCCATACATGGGCAGTACTGTGTGCAACAGGCAGGATGACGTGTTTGGTACTGCGGCAAGCAAGCACAGAAAAATCTTTTTTAAAAAAAAGCAAACTGTACCTAACTTCAAGGAAATGTCTTCTATGGTCTCTTTCTTCAAAGGTTCCACCTTAGCACAGTAGACATTAACCCTTTAAGAAGAAAAAACAGAGAGAAGAATTTACAAAATGCCTGATTCTGTGGTGTCTGATCCTGCCGGCATTCAAAACACATTGTAGGAGCAGATCTTAACACTTACAACTCTAAGATTCTATGATTCTATGACAGTTAGTGTGGTTCAAGAATTGAACCAACTGCTAAGAGGAGTGGCAGCGGATGTCTTCAGACACAGGCCAGACAACTACCTGCTTGCGATATTCTAAATGGAGATCCTGCAACATTCTGTCTTTAAGAGGCTCTGGAGTTACTTGATAGGAAAGGATGAATTGGTTATAGGAGTTTATAAACAAATATGACTGTGATAAAAGAACTTTTAAACCCAAGTGCTTACTTAGGAAGGACTGTTATAAGAGCTCTTTATGTTGTACGTATACATATTTCTTTCCTATCTTTTTAGGATATGTAAAATAGTTGAAGATCTATTTATTCTCAATTAAGTAGATTCATAAATTATTGAACTTGGAAAACGTTACTGTTGATTTGTTTTTCTCTATATGTATGTACATAATATATAAACATTATGTGTATGTTTGTATATATGGGTGTATATGGATGTATATATATATTTTTTAAATGCTCCAATATTCATTAAGCTTGTTCATTCTATTTGATGTTATAGGGTTAGACTCAATAAATATGGTAAAGAAAAATAAATCAATAAATGGGGATCCTGCATTGAGCAGGAAGGTTAGACCTGATTGCTTTTAAAAACCTGCCCCTGGTATTCCTCCTCCACCACCCGCCGCTGGTTGGCCAGCTAAGGACAGCTCACAGCCTGGTTTCTCAACAGCACAAACCCACTCCGTAGGAAGGAGATGGGTGCCAGACAGGAAGCATAGGTCCCCTATGTTGACCCACCTTCCTTTCCTCTCCTTTCCCTGACCTGGTATTGAACCCTGGATGCCTGCTCTGTCCACCATGCCTTGGCCTCCTTCACAGACACACACACATTTTGACATTTGCAGTTTTTCCACTTCTGGCAGGATTCTGTGCCCCTAACTCTAGCAAATATGGAGGGCTTTACTGAAGTTTTTCTATGGCTTTAAATCTGTACTGGTTTTAATCATTTGTAAGGCACTTTGAATGCCGGCGCGCTCTCCCCTGTGTTCATTTTTTTTTTTTTTGGACTGTAAATCCCAGCTGGCTGTACTGGCCAAGGGAGTTTTGGAGCTGTAATCCAAAGAAGTCACTTTTTTCAAGCTCTGACACCCCTGCTATGAAAGTGGGCACATCTAGTTCCCAAAAGAAAAGAACGGAATTGAGGCTCTTACAGATTCAGTTCCAAAACTGGGGACATCTGTCAGTCAAAACAGTTCATCATTTGAGATGCCACTGCATGAAATGAAACTTAACTCTTTATGCAGGCAGAAGATTTCGACGCGCAGGCTAGGTTGCCTTCCGGAAGTCTGGTTTCTAGACAAAACCTGAAGGGCGTAGAAAAACATACAGAGTTCTGCAATTTTTTTCCCAAGTTGTGCTCACAAGTTCAGATTTAAAGAGACAAAGAGGATAGGGGAGTGTACCAAACATAGGCAGAATGCAGTGAGGAGTAGTAGTTAAGATTTCAAGTTAAGATTCAAGTTAAGATTCTCCAAAGGCCACAAACACTCCGTTCAGGCTACACATGGTGACCAAAAGTTAATCCGACCAGCAGCACGTTTGTTCCTCATACGTTGTATCTTTGTTTCATTTGCTTTAGTGTGTGCATACTGCATTTCTGGTCTTTTCCGGGGGAACCTTCCCTCCTGGTGGCTCCAATCAGGCTGTACAGACCTTTAAAAACTTGCCTCTGGTCCTCCTCTTCCTCCACCTGCCACTACCTGGCCAGGTAAGGGTGACTCATGGTGCACATTCTCAGCACCACAAACCCTTTCACTTCCAAGAAAGGAGATGGGTGTGAGAGAGGAAGTATAGGGCTATCGTGCTGACCATTAGATAGGAATCACACAGAGGGCCAGTGTGGTGTAGTAATTTGAGCGTTGAATTTTGGTGTAGTGGTTTGAGAGCTGAACCTTGGAAACAAGAGTTCAATTCCACACTCTGCCATGGAAACCTATTGGGTAACCTTGGCCACTTCATACAAATGCAGCCCCAGAAAAGACCGTGATAGGGTTGCCTTAGGGCCACCATAAGTCGGCAATGACTTGAAGGCACACAACAACTACTGGAACCTATCTCTATTCTTTCCACGTCATTTCTGTCTTTGGTACCAGACTTTCTGTTCAAGAAGTCATGCCCAGGAACACATCCACTTTTGGTTAACTGAAGTAACCTATAAGCTTCTTTAACTATGGTTAGTTTGCGTCCTGATACTGCAACCAGAGCATGTTAGTGACGTTACTTTGCAAATGCACAGGTGTACATGTGTATATCACATAAAGTTCCCCAAACCAGCTGCATCTTCACTGTTGCTATATCTGAAATAGAAATAGAAGGCCAGAGAGGGTTGGAGGGAGAGAGAACAGTTCAGTAAATTACCTTCGCCGGCCACAGTCGCTTCTTCCATTTGCAAAAGACATATTCTGCCTCAGTCATCACCACGGTTCATGGAAGAAAGAAAGGTGCCAAAGTGGAAGGGTCCACGATTCTCATGTACGCACATGGACAGCTGGAAAACAACACCTTCATTAACGTCGCCAGTCACATCATTATCCAAACTTCCCAATGCTAAAACAGTTCAAAATTTATTAGGGCTGGCAAGCTGTTGGTGGCATTTACAGGTACAGGTCCACCTATATTATATATATATATATATATACACACACACACACACATATCAGGTACAGGTCCACCTTATATATATATTTATATACATATCAGGCACAGGTCCATCTCATATATATATATATACATACACACATATATACATATCAGCTACAGGTCCACCTTTTATATATATATATATATACACATATACACACACACACATATCAAGTACAGGTCCACCTTATATATATAAATATATACATATCAGCTACAGGTCCATCTCATATATATATATATACACATATCAGGTACAGGTCCACCTTATATATATAATTATATACATATCAGCTACAGGTCCATCTCATATATATATATATATACATATATATACATACATATCAGGTACAGGTCCACCTTATATATATAATTATATACATATCAGCTACAGGTCCATCTCATATATATATATATATATACATAACAGGTACAGGTCTACCTTTTATATATATATATATATATATACACACACACACACACACACACACACACATATCAGGTACAGGTCCACCTTATATGTATATTTATATACACACATACACACACACATTGGGTCACTGCAAATGTAATTCCAATACACAATATTAGATATCTATATATAAATTTATATATATTTTATATGATATGTCCTTACAGTATAACAAGATGTCAATAACGTATCAATAACATGTTCATAATAGGCTACAACTTATTGATGATATACTATTACTAACAGCCTCAGTAAGACTGTGGGGGAGCCAAGGGGGGCTTATCCCCCAAACCCAAAAGGGGGTCTCCCCCCACTTTAGAGAAGGGGCGCCCCAAATTAAAGGGGAGGGGCCCCTTTTTCTAAATACTGTACTGAGGAAAGAGGGGGGAGTGTGTACCACCTGTACCCCGACTCTTTTTGGGGCTGGGGGTCGAATTTCCAGGGGGCGGGAAAATGTCCTCAAAGTCTCTCTGCCCCCCCCGACGGGCCTGGGTGAGAGACATTATGGGACACCCTCTTCGTCCCTCCCTCGAACACTCGGCCGCCCCCCGAGAAAGGCTCTCAAGGAAGGGTCACCTGACCCGAGTCTTTATTTTTTTAAAATTAATTTAATTTTACCTCGGCGCCCACGTTGGGGAAAGCAGGACTCGAACTCGCCACACCCGAAAGCATCCGGCCTACGACCCTTCCGCCTCCTTTGGGTCGTGGCTGCGATGTGGACACGTGCACACGCCCCTTCTTCGGCCCTCTCCCAATCAGCTTCTCGCTCCCAAATTCGGGCACGCCCCTTTCCTCCGAGCCCCGCCCCTTGCGAACTCCAGTTGACGACACAACTTGGCCACGCCCCTCGCTTCATTCCCGCCTCATTCCAATACTTCCTTTTCTCTTTCTTTTTGCTTGTCGAGCTCCGCCCATTCACTTCGATACGGTCCAATCGTCTTGAGGGATTTATCCCCTCCCTTCACTCGCCTCTCAGGACCAATCAGAATTCCCGAAGGAATAGTGGGGAGCTGTGCTGTTTCGGGGGAAAAAAACACTTTCCCGTACCCTAGCGGCGAAACCAAGAGTTACCCCCTCCGCCGACGTCATCCCACCAATCAGAGTCCAGAATCAGAGGCGCGCGGGTCTCCCCCCTCCTCCTTTTTTTAAAAACGGCACACTCGGAAAGGGAACGGCAGGAGGGTGGGAGAAAGGAGAGTATCCAATCAAAAATGGCGTTCGTCTCTGCCCTCCTCTCTGATTGGACACGAGAGCTGTCATATTCCTTTAGCTGTACTCTGAGGGAAAATGTACTCTGAGGAAAAATGGAGGCGTTTTTTCCTGAGTGGAAAAGAAGTTTCTTTTCTTTTCTCGCTCAGTGGCCTGAAAGCGCAACAAAATTACTACTATGACGACAACAACAACAACAACAATAAGGGCTTATTATTAACAATAGTCCCTCAGGAAGCCTGGAATGGTAACCATTCCCACATAATTCCACGTATTTGCCAGACACTTGATAGCTGAGGCAGACTTAATGTTTCCCTCAGAAAAAAAAGGGTGGCAAGCTTAGCTTTATTTATTTATTTTTTTACACAATTATGTATCTCATTTTTATTTATTGCATTTGTAGGCCACCTTTCTCCAAGGGCGGCTTCCAGAACACTTTAAAAACATGTACAATAACTTTATTTAAAAAAAGTCAACCAAACAAAACCGGCCTAGAACCGTGAAGAGAATGTGCAAAAGCTTTTTTAAAAAAATAGATAAAAATAAAAATAAATAAATATTTGAATAAGAATTAAAAAAAAATACAAAGCTCTCCAGCTCAGACATTGAACACCTCAGCATTATGTTTTATATATTTCTTTCTTTCTTTTTTTGGCTGTCTAATGGACTTTGGCATATGGCGACCCTAGGAAAGAGAGACCTCCAAAATCTCTCTCAGACGTCAAATGACCTGCTCTGGTTTTGAAAATTTGGGGCAGCCATGCCTTCCCTTGACAGAACCGATCCACCTGTCATGCAGTCTTCTTTTTAAACTTCTTTCCACTTGGCCAAGCATTATTGCCTAGGAAAGATATGGACAAACTGGAAGGTGTGCAAAGAAGGGCGACCAAAATGGAAGCCATGAAGCCCTATGAGGAGCGGCTTAGGGAGCTGGGGATGTTTAGCGTGGAGAAGAGATAGTGAAGAGGCAACACGATAGCCATGTTTCAATATTCGAAGGGATGCCGTATGGCGGACAGGGCAAGCCTGTTTTCTGCTGTTTCGGAAACTAGGACAAGGAGCAATGGCTTCAAAAGAGATTCCATCTAACCGTTAGAAGGAGCTTCCTGTTGGTGAGAGCGGTTCGACAGTGGAATATGCTGCCTCCATGGAGTGTGGTGGAGTCTTTCTTTGGAGGTTTTGAAACAGAGGCTGGATGGCCAAAGAGTATAGAAAGAGTAGAGAAAAAATAATGGTGCTTCTCAGCATTTCCCTGGTCTACTTTGCAAGGCTGCTAGAGATTCAGCTCGCTGGACAGTTCAATTCACAGAAGATATTGCCTGCTTAAACATCCAAGCTAAAGGATCTCTCTCTCTCTCTCTCTCTCTCTCTCGCTCTCTCTGTATTTGCATAACGAAAATTCCTCTATTTAGAATTGTGCTTTGATATGCAGAGAGAGAGAGTTCCTTTTGCTTCGACATTTAAGCACGCAATACCCGCTGTAAAGTGAACTGTCCACGGTGCTGAATCTCTAGCAGCCCTGCAGAGTAGGCTGGGAAAAAGCTGGGGAAGCACTATCTATTTTGTCTAAACTCTTTTGCTGCTTGCAACACAATCTTACCACATTCAGGAAGAAAGAGGATCTTCTGTGGGTGGGAATTTATACTTTAGTGCCATTGGTGGGCATCTTGATTGTGTCTTTTATACATACCGACTACGGTCTTTGATGCTTGTTTTGTGCCTCCAAGCCTTTCCTGACTTATGGCAACCCCAAAGTGACCCTATCATGGGGTTATCTGGGGCTGAGAGTGTGTGATGCACCCAAGGTCACTCAATGAGTTTCCATGGCTGGACGGGAAATTGAACTCTGGTCTCCAGGGTTGTACTAATTAGTAGTTGCACTAATTGTTGTACTAATGGCAACATGCACCCACAAATATCCAAGCCACAAAATGTAATGCGAGTCCTGGTGGTTGCAGAACCATGAGAAAAGGCATCCTCTCGCTCGAGGAATTTCAGACAGGGTTTTTTTTTCTTGCCCTAACTTGAAATGTATAGTATAGTGGTTAATAGTAGAGTAAAATTATTTCTGTTCATTTCTATATCATTAATATTGGATTATCTATCATTCCATTTTACTTTATGGTTATTAACACAAAGGCTTGCCTCATTTTTGCTGATTTTTGTTTTGCATTTCTGTCGTTTCTTGCCCTCCCAGGACCTTCTGCATGCAAGGCAGGTACCCCAGTGACTTGCCCAGAGGTGTGATTTTTCTTTCGAGAAAAAGACACTATGTCTGGCTTTTATTTAAGGTCTGGTTGTTTGTTCCCACATTGCTGGCATCAGCCCTGAGCTAGCAAGGCACCTATGTCCCGCCATGTGGCACTCCAGTGCGCATGCATGCGTGAGAACAATTCATGCATGCACGCTGAGAGCAAAAGCGGCTCAGCTGGAATTGTTTCCTCACTTTTGGCTCCTCACCCTTTTGTTCTGGCACCTGGACAAGATGGTGGGGATGAAGATGATAATATTACAGAACAATGAATAATATTACTGCTATTTTTGAGCTGCTGAAGAAGGCAGAACCAGGAGTGTAGCTGCAGGAAGGGGAAAATGAGGACATTGCCTCCCCTCATAAAAGTAAAAATCCTTCAGTCCCAAATTTCTAGCATTGCAATGACTGTATATTTCATTTGAGCATTAGAGTTAGGCATTCAAAGAGAACAGGGATCAGGAGAATCCGAACGAAGAAGATCTAAGACTTCTAGATATTAAAAAAATTCAGTGTCTTATTCTCCGCAAGGAAAAACTCATGGGGAAGAGTTTTTATTTGAGGCTACGACAGTGCCTTCATTTTGCTCCCTCTATAGTTATACCCCTTGCAGAAGCCCTGCAGAAGTTTAACTGTCCTGGCTCCATTGTATGAAACCCTGGGATCTGTGGTTTGGTGAGGAACTTAAAGAATTCTAGTTGAAGGACATGCACCCAGAAGAGAATTCTAAGGGCCTCATGGAATTCCAAAAGATGCCCTGGCACTTAAAATGGTATCAAACTGCAATGTAGGTTCCACATCAAGTTTATGCTTCCATGAAGTATTTATAGTGTTCTATAATTAAGCATAGCGGCAAGCATAGTAGTTTGAATGCTGGACTAGGACTTTGGGGAGATCAGGGCGAGTCTCTCTCAGCCTCAGAGGAAGGCAAGGACAACCCTTCTTTGAATAAATCTGGCTCACAAAATTTCATGATAGGGCTTGCCTTAGGATCGCCATAAGTTAGAAATGACTAGAAGACACACAGCAGCATAAAAGAAAGAAATGGAAAAAAATAGACCCAGCACCAACAATTCATATGCAATAATACCGGATATTTTATTATATTTTCATGTGTTCCTATAACATCAAAAAGGTCACAATAATGTTAAACTTCTAAATTGTTATTGAACTCCAGTCTGAAATACACACATCTAAAGACTCACACCTGTTTCTTTCAGAATATTTGTCTCATGGACATCACCGGGATAATGTACAACTATGTTTTTAAGAACCAAGAGGTGCAGAAGGAACATCTACCGCTATATGTTTTTATGTACAGGTTAGTTTGATTTCTTTCTCTCTCATCGATATGTGATCCTTCCTTCTATTGCTGACATTCAGGTGTGACTGCCAATGCTCCTGCAGCCAAACAGCACCACATTGGAGAACAGAAAGGTATAGCAACAGTTTGGAGGTCTGTAGAAATGCAAATACAACCCCCCCAAAAGTATCAAAGTTTGCAGAAATAGAAAAAAAGCAGGTTTAAAAATCCTTAAGGGGTGGAACCCTCTAAAGGAACCCACTGAGAACCAAGCATGCTCAGATACCTTCCATCATTTCATAGATAAAAACTGGGACACATGTGGACAAGCAACATCAGTGTCTAGGAGCGGAAATTATGAATGAGGAAGAGCACACAAGTGAGGAGAAGTGGCAGCAGTAAACCTCCAGGAAAGGGCAAGACTGTGCCTCTCTTCTCATCTCCTCTTCTCGTCCTCCTTGCTGTGTTAATTGAGTGCAAACTCCTTTGGCATTTTGTTTTAATTGCTTTCAGTTGGTTTTTACCTTTATCTGGAGTTCTGCTTTTGCTTTGTGAACTCGGTTTGCAGCAGTGAAAGCAAGCTGAGGAAAAGGAGGAAAGTGGGTAGAGGAAAAAGAAGCTAAAAATGGGATGACAAAGGATTAATCTGGACTGTCCCTGCCAAATCAGGACAGTTGGAGATTATGTGTCCAGTAATCCCAGACAAAATCCTTGGGTGGGGAGAGGTTGGAAATGATTAGCTTAAACATCTGTCCAAAAGCAAGCTCTAAACACAAGGTTCTGAAGAGAAAATGAAGGAAAGAATGGGAAAACACTCAGTAGAATAAAAGATGAAAACAAGCAATACTTGAGAGATCTGTATACCAGTGTACAGAGTTTGGGAGGGAAAAAAGATGAGCTTGAAGTTCTAGAGCAGGAAGGTAAAAATATGGTTTTATAAGTATAACAGAGACTTGGTGAGATGACTTCTGTGACTGGAATATAGCAATCTTTTCGAAAGGAATAGATGGGGAAGAAAAAGGCTGGCTCTGCTAGTAGACTCAAAGTAAAACAACATATCTTCTTTCTCCACTCCTTGCTTTGCTTCTGGGCCTAATCCCAAGCAACTTGCCAGGTCTGTAGATTTAGGAGCTCTGCTGCTTTCTCAGAACATTGGTATTACATCACTAACAAAAGGTGCATATACAAAAAGCATATTTCGACTGTAGTCCTATACACATCTATCTAGGAGTAAGGTAAATATAATTAAACATGTATTAGCTTGCTTGTTAGACAGCTATTCAAAGTATACCTTCCTGGAAGTAACCAAACGCAGTGGAAACGTATGTTTGAGTTAAGCGTACATAGGACTGCACAGTGTAAAATATTCTGCCGTATACATCTACTCCTAAAAATCAGGAAACATCCTAAAGAGATGTGAATCTACCTTCAACTTCAAACCAGGTTTGTCACTTTTATCTCTGACAGAGTTTCTCTTTTTTACAAAAATCTGCATCTCTAAAAAATTGCATTGGTTAATGTGAAAAACATCACTCTGTTGACAAGCCCTTTGATAGGAGGATGCATATTCTAACATTTTGGCCCTTGTAGTGTAATAGGACTTAAGTATCCTAACTGTGTAGAGTTTGTCATAACTTATGTCCCACATTTCCTTTCATGTGGCATGCACATGCTGTTTTACCTTCACAACAACCTTGTGGGGTAGGCTGGGTGACCAAGATTGGCCTGGCCCAAGGTCCTGCAGTGATCACTGTGAGGTTATAGGGATGCCTAAATGGCTCTTCCTAGTTATGGTCTTTGCCAAATTGGTTCCCTTGTGGTGTTAACAGTCTGCAAGTTTATAAAATCCAGTTCTAATCAACAATTTTGTCAACTTCCTTCACTACACACAATTCATCATGCCATAAAACTGTCTTGACTTCCCATTCTGTGAAATTCCCATTCCCTCTTGACTTCTCTTTCCATAGAATTGTTAAAAATCTCAGCCCACTTCCCAGAATGTGGGAATGTAACAATGGAAATGAACATAAATGGTAGTTGGGAGTGAATCCACTTGGGTTCATTCAGGACTCTTAAAGGATCTCTCCAAGGTTCTGAATCTATTTTGTGGCTAGGGTTCAGCACTTTGGACAGGCCTCTTAAAGTCCAAAATAAAACCAAAGGTGGGTTCTTTGCAGTCATGACATGGAAGCCATCAAGCCAATGACAAGTGCTGCTTACCACATCTTAATTAAATTTGCAGGGTTTCACTTTCACAGATTTGATGATTTGAGAGTTTCTCCAATCCCAGCCCCCACAAAGGAACTTCTTTCCCAGGGGAACTTCCCTCTTGTCATTTCCAATGAGGCCATGTGGCCCTTTAAAAACTTGTCTCTGGTCTTCCTCCTCCATCACCAGTCACTGCCTGGCCAGCTAAGGATGGATCACAGCCTGATTTCTCAGCACCACAAATCCTCTCCCAGTGCCGCCCCTCCAACACCCAAGAAAGGAGATGGGAGAGAGAGAGGAAATATAAGACTGCTATGCCAACCCATCCCTTTCCCTCTCTTTCTCTGACCTGGTTTGGACCTCGGATGCCCATTCTCCCCATCATGCCTCAGCCCTCTTTCCACAGACACACATTTTGATATTTGCATTTTTTCCACCTCACCTGACCCTAGGAAGGTCAACTGTAAATGACAAGGCAAGGAAGCAGTCATTTTCATGCAACACAACAGACGGTTGTAAAAACATGTCAGAACCAACAAGGGCCACACGGTCCTGTTTTTGCAAGATAAGCTCTTCCCCATTCAGTTTTGGAAGGATGAAATCTGGGGAACCTCCACCCATTCTCTTCATATCAGAACAGATACTCTTCATGTTAAACAGAAGGGCTGGAGAGGAGCAGAAGCCTAGCCCTTGGATTTCAGGCAAAGTTTTAAAAGAACACATTGCTGCTCCATATGGATGGATCCAAAGCAAACCGAAGTATTATGTTGCCAATTCATTATCCATAGATGTTTTTTACCAAATGTCCTCACTCTTACATGCTTCTGAAATAATATTGTTGTATAGTACAAACATTTTAAAAATGTTTACTTCTCCGGGTATATTTGGTGGAAGGTCAACTGGACTTATCACTCAAAGAGGATGAAGGAGGTATTTGGATGTCGTATTTGCTCTCTAGCAATGGGAAATCCACTGTTCAGAACTTGCCTTTGTTTCAGTGAGTATCCTTTGCAAATACATATGTAAATACTGTCACAAGATTGTGCCTTACAGAACATCTGTGGATCTGGGTTTTGTTTTGCTTTAACACTCTGAGAAGCTAGGAACCCCTGAAGTTGCCATTTCCATGAACATCTTGTGATTTGGAAGTGGAATGCAGAAGGCAAAACTCTCTGTGAATGTAATCGGTGATCCCAAGGGGATTGGAGGAATCATAGAATCACAGAGTTGGAAGAGACCACAATGGCCATTGAATCCAACCTCCTGTCATGCAGGAACACACATTCAAAGGACTCCTAACAGATGGCCATCCAGCCTCTGTGTAAAAACTTCCAAAGACGGTGACTCCACCTCACTCCACTGAGGCAGCATATTTCCACTGTCAAAGAAGGAGACCGTGTTGAATGCAAAACTGTTTTTCTTCCTGTGTGGAATGTAAATATGTAAAATGCTGGCAGACGAGAGCAACTTCTAGAAGCAGTATCGTACACCCTCCAATATTTCACAGATGAAGACTGAGGACACACGAGGCCAAGTGCAATTAGGACGGCAAAAGTTATGCATGAGGAAGAAGAGACAAGCTAGGAGAAGTCACAGCAGTTTGCAGGGAAGAGCACAATTCCATCACGCTCTCCCTGCTTCTGAGTTAATTGAGTGGAATCTACTTTTGCACTTTGAGCTCAGTTTGCAGCAATTGAAATAAGCCGAGGAGGAAAGTGGAAGAAGAAGAAACAAACTGAGACATTTTAAAGCAGTTGAAAAAGTGGGATGACAGAAGATTACTTTGAACTGTCCCTGCCAAATCAGGATGTCTGATGTCTGTGTATCCACACAGCACAATTATAGCAGTTTGATACCACTTGAACAGCCTTGGCTCCATTGTGTGGAATCCTGGGGTTGGTAGCCTGAGGAGGAACTTCAGGCAGGAGATCTCTAGTCCACTCTCTTGAACTTGTTGTGTGCCTTCAAATAATTTCTGACTCATGGTGACCCTAAGCTGAACCTATCACAGAGTTTTCTGGGGCTGAGAGTATGTGACTTGCCCAGGTCACCCAGTGGGTTTCTATGGCCAAGTGGGGAATTGAACCCTAATCTCCAAGGTCAAAGTCCAGTGCTCAAACCACTAACTATACCACTCTGGCTCTAACTACAGTATTACAGATGTTTGGTGGAGAGTTCTAGGCACCTCACTACCTCACTAGCTTTGCCAGGTGTGCCAAACAGCAACCAGGTACAGTCAAAATTCATGACCTGAAAGGCTGAAAATCAGGAAGACTATCAAGCACACTTATGGTAAAGGACACCTGGTAACTCAGGATTCCATAGGATGAAGTCATGACAATTAAAGTGGTATGAAACTGGTATCTCTGTGGAGTGTGGATACACATAGTGCGTTGTACCGGATCCCTGAAGAGCACAGTTTGTGAGTTTTCAATTTTGCTGTTCTTCAAAGCCCAATGATGTGGCAGAGCCAACATTAAAGCAATGAGACTTTTTGACTAGCTGGGATAATCCTGTCATGTGCCGCACCTCCTTAAATTTTCTTGCTCCTTCTTAAACTTAGCAGCAGCCCTTGCTGTAAATGGGAGTGGTGGATGGGAATTGATTTTCTCAGCACCAATATAGTGCTGTAGGCTATCCTTGTCGTAATGCAAAGTGCATATTTTGACCTGCTGGGCTTGCCTGGGCAATTAAGAGCTGTTGGCTTTACAGAAGACCTGCTCCTGGTGAAGATGGGAACTGCTGCCATTGGTTTATTGGTCTAATTTTTTTTAAAAAATGTCAGTAATGTACAGCTACACTTCGGCCTGAATCAGAATGTTGGAAGCCAGGCTTTGTCAGTGTGGCCAGTTGTTATATGTCATAAGTGGTGCAGCTTTTTCATGAGACTGCAAAGAGTCACATGCACAGAGGATAGTGTGTTATTGAACTGATCTGTTTAAACAATTGTCTCAGTCAAGGCTGCTGTACTTTAAGGAGGACATAAACACACTGGAACACATTTGGAGGGAGCGAAGAAAGATTTTCAGGAAAATGAGTGGCATGAGTGAGGAACAGATAAAAAAACTGGGTATGTTTAACATAGCAAAGTGAGGAATTGGGACAGGGAATATAGTGAAATCCTCTCAGACCATTATTATGCAGAAGAAGACAAATATTTGTTTTCTGTTGCTGCAGAAGGAAGGAGTAGATCTTAGGAGCTTCAGTCACAAGAGGGCGTATTTTGGTTGGACATTAGGAGAAACATCTTGATGGTGAGATGAGTTCAACTTTGAGAGTATTGACCAATGAGTGTTGGGTTCTCCTTCATTGGAGGTTTCCAAGCAATGGCCTTGCCTTGGTGGTTGCAAAAATTATATTTCAAAATTATGAAGCTGGAAAGGCATCTTGTCTTGGCCGTGAGAGCAGTTCAAGACTGGGTGTATTAACCAAGGAGAGTGGGAGCTGGAGGTTTTTCGAAATGTAGCCCAAAAAGTCTTTTCTTTGTATGGAAAGCTAGACAGACAACTGTCAAATGTCTTCTTAATGTCTGATGGCTTTCAGTAGCGGTTTCTCCTTGGTCTGAATGCTCTCTCAACCCGGCGTGCCCACGATCATTCTCAACATCCTCTTCATCCTCATGAAGGGAGACTTAAACCCCTTGAACTGATGGCTTAGATCAAAGTGTCAGAGTTTGGCAAGGTTAACTGTTGCAGCTGGTGCCATTGACCATGACTTGGCAATTGCTTTGGAAGCCATCTTGATTCTCCACCGTGGCTGGAGGGACTGGCATCACGCCACCTCCATCTTGCATGCTGGACCCGGAGAGTTCCCCCTTGTAAAGGTTGTTATTACTGAGGGGAGTGTCTTCCGCCGCCCGAGGCAGGCCTGGTTCTTTAGCGCCATCCTGGTGGCGGCCATTCTTCGAGCTGTCATAGTGGCCATGGTTCCCGAGGCGGCCAGAGGCAACCACAGCCTTCATGGCAGCCTGTGAAAAAACAGTTGAGTGGACTGTCTGTTAACCTTTTTCTTTTTTAAATATATTTTTCTCTTTTTTCTCTTAGTAATTAACAAATAGATATACATACAGAAAAATTGCAGAAAATTGCGGAGAAAATACATTGCATTTTGGACAAATTCTTTTTCACAGAAAGCTGGATTTCAGTCAAGTACAATCTAAGTGAATCTTATTGGTTAATCCCAAGTGTTGAATGTTCAGTTGACACATATGTAAATCCCAACAATACCATGGCTCTACTCTAGTTGGGATTAACCAATAGGAATCAACTATTGTGTCTTGGACAAAACAGTTCTTTGTAATTTCCCCCCCAAACAATCCTAAAATTTGAATATTCATCAGAATACGGTGCCTAAACAACGACAGTGTGTTAAGGAGATTCAGCACTTTTGAAAACCAGCCATTTCCCCATTAGCTCTACCCACTCCACGCCATTTCTATCTACCTTCAGCTTCCTCCTGGCATTAAACTCCTGCAGTTTCTTCTGGGTGCTATCCATGTGAGCGAACTTAGCCGCTCTGCCTGTCACCCATGGGTGCTCCAGTGCCTGCTGCACCGTGAGCCTCTTCTGGGGATCCAGAATGATCAGCTTCTGCACCTACAAGGGGAAGCAATTAAAGAAGGTCGTGAAAGAAAGTGGCTGTGTTGCTTGCTTGCTGTAAACAAACACATCTGTTTAAACTCATGGAGCACAAGGTATCCAGAACATGGCAGGTTAGGTTAGGCCCTGGCTGCAACTCACCAGATCCTTGGCATTGAGAGACACCTCGTCCCACCACGGAGAGACAAACTCGTAGTCGCAGTTTAGGATCCTGCTGTACATGTACTGGTCTCCTCTTGGGTCAAAGAAAGGTTCAAAGCCACATAGCCTGGGGGAAAAAAGAGAATAAAGGTGATGATAAAACCCACCAACTTCCAATAAGAGCATTAGTGCTCCAAATTAACAAAACTCTCCCATGAGTTCAAAATACTTGAAAAATCTCCCCACTGTGTTTCCGCACCAGACTAAAGTCAGTTACAGTCAGCCTGCCACATTTGCGGGGGTTAGGGTCTGTGGGTCTGTGTCTGTGGGAAGGGGGCCAAGGCAAGGTGGGGAGAACAGGCACCCAGGGTCCAAACCAGGTCAGGGAAAGGAAAGAGAAAGAGGATGGGTCTGTTGGTGTCCTGATACTTCCCCTCTCCAACCCATCTCCTCCCTTGGGTATGTGTGATATGTTCAGTTTTCCCACTTTTGCAGGGGTCTTGCGCCCCTAACCCTATCAAATGTGGAGGGCCGACTGTATATCTTGCAGGCTACAATATATTTTCATGGCCATTGTTCTTCTCTGACCCTGAGATTAAGCCCACACGCAGGTAGACCCACACGCCATCTGCCACTTTGCTGCTCTCCTTATGCCTGTCTGTTCAGTCAGGGGAAAAAAAAACCCATCCACAGCAAAATCTGCTCCAGAAATGTTTGTCCAAAAGCCTTGGGGCTCCATTAATTTAACCTTGAATAGAGACGGGCTGAGAGAGGGGTGATGGAACCTATCCAGCGCTAAATGCCAATAATAACCCAGTGCCAGAGCAGTAGTTCTGACTGCCATCTGTGTTGCTCGGGATGATTTTGATAAAAACAGGGTGAAAAAAGAGGTCAGAGCAAGCTTTGAAACTGCTGCCATGAATCAAGAGGCAGTCCTGTGTTACTGGATTGGATTACTGTAACACGTTCTGTGTGGGGCTGCCTTTGAAGAGTGTTTGGAAACTTTGTTCAGTACAAAAAGCTGCAGCCACAGCATGAACTGGGGCTGGTTAGCAACACTGGCTATTGATTGGTTTCAGGGCACAGTCCAAAGTGCTGGTGATGAGCTATGAAGACTTCAGGTTAAGTTTGTTTGGCCCTATCTAGTCCTATAAAGCTTATGCATTGTTATTGTTGTGTGCCTTCAATTCATTTCCACTTATGGCGACCCTAAGGTGAACCTATGATGGAGTTTACTATGTCTGAGAGTGTGCCACATGCCCAAGGTCACCAATGGGTTTCCATTCAAACCCTGGTCTCCAGAACTGTAGTCCAGTGCTCAAACTTCTACACTCCACTGGCTCTGTGATGCGGACAGACTTCAGAAAAGGCTCATAATAACAGTAGAAGAAAAGCTAGGAGGGGATGAAGGAAGTCATAAAGGCACAAAGGAGAGGAAGACAGACAGTGAAAACAAAAACAAAGAAGGAAAGGAAGGGAGGCTGACCAAGACATTTCTGGTCCCTGCTTGGGTTGTCAGTGCTACCTAGGGAGCAAAAATTGCTCTGTTCTCCCATTCTGGACAAAAGAGAGGGTGTCAGAAATAAGGGGCAGCCATTGACTGTAGCTGGTACAGTGGTTTGAGCATTGAACTATGACCCTGGAGACCAGGGTTTGATTCCCCACTTGGCCATGGATATCCAGTGGGTGGCCTTACACACATCTCACACTCTCAGCCCCAGAAAAGCCCAGGATAGGGTCACCTTAGGGTAGTCATAAGTTAGAAACAATGTCAAGGCACACAACAATAACAACAAAAATGGTAGTGAACCCAGCAATCAGACCTCTGAGAATGGCACAGGAGATGATTCACATTTGGGCTGTTGGCAGATGATGCCTGGAGGAGGAAAACAGAAGAAGAAAGAGAGAGAGATGGAAAAAGGCTTATTGGATTTGTATCCTTGTATGTCAAATCAATTTAACATTACTCACAAGATATATGTGATGACGCCTACAGACCACATATCTACTTCAGGGCCATATGGGGAGCCGTGGAGAATTTCAGGGGCTGAAGGCATTCAAAGAAGAGAAGAAGAAAATAAAATCAGTCCCAGAGCTGAGACAGCTGGCATATGCCTCAGCCAAACAGGCATCTTTCCTCCCTGCCCACCCTCTCACACACTCTCCTCTCTGCCAAGCGCTACTTTTAACACAACACCAACGCACATCCTTGCATCTGTTTTTGGATGACTGGCCATTATCCTTGGGCCCATTCGCACCTGCCTGCTGATGCTCCTAAGCAGG
Organism: Ctenosaura bakeri; assembly: GCA_948474755.1. Classification (NCBI taxonomy): domain Eukaryota; kingdom Metazoa; phylum Chordata; class Lepidosauria; order Squamata; family Iguanidae; genus Ctenosaura; species Ctenosaura bakeri. The sequence continues at coordinate 402,481 of CAOLHI010001111.1, read as the reverse complement.
AAAAAAAAGGGTGAAGAATTGACGCTTGCTGCGGGGAGGGGAGAAGAGGTGGAGAAAAGGGAAAGAGGGGGTAGCGTATTTTTAATTTGCCATTTACTCTTTGAGGAAGCTGCAGAAAAGGGAGAGAGATTTTTAGCTTGGCTGTTTGAGGTTGGAAGCAGACGTCAAGACTGGAAACGGGTGGAAGGGGTTTGGCAGGAAGTTTCCTCTGCTGCCAGTTTGTCCCTCATTAGAATGGGTAGTTTTCATTCTTCTTCCTGACACCTCCTTCTTACCGCAATATCCTGGGGTGCCACATACTGTCTTCATTGTATCTTGCTCATCCACGATCTTGGATAATCCAAAGTCGCCTGCAAAGAAATACAGGGAAGTGGTGGGTAGGTACTTGTGTGCCTTTAGGTTGCCCCTCTTCCATCTTACAGGGAAACTGCAAGAGGGCCAGGGGCCATTTTCTCCCTGGACTCTCCTCTGAAGGCCAACAACTCCCAGAACAAGCCCCAGTAGGGTTCTCGGGGGCTCACAGGATTACAGGGTTTTCTATGGCTGAGAGTGTGACATGCCCAAGATGGTCTCTAAAGTCGTAGTCATGCTCAAACCACTACATCATGCTGGCTCTCTGTAGAAAGGAAATCTATATCAGCAGTATACATATAGGTCTGTTTCAGGGTAGAGCCAGCATGGTGCTGTCTATGAGACCAGAGTTCGAATTCCTGCTGACCCCTGAAAACTCACTGGGTGATCTTGGGCAAGTCATGCTCTTTCAGTCCTAAGGGAAAATCCTGGTGACCTCCCCTGCACAGAACTTGCCAAGGGAACTGTTGGACGGGGTTGCCATGAGTTGAAGCTGATTTGAAGGAACATAACAGTAATATATCAGTGATGGGGAATGCCCAGGCCACAGGCCGTATGCGGCACGCAAGGCTATCTCTGGCGGTCCGAAGGCCTTCTTGTATCCCCAAAATGTTTTCTCACACATAAATTTTATTTATTAATGTGTGTACCAAACTGATCCTTACAGGATGGTTTTCAGCCCACCTTCGTTGCTTTATACCCGGGAGTGTCTGTTTTCTAAACAGGAAATGGGCTGTCAAGGCCCAGGTGATGGTGAGGCAGAGACCTAAAGCTTAGTCTTAGGATAATTTGTCAAAAATGTCATCCCCAAAACATACCTATTTTGAGAGGGGCATCTGGGGAGAGATCTGCATAGAGGAGATTCTCTGGTTTGAGGTCACGGTGGACCACGCCATTTGCATGCAAGTACTGTAGGAAACAGGGAGAGAAAAAGCATGTGAAAATTTGCAACATTGAATAGCCTTCATGCACTTCACAAATTTCTGTGTTCTTCTCCTAATCTTTTACGGATCTTGCTTCTGAGAATACACCTTTCCTATACCACACAAAGTGCTGTTACAACTCCAGTTGCTCCCTGATTCTGTTTTCAGCTGACTTAAAAAAAGCAATGCCTCAGGAGCACTTAAGCACTCTAGCATTGCAGGAAACTTAGATGCCTGTGGTGAGATCCATAAAGGCTTCCCAACGCAGCTGAGCCAAACCATTTACAATGACACTAAGCCATAGCGTAAGGAATCCTGCTTTGTCCTGGCAGACTCAGCCCCCAGGAGAGAAAGCTGCTTTAATGATTTCAGAAACTTCAGCCAAAGCAAAGCTAGTATGAACAAGTCTCAGTATCAGATGTCAACCAAGGAGAGAATTCATCCCCCTTTCCAAAGAAGTACACACACAACTTGAACCAGGGGTCCTTTTACACTACACATTGATAGAGATTCAGAATGTCTAGGGATGGGTGGCAATTTCATTACAGTTCATTCGTGGCTGGAACTGGCAAAATTTAAATGTGAGAGAAGGGAAAAGTTTGCCCACTCCTCATCTTGGGCGCTTTTTTCTGAACTCAGTCAACAGACTTGGCATTGTGATTTACATAACTTTGAAGCAAATAGTGAAGACATTGAAACAGTCAAAGATCTCCTGTATCTTGGTTCAGTCAATTTAAATGAAGACTGCGGTCAAGAAATCAGAAGAAGGCTAAGCCTTGGGAGAGCAGTTATGTAGGAAGTAGACAAAGGTGTGCATAATATGAAATTTAGTGAATTTTTGTGGGCAAGCATAGAGGTTCAAGCGTTGGACTATAACCCTGGAGACCAGGGTTCAGTTTCTTGCTTGGCCAATGAAACCCACTGGGTGACCTCAGGCACATCACACACTCTCAGCCCCAGAAAACTTAGTGATAGGTTCACCATAGGGTTGCCGTAAGTCACAAACAACTTGAAGGAAATGCAACAACAAATTGGTGCATATTTTTGTTTTTTAAGAAATCCCTCAGAACTGTAGCTTAGCCAGTTTATGTGTGAATTGGACCCTGTTCTCCCCATAACTCCCTCCCTCTCTTTCCTTTTCTGCTTCTGTGGCCTGGGTTTTATATGGCCTGCAGCTATCAGCTGATCCTTTTCAAGGTCAGGTGATGCTTGGTGCTGGTCCAATCATTATCACGAGCTGCAGCAGGGGTCGCCAACTATTAACCCGTGTGTGACCAGTTTGCTGTACCCCACATCGAAAGAAGAAAATAAAATAAAATCCCTTTCCGTGTGTGTCCTTCTTTCAGAATGGCTCAGCGTCCCCAGATAGCGGCTTTTGCTTGCTCCTCTTGCACCAAACAAACAACAGATGCCTTGCAAATTGTATTACCAGTCGAGGGAGCTTCCTGTGCCAATCTTAATTTCACAGCTTGCCGGTTTTAGAGATTGGAGATGGGGAGCTTTAAAAGATACTGACAGTTAATATATGAGAGAGAGAGAAAAAAATCTTCACACGCAAACAGACACTCACGGGAAGGAGGAAGGGGGTGTGCAGCTCTATGCCGACAGGAAAGCTGAGAACTGGCATAGGATTGGAGAACACAGTGCCACATCTAGGAGAATTTGTGTGCGAATCATAGAAGCTTAGAATTTGAAGGGGTCCCCCGAAGCCATGGAGTCCAACCCTTCCCCATTACAGGAACTGCAGTTAGATCCTTCCCTGCAGGAAGCTATCCAGCCTCTTTTGAAGATATCCAGAGAGAAAGGGACTCCATTACCCCGTGAAGTTATTGGTTCCATTGCCCAACTGCTCTTGTATACAATCAATCAAGTGAAAAAGTTTCAAATATCAGTATGGAGCATCGGAGCTGGTGAAAGTCAAGAGAAGGAGACTTTTGGTTAAAGATGGAAGTGGAAAATTTAGAAGGTGAAGAGACTACTTACAGACACAGCTTCTAGTATTTGTTTCACCACATGGGCTGCATCTCTTTCACTGTAGAAGCCCCTCTCAACAATCCTGTTGAGATAGATATTATTATTGTTGTTGTTAACCATTATTACTGTTTCATCATATTCCTACATTTTATTTTTGATGATGATTGTCATTATTGTATGCTTTCAAGTTGACTCTGCTTTATGGCGGCCTTCTCCTAGGGTTTTTATTTTTTTTGGCAAGAGAGGTTCACCATTGTCTTCCACTGAGGCTGAGTTGTCTCCAGAATGCTCTCAGCACTTTATAGTGCTCCTTTAAAATTTAGACTAAAACTCAGAGTGGATTCATCACCCTTGCTGACACAGAAGCCACCCACTGTGACTGTTCAGTTTTTCAAAATTGCAAAACACCAAAGATCTGTGAGGGGGGAAAAAGCAGTAATATTGTTGGAAATAATTTCGACTGCCCTGCCTAAAATATTTCCATTCCACTTGGAAGGTTCTGTGTCTCGTAGGTTGTGAGTCCTTGGCTTCAGGGTCCTGGCAATGAAATCTAATGCCATGGAAAATACGAGATGCACTAAAATACAGGTCCCTCCTTCCGAGACACACCTGTTTCCCTTTGGCATTGCTGACACCAATTAACTTTCTCCCCCCTTCCCTTCCTCCCTGCTTTTGCTCAATTAGTCACCTTTTATTAAGAATCTGCCAGTTGAACAAAGATTTCTCACAGGTTACCTGTCAAATAATTCGCCGCCTGTCACCAGCTCAAGGATGAGAACAATCTCCGTGGGGGTTTCAAAGATCTCTTTGAGTTTGATCTACAAAGAAAGGAGGGTGGGAAAAGAGGCGGAGGAAAGAATGGATAAGTTTGGACCCAGCTTGTCCAGGAATGAGGGAGAAAAACAAAGACAAAATACAATGGAGGAATGTGAGGTTTCATTTTATATTGAACTCTTGAACAGTGGTAAAGTACGAGAGGCAGAGGATTTCCCCAGTAAATGTGTACAGCCAGGATTTGCTGGGAGTAAGATGGAAGTTAGTGCATATCTTAGAGGTACCACTGCAAAAAGTATTTGTATTAGAAGGAAGTGGTGTACAATGAAAGTAAAAGTAGTCTTTGATTACCTAAAAAAAATTAAACCTCAACAGTACATACGTGTTATGGGTAGATTGAATATTCTTTTTGTTTTAATTTTTAAATTCTTTATTAAATGAAATAAAAAAAAAGAAAATATATCTATACAAAGATAGACAGACATTTACACATGACTAAAGCAAATACTAACCTAACATAACTAAGATTGGTCCCCACCTTGTGGCAAATGGTTCATGTTACGTAAACATTCACACCTAAAGGTGGAAGGGGGTACTCGGGCCTCTAGTCCAACTCCCTGCCATGCAGGAATATACAACTAAAGCACTCCCGAAAGATGGCCATTTAACCTCTCTTTAAAGACCATCCAAGCTATGTTGGAAGACCTCTCCGAAGGAGCATCCATCATCCTATTTCACTGTCAGGCAACTTGTACAATTAAGAAGTTATTCCTAATGTTTTGGTGGAATCTTTTTCTGTGCGATTTGAACCCGCTGGAAGTCATTTATAAAGATTCAGAACAACATCAGCCCAGGACAGAACCCTGAGGCACCCCACTTCCCATCCTCTCTCCAGGATGAAGAGCAACAATGCATAGAATTGTCCTGAAGGAGCTGTCCAAGGTCCTGGAGGGGTCTGTAGCTTTGGTGGTACTCTCCAAGGTGCTGATCTTTGTCCCCAGAATAAACCAGTCAACCCTACAGGCACATTTTGGGGGGGGGGCACAGGAGGTCCTTTTAGTAGTGGCTCCTAGGCTGTGGCATTCCCTACCTTGGGCAGGGGGGCTAGTCTGGCTTCCCTCTTTACTCTCTTTCCACTGGCAAACAAAGTATTTTTGTTTAGTCCAGTCTTTGTCCATTCACTGCCTATTACAGAAAGAGCTTTTAGTGGGAGGGTGTCATGGTCTTATCTTCATGATTACGTTTCAAAGTGCTTTCTTCAATAGTTTGCTTAATTAGATTGCTTATTTACTTCTTTTTTTAAAAAGTTTGTACTAGAAGGCAAGCTGCTAAGCTGTGAGCTGGATAGTGCTACTGGTAGATGGATTTGTAATTGCTGAACCAACCAGTGCTCATCAATTCTGCTTTGGTCAGACCCCACCTGTGTCCAGTTCTGAGCACCACAAATCAAGATGGATATTGACAAATTGGAATGTGTCCAGGGAGGGCAACTGAAATGATAGAAGGCCTGGAAACCATGCCCTATGAAGAGAGGCTTAGGGAGCTGGGTCTGTATAGCCTGAAGGAGAGAAGCTTAAGAGGCGACATGATAGTCATGTTTAAATATTTGAAGAGATGTCATAGGGAGGATGGAGCAAGCCTGTTTTCTGCTGTTCCAAAGACTAGGAAATGGAGCAGTGACTTCAAAATTCAGGAAAAGAGATTCCATTTAAATATTAAGAAGGACTTCCTGATGGTAAGGGCAGTTCAACAGTGGAATACACTGCCTGGGAACATGGTGGAGTCTCCTCCTTTGCAGGTTTTTAAACAGAGGCTGGGTGCCCATCTGTTGGGAGTGCTTGATTTTATATTTCTGCATGGCAGGATGGGGACTAAATGGCCCTTTGGGTCCCTTCCAGTTCTATGATTCTATGAAATATTTGAGAAGAGGTCATGTAGAAGATGCAGTGAACTTCTTTTCCACTGCTCCAGAAGCAACAACGAAACTGAATGGATTCAAATTACAAAAGAAGATATTCCTCTGGAACATTTTGAAGAATTCCTGACTGTAAGAACTGTTCAGTAATGAAACAGACTGCCTTGGACAGTACTGGATTTTCTTTGGAGCTCTTCAAATAGAGGTTGGATGGGAATCTTTTAAGACTGCTGCAGTTGTGAATTCCTATGTGGCAGAAGGTTGGACTAGACGGCCCTTCCAATTCCAAGATTCTGTGAATATGATTAATACCTTCCTGGATTAGGAAGAGAAAAAAAGCTCCACTTTTACGGGAAAAGAGATTTGTACCTTGGATTTTGCTTTTTTTTTTTAAAAAAAAATAGAAATGCAAGAGAATTAAAAGGTTTGTTGCGGGGGGAAGCGACTGTTTGCCAATGCACTTTCGATTTGATTTTACTGAAAAGTCATGCTTCCTGAGGATTTCGGTGACACTGTGAATTTCACACCACTTTAATCATGACTCGTGCTGCTCGGGTGACTGGCTGCCCGGGACCCTGCAGTGCCGGTGACACGCCGTGTGAGGCTTAGCACTTTCTTCTAAGATGCAGCAGCGTGATCTTTTTTCTTATTAACTTCAAAAGTTTACAATCCTATTATCGCTTCCTATCAGCCCAGAAGGCCTGGCAGGGGAGGGGAAAAGATAGAAGTTGCAAGGGTAAATCATGAAATTAGATTCTTCTTTTTCCTCCTCCTCCTCCTCCTCTTTTTAAAAATGAATCTTTGAGCAGATAAAGGAGCTTTTAAGGAAAACGCACACACACAGACTCCTGGTTTTATTTCCTTTTCATATCTGTAATCACACTGGAAAAAATGAAGATGGGTTGCTTGGACTACTGTGTGAAATTAGGTCAGGAGCAGCTTGGGACAGTGGTTATTCCCACAGACTCTGATTTCAGCCTCGTGGGGGACAGAACCTTTCTTTGAAAGGAGATCTGGCTCTATTACATCCCTTTCTCAGGGCTTGAGATAACGAAGATGGTCATCTCTCGATGGTGATGCAAAGAAAAATCGTAGCAAATGGAGTGCTGTTGACTTGGAAACCAATAGCACTTGGAAAACACAGCCAGGATTCTATATCGTGGTCTACGTGGCATAACTTTATGCCTACTTAGCAATGTAGCAGAGCGAAAGTGTAGCCAAAGGGCTGTTTGTGATACCTGTGGTTATAAGCTGGTGTAAAGATATACGGAAGCTGTCTAAACAAATTCAGAAGAACTCTTTGGGCTTTGACATACATACGAAATCCAATTCTTTGTTCTGTTTATTATTTTAATAAAGATTATACTTTATTTTTATGAAGATTGACTTAGCTGAATGATATATGGTAGTTATAACCAAACAGCACCACGCTACCATGGCACTATAAAGGAGTTCTAAATAACCACTGAAAGGCTCCACCGTTTTTACACAAAGGTGGTGTTTTAAAGAGGAAGGCAGAGCTTTGTGAAGTGACAGGGCACTTTATCAGGCTGGGAATCTGCCATATCAGTCTGAGAGGAGAAGAAGCAGGGCTGGTCACAGTAACTCTTCTGAGCTCTGACTCAGTCACCTCTCTTACTCCCTTCCCAGGCCTCAATAACCACAGTATCCTGCTTCTAAAAAAAATTTAATTGCTCCTTTATAGAGTAGCATCCAATTCCCGGAAGAGTCAGGTCTTTCAGTTCAGCAGCCCTCTCCGTAATGTGCCATGTAAACCCAATGCGAGGGGAAGTTATTCACACTGGCACGCTTTGCAGCTTAAAGACAACCTATTAGGGATTAGAAACAGCTTCCCGGAGGATTATCCTGCATCCGGCAGGCTGCGAAGCCTGTGCGGATGTTGATGGCATTAGTGATAAGGTGCAGGAACCAGCTGGGATGCTGGGCTGACCTCAGAGAGCGGCCTTCATGGCTCCGTGACCCTCCCAAACAAGGAGATAAAAGTACCTAGCAGCAAGGGAGCATGTATCAAAGACCCTAAGCTGTTCCTCATAGGGCTTGGTGGCTTCCAGACTTTTGATCATAATGGTCACCATCCTCTGAAGACCCTCATGTGGCCCCCAAGTTTTTTCCACTGTTGTCTCTCATCAGGGATGATCCCTAACATACACACTTTATAACCGCCCCCCAAATCTTGCTAACACCACCATGTAACCATGGAAAGCTTTTGGTGGACCATCAAATTATAGGATTCTTCAGAGGTCCTCTGTCAACCATGCGGGGCCTCAAGCAAGCCAGCCAAATTTGACTCCCAAGAAAATTAATCCTCCTTTAACATGAGATGGACTGGCTTTACTTACAATATTTGGATGCGAGAGCCGAAGCAAAACCCCAATTTCAGTCCTAACGATTTTCTTGTCAATCTGAACATTTGAAAAAGGAAAAAAAATACATCAGAATGATAACAACATAGTTCTTTGCAGCTAGCACAGTTGAGGATAGTTCTTAGCGACACAAAATGCTTGCTCTCAAGAGGGCTACAGAGGGTGTGATTTTATGGCCGAAGACCAGCTTCGCATACAGGTGAACCCAGGGCCAAAAGTGCATCTCTCTTTTCAAAAATAAAAATTATTTGTTTTAACACTAATACAAGCAACTGAGACTCACAAATAAGAAACTAAAACACAGTACTAAATTACTGAAGTAAACCACTAATCTAAGGCTTTTGCTGCAATGTAATTATGGATGCATAAATTTACAGTAGACTGTAATGCAGGATCTAGGACCATGCCTTTAATCAGGAACATGAGGACTATAATCTTACTTTAGCTTCTTTTACAGAAAACTGTTTGGCTATTTTAAAAAAGAGAAAGAAAACAAGAGAGAGAAAGAGAGAAGGTGGGATTTACACTCACTGTTTTCTTCAGTATTTTAGCCGCGTACTGGACCTGGGTCCCCTTCTCTTCGCAGCTATACACAACCGACGTGGCTCCCCTAAACAAGCAAGGATGCAAAGAGATAAATTCATATAGTTGCCAAATGCCAAGACCACAGTAGGCTCATTCCTTTATAAAAAGTAAACAAGGATGAGAATAACAGCCACTTCGAGCCTAGTGATACTTTAAATGTTCCAACCAGGTACACTGTTGCAGGTAGCAACTAGCAATGGACATGTATTGGCAGTTAGCAGAGCCTGTCCTATTGAATCTACTGCGCCTACGCTCTTACCTATACTGGTACTTATGTATGACAGGATCAACATATCCTGACATCTAGTTACTTGAATATACAAAGTTACTTATGACCATTCATTTCAATGGATAGGGGGAGCAAATAGGGAAACTTCACTTGAGAAAAACAGAATGGTTTCATATGCAGGAAATTCTGTCTTGTCTTAACACCAATTACTCTCAGAGCAAGAGAGGGGGTAAGAGAGAATGCTGGAATTTTCCAACAAATGGAACTTAATTAAGTGTTGGTTGATAGAATCATAGATTTGGAAGAGACCCCAGGGTCTGTCCAGTCCAGCCCCATTCTGCCATGCAGGAAGACACCATCAAAGCATTCCCGACAGATGGTCATCCAGCCTCTGTTTAAAAACCAAAGTTATCAAGCTGCCGCTGATTCTGCTTTACTTCAGAGTAGCAATTGCGCTTTGGCCACAATGTGATATTAATCAGACTTGGGAATCATATGGCCTCCAGATATTGCTAGACTACAACTCCCAGCATTCTTTACCATTTGCTCTGCTGGTTAAGGGGATGGCGAGCACTGAAATCCACTGGGGACAGCATGATTCTTGCTTCTGGGGGATTTTGTGTGTGTGTGTGCATGTGAGCACGTAGAAGGATGGAGGGCATATTTTTGTTCCATTGTGTCCCAGCAAGCTTACAAAGTGGACCATCTGCAACAGCCTGAGGAATCCCGGCACACTGAAGCACAAAGACTCCTATTCCCTCAACTCATCTTCCCCACATGCGCTCCTGGCTTGCTTTTGGTCAAAGTATTTTAATTAAAATCAGACCGCTAAAGAGATTTAAACCTCTAATCGGCTTTTGGGGCAGAAAAGGATGGCACCGCTCTGACCTGTGCCCCCTTTGGTTCCCTCCCTGCCAAGTGAATTGGCGAATGTGTGTTTACACAGAGATTACATTCTGATTGGGCACAGGCCAGCAAACACCTCTCAGGGCTCATACGGGGGACAGCTAGGGTGTTCCATGTCAGGGGGATGGTGAAGCTACTTCAGGTTTTAGCTGAAACATAAAAGGAGCTCTCCGAGGTGCTGAACCTATTTTGGGGTGATACCAAATGGGCTCCCAAAGATGCTGAAATGATGGCTAGCTCTCCAAGGTGCTGAATCCATGGCTAGCTTCATAGGGGCTCTCTGAGATAATGAAGCAATTTTTAGCTCTCCTAATGCTAAACCCAGTCCCAGAAGGGGCAAAAAGAGGGCAAAGGAGAGGCAGATTGAAGCAGGGGCCGAATTATGCCAGATCCATAACCTTTCCCAGCCCAAGGGGACAGCCACTAGGTTGGCACTAAGCTAGGCCAGCGTAGTCCTAAATGTTCCCCCTCCACCAGCAGAGTTTGGTTTGGATTTAATGCAAGAAGTCAAAAGCTTACTGTAATTTGGCGATTTGCCATTGTTGTGGTAGTGGTGGTGGTGTGCCTTCAAATAATTTCCAACTTATGGCAAGCCTCAGGTGAATCTATCGCAGGGTTTTCTGGGGGCTGAGAGTGTGTGTGATGTTTGTGATGGGTTTCCATGGCCTAGTGGGGAACTGAACCCTGGTCCAGCCCCGTTGTGGCCCCTACCAACGCTGACTCCATGAAAAGTCAGAATTCCAGTGATCCCAATGATCCCTAAACCATCCCCCGGATGAAATCTCATTGGGTGAGAATTTTACCCACGTGCATATGTATAAAATTTCAACACCTGCTGGCTGAGGGAAGGTGGATCCTTTCTCCCTGCTGTTCACAAAACAGGAATCTTTCTGCAAGGAAAGCATTGGCCTCTCTGCTCTTCCAAACAGCTCCCTGGCAACCAGGAAGGAGACACCAGCTTCCTTATAGGAAGATTAAAATAGCGGCATCTCCATGGCACACCATTGTCCATGCGGCGTGTGTTTTTCTCGCACTAAGAATAGCCATGCTTCTGGCGTTGCTTCTTCTGAACTTCATTAAGGGTGACAGCAGGTGGATGGGAAAGCAAAATTAGATCCCCCTCCGGCCTTCCCACTCCCTTCCACCTGCCAGCTCCTCTTCAGCTTTCTTGCATCCCGTTCCAGGGATGGGAACAAGCACTTGTTTTCTGTTGCTTTGACTTATCGTGAGATGCAGTGGGCAAGCTGTGGCCCCTGAGCCCCTTGTGGCTCCCAGATCCCCAAAGCCTCCTTTGAGCTCATGCATACCCAAGTTTTGGGATGAAAGCCCCTCAAATGGTAAAATCAAACCTAAGAACCCCCCCCATCCCTGTCTGCCAGGTCTTGCTTGCTCTCCCTACCAATTTTTTTAGGGAACTGCTTTGCTTTGATGCTTTACTGGACTTCACTGTGCTGTGAAGGGGTGATGAGATTGGCTGGGAAACAGTGTGCTGGGAATGGGAAAATGTTATTTTAATGAACTGTGATAAGAGTACAGGTGCAAACAGACAATCAAAATGGAGAAAGGTTCCCTTTTTTTCTTACACTTTACAAAGAAGATTGCTATTTATAAACATCTGCGTGGAACAACAGTGGTTAAAAAGAATGGGGGAAGGATCTGAGTACTTAAAATGATGGCTCTGCATGCCCTTGAGCATGCACAGAATGCCTTTGACTACCAAATATTTAGAGTCATCTTCAGCAGCCTGTCTTCTTCTTCTTCTTCCTTTTTTTTTTTTAGCTAGGACAACAAGCTAACAGGCTAACAGACAGATTGTATTTGGTCTTTCCAAAGCTTTTGTTTTATGAAGTACTGTAATGCTATAATTTATACATCTCAAGCCTCGTTTGCTTGCTTTTGCTATGTTAACCGCTTTCAATTTATTTTGATCTCAATGGCGGGGACATTAAAAGTGTGTGAATTGCCTAATAACAATGTGCCTGACATTTGAAAAGGGATGGGTTGAACTTTTAAAATTATGTCCCTGCTTATTTATTCTACCTTGAGTATTTTTAAACAGTTCGGAATGGTTTTTAATAGAATACCTGGTTTGATTTACATTTCCGTGCCTCACAGTGTGTCTTTTCCCCCCTTTAATCAGAACTCTTTTTAATTACACTGTAAGCTTGCTTTGCATCTCAAGCTCGGGAGAAAGACCAGGTTTAAACAAATAAACCAGCATAATAAATCAAGAGTGGAATAATAACCGGAGGGGGGAATCACTTGTCCCACTGCAACCCCCCCCCGCCCGGTGCAGCCTCAAAATTGGCTATGGAAGGATGAGTTTTGAGGGAGCCCAGAGACCTATAAGGCAGGCGAGAAACTTTGTCATTGCAATGTGGGACTTAGGTTACTGTGCCATGGGCTGTATGTGGCCCACCAAACTATAGGCTGCATGCAACCTCCCAAAAGCTGTGAGCTACATGTGGCCCATCAAGTCATGGGCCCCATTGTCATGTCCTGGGTAACTTGCATTCCACAAACTTCACTCAGAGTTAAACAGAAACATTTAGTCATAGCAAAACAAGCAACACAGCAACCTTTTCTCAAAGTTCTGAGACTACAGCATATCGGGTGGTTACAGATTTCATACCTTGTCATACAAATTTAGGCGCCCATAGCAATGATTGCTTAAAGTCATAAAACTCACATCAACCCACCAGTACAGGCACTTTCTCAGACCCTCCATTATTTACATACCAGCATATATGCCTGGTGTTGCCTGGGATTTTATTTTCTTATAGGTAATATTTGTTAGAAAGATTTGAGATCCTGTGTCTCTAATTCCCCAAACTGTCTTGTCCAGTACCTATAACTTTTCCCCATATTCCCCAATCCAATCTGTACTCAGAGTTATTGACATACACAGGTTGGGTTCCTGAGGGAAATACACTGCCCTCCTCGTTGCTGCTAGGCTTCATCTCCATAGCAACTGGCCAGGCCCAAGAGCTCTCCGGCTGAGCATTCTAAAGTCCTATCCCTAAACTGCAAACCCCAGGATTCCATAGAATCTTCTCAGACAGCCAATCATATGAGGCCAGGTCTTCGCCTGACACAGACAGAACACAAAAACTTTGACTTTTATATATTACCGTATTTGCCGGCATATAAGACACACCAGTGTATAAGACACACCCCATTTATATGTCAGCAAATACTATTTGCCAATGTATAAGACACACTGGTGTATAAGACGCACCCCATTTTCAAACAATATTTTTCAGGAAAAAAAGGGAGTCCTATACGCCAGCAAATGGGGTAGATATTTTATCCTTGAAGCTAGAAGAAGCTCCTGTGCCCTTATCTTGAACATTGCCAGTTCTCATAATACCTTTCCGATACTTTCGTCTTCCCCTCTCTGATCGTCTCTCCTCTGCCTGGATACATTTAAGCAATGAACAATAAAGCAATTAAGCATTTGGTGCCCTGGAAGAGCTTAGGAGTTCCAACCGGATATATAGTTGCAATTAGCAATTGGCAAAGGATACCTGGTAGCGCTTTAGCAAACTACAGTCGTATCTAAGCTAGCAAAGCTATTCTACTGCATATACTTATGATAGGAACCAAGCATCCTGACATGCTCAGTGCAGGATCTCCAGCTAAAGCAACCCCAGCAAGTAGTTGCCCAGCTTCTTTTTGAAGATGCCCAGGGAAGGAGACCTCTCTAGGCCAAATTCCATTGCCAAATTGCTCCCTCTGGCCAGCTAATTGCTGGGGATGCTCTAGCTGGACATCTTGAACTGAGCAAGGGTTGGATTTGGCCAACAAGGACCCCTTCCAACTCTGGGATTTTATGATACTATTGATGCAAAAATAGCATCCGCCTTCTTAGCACCTGATAGAATATGAAACCAAAAAAAAATTATAATAATAATAATAATAATAATAATAATAATAATAATAATAATAATTGGCATTTTAAAATTGCTTACTTGTTTGTTTTTTTGAAATTTTTGTACTAGAAATGGTTTCAATGCATCTTGGTTTAACCTATGCTGTTTTAACACCCTTGGGTCCTATATTGGGACAAGCAGGGGATACAAATCAAACAAATAATACAATAAGAAGAAGAAGAATGATAATTTGGTCATGATAATTACCATTATCACGATGAGAATTTTCTCCCACAAACATGAGCCTGAACATCTACTCTTTTTCTTTCCTATATTTCTACACAACACTTCCACTGCTACCCTGCTACGCATCATGAGCCAGCGTGGTACAGCATTTGAGGCAGAGTGAAATAGTGGTCTGAGCACTAGACCTAGACCCTGGAGACCAGGATTCGATTCCCTGCTCTGTCATGGAAACCTACTGGGTGACCATAGGCTTGTCACACACTCTCAGCCCCAGAAAGTCCCATGATAGGTTCACCTGAGTGTCACCATGAGTTGGAAATGACTTGAAGGCAAACAACAGCAACATTTGTGCTCAGCACAAATGTGTTTAACATCCAGAAAATGGTTCTTCTACCCCATGCAAAAACTCCATTCAGGGCAACATCTTGCCCCTCCTCTCTTCTTCTTCCTGCTGAGTTAGTTGCATGCAAACTACTTTTACGCTCTGAGCTCAGTTTGAAGCAGCTGAAGTAAGCTGAGGACAAAGGGGAAAGTTGGGGAGAAAAGAGAGAAACAGGGACATTTTAAAAAGCAGTGGAGAAAGTGGAATGCCAAATTAACAGAGATTGTTCCTGTCAAATGGGGACAGATGGAGGATATATAATGATGACAAAGAGATAAGATATAGCCACAATTGGGAGGAAGTAAGTGGGCATTGTTCAGGCTCTTACCCTTGGGGTGAAACATAGAAGACTGGGGGAAGACTCCTCAGGCTAGTGACAGCTGGAGCTTTATGTGAATGTGTGGCGGTGAATCCATTCTGGGTTTTAGTCTGAACTTAAAAGGGTATTTCCTATATGGAAGGAGGTTGGACTAGATTACACACTATCCCTTCCAGCTATGAGTCTGTCCAAGATCTAAACATACCTGGGGATATGGTTCCACACCTTGACAACTCCTTTATAAAGTTCAGACTAAAATTCAGTGCCCCAATGACATAGACTCCCTTAGATTGGGGTCTTTTCCCTCATTGCTATGGCCCAGGCCAAAATCAACACCTGCAATCAACTCTGTCCTCTATGTCAAATTTTAGACTGTAAGCTCCCTGTGCAGAGACTCTACACCCCTGTAACTTTGTCCAGCCCCATGCATGCACTGGCAGCTGGTAGCTGCATCTATTCCTGGCTTCAGCCCCAAGTTTATGGAGCTATACAAGGTATTTTGGGGACAGAGCTCAGAAATTAATTTTATTGTTAAGCTATTGGCCTTTGGCTAACAGGTAAACTTTGCTCACGCAACCAAGCTCAGCCCCTTGCGGAACTCCTGTAAACTTCAGACTGGGATTCTCCACTCCATGGATCGGAGTGGAATAGCCTCTCCGGCATGTCCAGTGGTGGAAAAGAGGAACAACTGGGATCATGGGACAGAGAACAGGAAATCTCAGTGTGACTGTACCTGCCCAGCTCAGGACCCACGAGGTAGAAATCTTGGAGAGCCGAATCCCTCCGGGAGCCTTCTATCCAATATTCCTCCTCTGGGGGCTTGGTGGTAGGCATCCTTAGGGGAGACAGAATTCCAGTCCTGAGATGAAAAGATTTGCTCTTGGCTCCGTCCTTTTTGGAGACAAGGAGGGAGCAAACTCCAGGATTAAAACATGTCCAAATCTTCTGCCAAAGTGCAAAAGGGGGTCACCTCGCACATCAGCTGTTTTCCAGGGTGACAGTCCCCCTCTGGCTGTGTTCCACACACGTGGCACCAGGGAAATCCTCTTGAAAAATGGCCTTAAAAGTGGCCTGGGGGCTGAGTGAGACCTTGTGGGTGATTATTGCGCCCCTGTCTCTCCAGAACTTCCATTCTCTTCCTTCCAAGGTCCACCTTCCCCAAACCTTCTTTTCCAGGATTTGCCTTGATGCTGGGGAAACAACCACCCTGCAAGGTAGAACACCCTTTCCTTGCACAAAAACCGCCACCGTCTTCTCCTTAGATCCTGTAAATGTGATCATAGGCCAAACAGCACCCTTGTTTCTCCTCTCCGCCTTTCTTTATCTTCTGGCTTTTTAAATCTCAGGCTGATCTGCCCCAACTTGTGAGATGTCCAAAGGTTCGCTCCTGTTCTGAAGGCTTCGGCCTTCTTGGCTCCAGGCTCCAATTAATGAGAATAATGATAATAAGTAATCCTAGGCTTTTAAAAAAATCAATGGATCAGCATCCAAATGTCCTCATTTTCCAAATCTAGGAAGGCTCGATCTTGCGGTTTCACATGTGCAAGCCCTGATTTCCCTGTGTTGGATTCTTCAGTGGCTTTTGGGGGTGATGCTCGGATAACACAACCGCCACCACGCCCAAGGAAGACCATATCTCTCAGTGACCTCTATATTTTGGAAAGTGTGGCTTTTCCATTCTGGCTTCCAAACCTGGTTTGCTCCTGCCACCAAATGGCTCTGATGAGGAACTGCAGCTTCCTCCATAGCAAGGAAGAGCTGAAAGGATGTTGTTTCAAAAGGACAGCTCAGTGTTGCAACCTGCAATGAAATGGGGCAGCATGCTCCCACCTCCTAGGAAGCAATGTGCTCTTGTTTAAGCGTCTGGCCAGCAAGATAGGCCCTTTTCTGGTATAATACATTCCATCTACTTTTTCCCCTTTCTTGTTTTCCATCCTCCCCCACCCCGACTCAACATTTCACAGCTACTGAGCATGCTCAGTTCTCCTAGAGCTGTTTGAAGCTCATTTCTTTTTGATCCATTAGGACGGATGGAGATCCTATCTGTCTGTCTATCTGACCGTCTAAGCTATCCATCCATCCATCCATCCATCCATCCATCCATCCATCCATCCATCTCTTTACAGGAAGCCCCAAACTTTTGACATCCCATTATCTGACAACTCCCTTGTTACCCTAAGAGGTGGGGAACAATGGGGTCCTCCCACGGTGCCAGTGTCTCCTTAGAATTTGGGGGGATTATAGCCCAGAGGAGGCCTGCTAGGGGAGGGTAATGGCAGCATGCTTTCTGGCCAGCGTGTCTTCAAACATGTTTTCCAGCCATGAATATGTTCAATTATGAAAATAGCACATCCTGCAGAATGGGGCTGTAGGGTATGATAACGCCCTCTTTTTACGCATCTAAATTAAGCACAAGTTCCAATAATTCAAAAAGGGTTCTGCCCCCTTCTCTCTTCCACTGAGATAATTGTGTTCAAAGTCCTTCTGCCCTTGGGATGCCATTTGCAGCAACTGAAGTAAGCTGAGGATAAAGGGGAAAGGGGGAGAAGAGACAGAAGCTAAATATACACGAATCATAGAATCCTAGATCTGGAGGACACCCCAAGGGCCATCCAGTCTAACCCCATTCTGCCATGCAGGAAGATACCATCAAAGCATTCCCGACAGATGGCCATCCAGCCTCTGCTTAAAACCTCCAAAGAAGGAGACTCCACCACATTCCCAGGCGGCAAAGTATTCCCCTGTCAAACTTTTCTTACTGTCAGGAAGTTCTTCCTAATGTTTAAGTGGATCTCTTTTCCTAATGTTTGAAGCCACTGCTCCGTGTCCTAGTCTCTGGAACAGCAGAAAACAGGCTTGCTCCATTCTCCATATGACATCCCTTCAAATATTTAAACATGGCTATCATGTCACCTCTCAACCTTCTCCTCCCCAGGCTAAACATACCCAGCTCCCAAAGCCTCTCCTCATAGGGGCATGGCACCAATCATACCTCTACAATGATGTGCCACAGTGGAGCATGGCTGGCTCCCGCTGTGGCAGAGGTTGCCCAGTTTGGCCTGCCCAAAGTAGAACTTTCTTATGGGAGAGCTCAGAGCTGCTTGCACCCACCAAAACACAGGCATGGGACCTTTTTTCTCTCTCAGCCAAGCTCAATGGGGCTTCCTGACAAGAGAATACAGGCATCCACTCTATTCTGCATTGGCCGGATCTGGAATCCTGTGTCCAGTTCTGGGCACCACAGTTCAGAAAGGAGATTGACAAGCTGGAACATGTCTGGAGGAGGGTGGCCAAAATGGCAGAAGGCCTGGAAACTATGCCTTTCCGATTTCTTCCATCTCTACGATTCTATGACTGCAGTGGATCTAAGCTCTTACAGAACTGTTCAGGACAGCCAGCTGTTAATGCAGCTCTTGGACACAAAGTGGAGCTATTGCCCTCTTTATAAATGGAGGAGTCTTTTCCTGATGAATGAAACTTGACTTTTTAAAAAAGTCATTATTATTTATCACCAGGTTTTCTGTTTGAATAACGATCTGAGCAATTTACAGGCAAAGGCAAACACACAGCAAAATAACGACACGTCCCGTTTTTAAAACGGCACAGTAGAGTTGCGTTTGGTAAATAGCCCCAGCGAAGTCTGGCCGTCACAGCAAGGGTGATCAGAGGACTAGTAGAACGTGAGCAATTTGGAGAAACTGCTTCCATAAAAAGGTGGGCCAGGATTCTACAACACAGTTCTACTTTTTGTAACTTTACTACTCTGTAGCTGTGTTGCAGAATAGCAACGAAACCCTGTTAGTGAGCTGCCAAGTGGTGCGCTGGGAATTTTTGGTGCACACTGGGTATTCCTGTGGCGTGGCGGCACTTTCTAGCTGGTGTCTGTGGGGCTGTGGCACATCGGTCACTATGCTGGTTCTTTTAAAGTATGGGGTAAAGCCTGCAAGGGATTGTAGGTTCTTTAGCTAGAGCTAACCAGGGTGCACAGGACAATTCTTTATCCTAGTGTTGCTTTCCGATACTAACTCTGAGACAACATATAATGTTGGCAGGTTTTGTGGAGCTGTGCTTAAAATTCATGGGATGACGACCTGTGCCACAGACTAGATCTAGTGAACATCTAGGTTACTATGTTGGAGTGTCTTGTAATGCTTCCCAATGCTCACACACACACACACACACACAATTATGTATGTATGTATATTTTAATTGGGTCAGCCCTGGTTAGTACTAGGATGGGAGACAGCTAAGGAATACCAGGTGCTGTAGGCTGTATTTCAGAGAAAAAAACTGGCCAAAATCCCCTCTGAAGATTCCTCGCCTAAGAAAACCCTATGAAATTCATAGGGTTGTCATAAATCAACAGGTAACTTGAAAGCACATGCACATATAAGGCAGCAGATCCCATCTGATCTTGGAAGCTAAGCAGGCTCAGCCCTGGTTAGTCTTTGGGTAAGAGACCGCCAACAGATAGCACATGCTGCAAATGATATTTTAGAGGAAGGAAGTGGCAAAACTTCCTCCAAGGATTCCTCGCCTAAGAAAATGCTAAGGAATTCAGGGGGTTGCCATAAGTCAACAGACGAGTTGAAGGCACATACCTGCACACTCATTGGATAGCTCCTTTAAAGTTCAGACTAGAATCCAGAACAGATTTGCCACCCTGCTGGCACAGGAACCATGAGCCACTTGGATACACTAACTGGAACAAAATCAGCATTTATAGCTTTCAGTTTATTCCAAAGAAAACAGACAAAACAAATTTCACAGTAGTAAGTCAACATCAAATTCTTTACAACAATGTTATTCTTTCAGTTGTGCTCTGGATGTGGTTTGTTTTCTCAATTCTTATTTACAAAGTTAATTTTGGGGGGGGAAAAAACCAGATTTAGAAAGCACCGGGGAAAGAAAGAATAAAGAAAGAATTAAAAACACCCAAGGCAGCAATTTGAACAGGATGGCTGAAAGCATGTCTACTCAGAATTAAGCCCCGCTGTGTTTAGTGGCATGTACATCTGTGTAAGACTTTCTAATAGAAATTCCCTGAAATTTTTACATTATTATTCTCAATATTATTATTCCTTTATATCTGAACTTTTTGCTAATAATGGAGCTCAATATGGCTTTGTTGTTGTGTACCTTAAGTCATTTTTGACTTATGGTGACCCTAAGGTGAACCTCTTGTGGAGTTTTCTGGGGCTGAGAGTGTGCGACATGCCCAAGGTCACCCAGTGGGTTTACATGGCCGAATGGAGAATCAAACCCTGACCTCTAGGGTTGGAGTTTAATGCTCAAACCACTAGACCATGCTGGCTCTCCAAGGCAGCTTACAACTTATTAAAAACATCACACATTAACACTCATACAAAAACATCAATAAAAATATAAATATGAACATTATTTTTAAAACAATTCAACATTCTGCAGGATGAAAACCATTAAAATTTGTTTTAAAAAAGGTAAAAATCAACAAAACCGCAGATCATTAAAGATAATCCCAGCTGGTTTCTAAGAGCCTGAAAAGATATGAATGCTTTATTTTGCTGTCGGAAGGAGACTAAGGAGGGAACAAGCCATCCTGGCTTCTCTCGGGAGGGAGTTTCCCTGAACTGCAAACCCCAGGATTCCATAGGATGTTGAAAGTGGAATAATAGCACTGCAACTGACCAGTGCGGAAGGGCCCTATGATTCTATGAAGGCACACAACAAAAGCAAACTGGGAAGGCCCCAATTCTGCCCCCTCTTCTCTCCTGCTCCTGCTGAGTTAACTGAGTGCAAACTACTTTTGCATTTTGGGCACAGGTTGCAGCAACTGAAATGAACTGAGGACAAAGCGGAGGAGGAGAAAGAAACCAGGACATCTGAAAAATCAGCTGGAAAAATGGGACAGCAGAAGATTAGTCGGAGCTGTCCCTGGCAACTTGGGACAGTTGGAAGGTACAGCATTCATGTTTGGGTGTCTCAGGTATTCCTCTTAACTCGGTCCTGTCCGCCTTTCTCTCTTGCTCTCTCTGCGCTAAGGAAAGGCAGGTTTGGAAATCTGCTGTGTTGCCTCACGTTACGTGATGGTGTTAGAATTCTCCACCACGCAAGGGCATCCGCCACCCGTGGGAGGGTCCATTTACGGGCTCCCACAGGCCGACGATGTCCTTGCGCCAGCGAAGAATTCTGACACGGTCTTTCTCTTGTTCCGACAAGACAGGAAATTAGTGATCCAGCAGGGGCGGCGAATGAGGTCACGCTGCCCCACGGGGTCCTCTGACAGCATTTCGGGATATTGAATATGCGAGATGCATGCTAATGGGGTTTTAATAACACGCTCCATTTCTTCCGCCTGGTTAGAGAGAGGAGAAGGGAATCTTTCCCTCTCCATTCAGATCTCCATAGATTGCGTACGGAGCAAACTTTTAAAAAAGGGAGACCCAAGGCCTTGTGACCTGTTTGGTTATTCTTTCTGTCCTCCTCTGCCCTTTCCCCCAGAATTCTCGCACAGCGGTGAAATTTTAAACCTGCGCCCTTCTGTTGGGCTGCAAACTTGGAACTGAGGTCCCACGATGGTGCAGTCTTCCCGAGAGGAAGAAGATCTGGTTAGGAGATGACATTGTCTTGGCATTCAGCCACCAATGCCCAATGAACTGTGAAAAGGGATGTGTGGTGTGTGTCTTTTATGGCTCAGAGGTTGCTGCGTGGTGAATTTCATTTCCAAGGTTGGTGACAGGCTGCTTGAGTTGGTCTGGTGGTCAGAGCTGCCCAACAGTGGAATGCACTCACTTGAAAGACAGAGGGCCAGTTCAATATCCTTTTTCCCACTTTAGAATTGGAAGGTACCCAAAGGGTCATCTAGCCCAACCCATGGGAGGAAGACAGAACTAAAGCACTCTTAAAAGCGCTCCATCCAACCTCTCCTAAAAGACCTCGAAAGATGTAGACTTTGCCCTCTCCACTGCCAAACAACTCCTTGAGTAAAAAAAAAACTTATTAAGTTTAGGTAGAATCTCTTTTCTTTTAATTTGAACCCATCGGATTGTATTCTAGTCTCTGGATCAGTAGAAACAAACTCACTCCATCTTTTATGTGACAAGCTGGAACGGGTCCGTAGGAGGGCAACCAAAATGGTTGAAGGCCTCGAAACCATGAAGCCCTAGGAGAAGCAGCTCAGGGAGCTGAGTGTGTTTAGTCCGAAGGTCTGAGAGATGATACACTAGCCATTGACTGTGTCCAAGGAGAGTGGCCAAGATGGGCAAAGGTCTGAAAACCAGGTCCTATGAGGAATGCCTTTCGGGGTCAGTGGCATCAGTAGGGTTGGTATCACCCATGGTCACCCCATGGAGTCATTTCCATCCAGGAGCTGGAATTCTGGGGATCCTCGTCTTCTGCCAGGGGGACCCACCCTCTGAGCATCTCGATCTTCATGTCTGGCTCTGCATGCACAAAGGCACTGGGGATCTCACCTAGTCATAAGAAAAAAGGGGGCAGTTGTCTTACATGAAGCTATATGGGCTCTTCTGAAGGGGGAGAAAGGAGGGGCAGGAGTCGTTTTGGTGTCACCCCCCTTTCGATGGTGTCATTCATTGCTGTCCGCACTCCCCGAGCCCCTCTAGTGATGCCACTGCTTGGAGGGGCAGAATTCCAACTTCCAGAGGCAATGCCCTCATTTTGTCCTACCCTGTAGCTACACTCCTGCAGAAAGCACATAGTGGGTGCAGATAGGCAGGAGGGTTATAGCAAACTGATCTCTTTGTTGTTGTTGCTTCCCTACCCCACAATACAACTGTGAAAAAGAGACAATAGAGTGGTGATTTCCTCGTTTGCAAACCAAGCCAGCGGCATCCTCTGTTTCCACACATTTGTTTCTTTGCTTTGAATAAATCAGTCAGCTTGGTGGCGAAGATGAAAGAGTGATAAATAATTATTACCTTGAGACAGATTTCTCTCTCCCCCTCTTCCTCCTCCTCTTCTCCAGCCCATAACCCCACTGACCAGTTGCAAAGCCAGCTTTAATCCCCACAATGTAACAGGACATCGGAAGGACGCGAGACAGAAGAGTCAATGTATACAGCTTTGTCCGTTTGCCTTTTTAAAATTAAAAAAAAAGAAAAAGAAATGAAAAGCAAGAAACGGAGTCTGTCTGTTTGAAGGGAGTCATTGCTAGCCAGGCAACATCAATCAAGCTGGGAATTGTCTTAGATATGAGGAAAATATTCTAACAGAGAGGTTTTCTAAAGATCCCACTATGGGTGGGTTTCTTTTCCTGAAGAATAGAATGCTTGTTTGCCCCAGCCAAATCCTTCTCGATGCAAGAGCAAGGACTTGAACAAGGACTTGAAGAAACCACCAGAGCTTAGAAGTTACAAGTAACTGAGTTACTTGTAATGAATTTTTTTTTGAAGTTTGCTTTTCCTTCCTCGGAGGCTGACAGTGTGTATTCAGAGGATGGCAACCAAAATAGTGAAGGTTCTGGAAGCCATGAGGCCCTATGAGGAGCGGCTTAGGGAGCTCGATATGTTTAGTCTACAGAAGAAAAGGTTAAGAGCGGACATGATACCCATGTTTAAATATTTGAAGGGATGTCATGTCAAGGAGGGAGCGGGCTTGTTTTCCGCTGCTCCAGAAACTAGGACAAGGAGCAATGGATTCAAGCTGCAGGAAAGGAGGTTCCACCTGAACCTTGAGAAGAACTTCTTGAAGGCCAGAGCTGTCCAGCAGTGGAAGGGGCTGCCTCCATGGAGTGTGGTGGAGTCTCCTTCTTTGGAGGTTTTTAAGCAGAGGCTTGGTGGCCATCTGCTGGGGGTGCTTTGATGGGTGTTCCTGCATGGCAGAATGGGGTTGGACTGGATGGCCCCTGGGGTCTCTTCCAACTCTATGATTCTATGGCTAAATGTGGATTCAAATGCTGGTCTCCTGGAGGCCCTCATCCAGCAATCAAACTATGATATCACACTGACTCTCTTGGACAGATTCCTCCAAAGGAGATTTTGCTGTTGCCTGTGTCTGAGGCTGACAAAGGTTTGCCCAAGGTCCCTCAGTGGGGTTTCCATGGCTGAGTGAGGGATTCGAACCCTTTTTCCCTGAAAATAATAATAAAGTGCATTACAGTAAACTAGGAAATATATATAACACAGATTGCTTAGAGCTTGGGAAAGTTGTTCTTGGAATTACAGCTCTCAGAATTCCCCAGGCAGCACAACCAGGAGGTGGCTGGGGATTCTGGGAACAGTAGTTAAAAAAGCAACTCTTACAAATTCTACATCACACTTCCCCCCTTTCAAAACATCTTGAGCACCACAATTGATCAGTTCATTCATTCATACTCCTCATGGGGCAATGTATTCAGACAGCTTTTATTGTGTGCCTCCAAGTTGTTTCCGACTTATAGCGACCCTAAGAGAAACCTCTCATGGGGTTTTCTGGGGCTGAGAGTGTGTGATGTGCCGAAGGTCATCCAGTGGGTTTCCGTGGTTGAGCAGAAAAATTGAAGCCTGGTCTCTTGGGTTGAACGCCAGTGCTCAAACCACTATAGCACAATAGCTCTCTATTAGACAGAGACACCCCTTTTTGACTTCTAACAACAGCCCTAGGAGGTAGGCCAGGCCCTCAAAAAATAATGTGACCTTCCAGGAAATGTAACAGCCAGTGGCTCTACCGCAAGGCAACACTCTTTTCCACCACCATCACTTCCCTGCTGTGTTTTCATCTGTTGGATTTTTTTTCTCTCTCTCTTCCTCTCTTCCTGACTCGAAGTGAGTTGTCTCGCCTGTGACTCAAAACACTTTGGATCTGTTGTCAGCCGCAGCGCAGGAAGGACTCTTGTTAGCATTTCGCTCCAGGTGAAAAAGGGATTTTCTCCACTGATAAATTCATATATTTATAAGCTATATATTTGCAGGAAAAGCAAGATAGAGACAGCAAGCCTGATGCTGCTGGAGAACTGGAGACAGGGATGGCATTTTTGATGGTTCTATTTTTCATTCTTTTTCTTTTTTTCCTTATGAGATTAAAAGAGAGAGACTGGTCCCCGTGGCACCGGTGGTATTGACGCCTCCTGGTCTCTCCTTCCCAGGGAAGGAGAACTCCAGGCTAGGATGGAGAAGGGGGCTCTCAAAATGTGTCAGCTCCTTGCGCATCAGTGGCGCACCAAAGCAACATCCATTGGGGGGGGGATTCTGAAGGGTAGAACAGAAAACAGCTGGCAGGGACGGGCACGAGACACTGCCCACGGTGCCTTGGGCTTCCCTGAGACTGCAGAGAGCAATGGGAGACCCCCTCTCAAAGGAAAGAACAACGCCAGGAAACACTCACACCAACAATTGTGCTTATGATTTCTTTATTTAAATTCTGTCCCACCATTCTCCCAGCTTGGGAACCTCGCAGCAACAACAACGTTAGTTATTTTTCCCTCCTTATTTATATCTCAGCTTTCTCCTAATACAGGACTATCATCACTGTCATGTAATATTACGTATTCATTTTGTCTGTGTTTAAATGTGTATTTAGATCTCTATATTTAAATTCTATATTTAAAATTTCGTGTGTGTGTGTGTGCATATAATTTTTTTCCTTTCTCTACATTCAATCCCACCTTCCTCTCAGTGTTAGATGATGATGATGATGATGATGATGATGATGATGATGATGATGTTGCTCATTAATTGTGACTAATGCAAAACCTTATTAATGCATTAGCCACAACACTGTTTTTATTCTTACAACTGACATTACTTTTTATGTGTTCTTTCCAAGCTCTGGTTCATATTCACACACACACACACACACACACACACATATATATTCAGCCCTAGAAAACCCCATGACGAGATTGCCTTAGGGTTGCCATAATTTGGAAATAACTTGAAGGCACACAATGACAAAAATGCACAGACAGAGACAGACAGACAGACAGAGACAGAGAGAGTGAGCCCTCTACGTTTGTGGGTTTCATTTTCATAGATCTGATCTGATTATTTGCAACCCCTACCCCTGCAACTCAGGGGTTTCTTTCCTGGGGAACCCTCCCTTGTGATGGCCCCAATCAGGCCATGCAGCCCTTTAAAAAACCCTCCTCTAGTCTTCCTTCTCCTCCACCAGCTGGCCAACTGAGGATGATTTCTCAGCACCACAAACCCTCTCTCAATGCCCCCCACAACCAGAGATGGGTGAGAAAGAGAAAAAGCAGGGCCCCCATGCCAATCCACCTCTTTCCTTCTCCTCTCCCTGATGTGGGTTGGACTCTGGGTGCTCACTCTCCCCAGTGTGCTTCAGACACACACATTTTGATAATTGCAATTTTTCCAATTTTGCAAGAGTCCTGTGCCCCTAACCCTAGTGAATGTGAAGGGCTGAGTGTACTTACATGTCACTTTTAATGTGTTGTTTAATGTGTCCTCTCCCTCCCTCCCTCCCTCTCTCTCTCTGTTGCGCATGTTGTTCATATCTATCTATCTATCCATCTATCCATCCATCCATTCATTCATCTACCTATTTCTCTGTGTGTATGTCATTCATATCTATCTATCTATCTATCTATCTATCTATCTATCTATCTATCTATCTATTTCTGTGTGTCTTGTCATCCATACACACACACACACACACACATCTGTGAACAACATAAACACACACAGAGATATATATGTTTATGGCCACAGACCTACAGTACGACACAAAATTGCAATGCCTTCAAGAAAAGAATCAAGATAACTTTTCTGGCCTCCCATCTTTTTTCTCTCTCAGTCTCCAGCTCTCTCTTTTTCTCTTTGGAAAGCACCTCTGTAAATGATCTCTGAGAGGAGATTGAAATTCTGGGTAGTAAAAGGAAAATGGTTTGGTGTGGGGGGGCAGTATGTTAGGGATCTAAAGCCTTGAAATTAGGATAAACGGGGCAGGGGGGCGGGCAGAGGGGAGTCAAAAGGGAGAGGAGAGCCCATGGGGACTTCCTGAGAGTTTCTTAGAAATTCAAAGTAGCTTCGGCCGGGCCTCAAAGCACTGTCACTCAGAGCCCCGGGACAGAGCGCACCGAGTCTGGAACCAAACAATACGGAATTGTTTTGGGAAGGTGGGAAAATCGTGGGTCTCAACGCTTCTCGCTCACACCAGCGGTTCCGCTAGTCAAACATGCGTTCCACTTGAATCAATTCTGGACACTGAGTTAGCATAATCCCCACCCGTCTCGCTATGACAACTTGAAGGAGAATTTGGAGGGGTGTGTGAGTGACGGGAGACACCATACTGACAAGGCAGAAAGAGGGGAAGACTTTCTCTTTCTCTCCTTTTGAAAAAAAGTGTATCTCTGTAGTTTTTACTTTTGTCATTCCAAAAAACAATTTCCAGCTTCCTAGTCAACTTTTTCTGGCCTTCACTGTATGGACATTGTTTTCTTGAGTTGAGTTTTACCCTTGAACCTATGGATAAGGCCTAGCCAAGCTCAAGACAGTGGATTGCTTTGTGGTCTCCCCATCTCTAACCCCCTCATCTCCCCCCCGCCCCCCTTCTGAGATTTGCCTGTGGTTTGACAGGTGCAAATGAGACCTGACATGTTATGCCTGCCACGCGGTGCTAAGAGTGCATTTCCGGGTGCCCCCTTGTGGGAAACCGCCTTGTACCCTGCCAATCTCGCAGCGATGGTGAACGAGGAAGGCGCGGGCCGGGCCGGAAGGACACAGACCTCTCGTGTAAGTGGTACAGTGGTGGAGGCTTTGTTTGCCACGCAGAGGTCAAGGGGTGCCCTGCTTGACAACTTGTTGGTGGTACCTTGAAGAAATGGGGGGTCACGCACCCCACTGTTTCTCTGTGTGCGCTGGGGGAAACAATGCCACGTATGGCCACAGAATCAAAGAATCTCAGAGCTGGAAGGAACCCCAAAGTCCACCTAGTCCAACTCCCTGCCATGCAGGAATATACAACTAAAGTTCTCCTGAGAGAGGCCCATCCAACTTTGCCTTATGGGTTGCCATAAATTGGGAACGACCTGAAGGCGTACAAGAACAACAACTCTGCCACCATTCAAGGGAGCGGAATAGTCTTGTAATTTGAATAGAGATTCCACCTAAGCATTAGGAGAAGTTCTTGGCTGTAAGAGCTGATCTGCAACTGGTTGACCGACCAAACCCAAAGGATGCTCACCAACAGCTCTTCTTCATCCTGGAAAGAAGTGACTTGTGGGGGGCCAGAGAAGTTTAAGAGGTGACATAATAGCTATGGAATAATCGCGCTATAATAGTGTCGTGCGGAAATGGCCCATAAGTCAGAAACGACTTGAAGGCACAAAACTTAACTAGAGAATTTGTTATCTGACTTTCTCCCAGTAGAAGACCCAAGGCAGCTCATGAAATGAGTTAAAACAAAATACAGTTAAAACAATGGACAATACAAATTTTTTTTTAAATCAACAAAACATTAAAAATATTTATATAAAATCATTTTAAAAAAACTGCCCACTCAGAGGACTTGACCGGTGAGTCAAACATACATTTGAAAAACAAACAAACCACAGCTCCACCATATGCAGTGGGTTCAGAGAAGGCAACTATGCTGCCTTTCAAAGGCTCCAGATCTCACCGTTTCCCAATTTTGCAACTTCTGCTGTTTGCAATTACCCCAAATGTGCAGTTCCGAATGTTTTTATGGCATGCAAGAGCTTTTTTGGGGACATTTTGATGATGTTTGAACTCAGAAACTGTTCTTTGAACCCTCTGCAAGCTGATCAGGCTTACGAGTTTTCATTTCTTTGATCCTCCTACCTCGTTCCTCTCACCGATATTGTGATAAGGCTAATGCATGTTTTATTTAAAATATGCAATAACTCATGTTGAACTGCAGGGGGGGCAGTTTCCATGCATTGAGAAACAAGGACTCCCTTCCTATTAGCAATGAATTTTTTTTTTAAAAAACATATCACTGTTCTACTGAGTAATTAAACAGAGGTTAAGGAATTATTGTGAACAATTTAAATTAATGACCTTAATAAAGGTGAGTGGACATGGTGAGATCAAACATTGGTGTTTCTTTCTCTGCTCTTTTTTTTTTAAACCAGACACTTAAAAAAAAACCTGTCTGAGCAGACCTGCCTGCAAATTTAGTTTTTAAAACTCTGCAATAGTTTGCTTTGATTCCCCTTTGCTTTGGTTTCATTTCTGCAAATTAATGCTGGAATATGAAACCAGTTAATTGGAGTAATTTACATTAGATTACATTTACACTGCAAACTTGTGCGTGTCTGCTCATCAGAATGTGGTGTGGAGTTCAGTGGGGCTTACAAGGAAGGTAGGCGGATAGGGTGATGTAGTTGTTTGAGACTTGGGCTGTAACCCTGAAGACCAGGGTTCGAATCCCAACTGGCCATGGAAACCCACCAGGTGACCCTGAGCGTGTCATACACTCTCAGCCCCAGAAAATCCTGTGATAGGTTCATTCATCTCAGAGTTGCTGTAAGTTGAAAACAAGGCACGCAACAACACGAAGTGGGTATAGGATGCCAAGGATTCAATTCTATTGGAGTCAGTGGGACCTGTTGCTTAGTAGACATGCAGGAGATTGCATCTCCTTGCAACAGCATCAAGTAGAAATGGGGAAAAAATATGGTCAGTTTTGTAAGCTCCTGAATTCAGATTTTTCAGACCTTGAGTTCTTCTCACTTGGAATACAGATGGAGAAATCTGTAAATCTTGGCAGTCTTAGAGTGATAGAATCTTAAGAGTTGGACCATCTAGTCCAGCACTCTGCCATGGAGGAAGAGGGAACTAAAGCATGCCTCAGATGTGCCCATCCAAGTTCTGTTAAAAGACCTCCAAAGACAGAGATTCCACCACAATCCTAGGCATTCCTTTCCTCGCTCAGACAGCTCTTCTGACCAAGAAGTTCTTCCTAATGTTTGGGTGGAATCTCTTTTCTTGTACTTCCAATGCACTGATTCGTTTTCTAGTCTCTGTGGCAGAAGAAGCCAAGCTTGCTCCACCTTCTTCGTGACATCCCTTCAGATCTTCTCAAACCTGAACTGAACTGAAGTGTGACCTCATCTACCTTGGTCAAGCTTGGGAGGCCCAGCTGTGATGTCTTCTGGCATGGAGAAGACCTTGTTGCACTTGCTGACGTATGAGTATGAAAGATCAGGAGAGTTTCCCAGAAAAAGATAAGGCAACCTCTAATTGAGCACCACAAATATAATTGAATGTACATTGTTTCAGAGTTAGACTTTTAAGAACTAGATCCTCATCCCAGCTGGATAAATCTGAGAGTTGCATGTCCTACACCTGAGCATTCTAAATCCCAAGGTTTTCTCATTCCAGATACGGAGAAAAATGGTAAATTTTGTTAAGTTCTCATCAAAAGAAGAATGGTATTATCTCATTCGTTCAATGATAGTAGTTCACAGTTCAGAAACATTAGGTCGTGGTTCAAGAAGTGTCTTTATGCATGGCAGAATGGGGTTGGGCTCGATGTCCCTTGGAGTCTCTTCCAATGCTACAATTCTATGATTCAATGAAAAGGTAACCTTCCCAACGTTGGGCCCCATCAACTCCCATTGTGCCCTCCTCAGGGACTATCCCTGCGGGAAGGAGGCCCTCAGAAGGTGTCTTCCCGTGTCTCACCTGAGCAAGAGTAGCAACATCAGCTTCTCCCTCATCATTCCCTTTGTAGCTGGGATTTACCACTGAGGTGCTGAACCTTTTTGGCCTATGAATCGCTTCTGCTCTCGCACCTCTTGTCTGCTTCGTTTGGGAACAATTCCCCCTGTTAGAGAACTAATCATATCTAACATCATGCCATGCCTTTGTCGGGCCTCATTGTCGCCGGCGGTTTCGGTGGCGTCTCGCCCTTTCTCTCGGCTCTTGCTCCGGGTTCCGCTCACTTGCTCCGGAAAGGGAGAAGGTTGTGGGGGGGAGACTAATTAAAAACGGTCTGCGTCGGAACCTCTGGAGCGTGCTCGGTGGTGAACGACAAGCGTCTCGTGGCAAGAAAAATCAATTTTACAGTCACAGGAGCAGAATGAATGGAGGTGGTGCATTAAAGAGGATGGAGGGGTGAGGATCCGGAGAGGGAGAGATGTTGAGAACAGGAACACACACGCCTCAATTGCTCCTTTAGGTCTAACTGGAGTAGACCCATTCACTCAATGAGGCCTACTTATGTGTTGGCTCACCGTTCTGCAATTCATTCAGTGGGCTTAGTTGAGGCTTGGGCCACTGAATCCAACAACACTGAATCGAAAGAGTGGCCTTCAGGCCACATATGGCCCCCGGGACTACTCATGTGGCCCCTGAAAGATCTTGAATTCTTTTTCAAGTACTATTCAGCATGATATAGTGGTCTGAGCATTGGACTACCACCCTGGAGACCAGAGTTTGATTCCCCACTCAGCCCTGGAAACCCACTGGCCGACCTTGGGCACATCACATTCTCTCAGCCCCGGAAAACCCCGTGATACATTTGTCTTAGTATCACAATAAGTCAGAAACAACTTGAAGGCACACAACAAGAGCAACCACGTAAGGCCTAAAGACTCCAAAGGCACCAGATCTCGTCTGGTCTTGGAAGCTTAGCAGAGTCAGCCCTGGTTAGTTCTTGGATGGGAGACCACCCACAAATACCACATGCTGTAGGCTGTATTTCAGAGGAAGGAACTGGCAAAACCACCTTTGAGGATTCTTTGGTGAAGAAAATACCATAGGGCTACCAAAAGTTGACAGGTGGTAGCTTCAAGGTACGCATATACACACCATTCCTGGGTAATTTATTTGCCTCAAAATAGCCTTCTTCTCCTTGGTCGTTTTCATCTTTCTTCCTTCTTCTGCCACCTCTTTTTCTTCTTTATCATCTTTCTCTTCTCCTGCCTCCTCCTCTACTATATCCCATCTTTTCCCCAGTCCAGGACTCAAGGCAGCTTCCCGCAGTGGTGGTGGTAGGAAAACCACAGCTCAAAATCTGCAGCATACACAAGCTAGAAATGTAGTTAAACTACCAGCACATTAACACCCATTAAAAACTTAAAGCATTAAATTGGTGTTGCAAGCATCGACGTGGCCAAGCTGTGCATTCTGACTTTGCAAAATGGAGCCTCCTTGGGCAGGAATAGTCTATTTTTAAGCAGGGGCACTTTGGATGGTTCCTTTAAAATTCAGACCAAACCCTGGAGCAGATTCAGTGCCAGGTTACCGCTCTCCCTCCTCTTGCCACTTGAAACTACACATCTCTGTTGTTGTTTTTTGCTGATGCTGAGGAATGCAGACGGCTCTCAGAAGGCTAGGATAGAAAAGCAAATGCTTCCAAGAGGCTCAGTCCAAAAGCGAGATTTTCCTGCCCTCAGCACCAGTGCACTCTGTTTGGTATCTAATGCACTGGGGGCAGGGTGCTTGATGGATTTCCCACAGGCATAAATCTGAATCCACCAGACAGCGCATTGCTGAGCGCCCACAGCTATCATGCATGCCTTTTGCAAATACACAAGCTTTGCAGAGCTATCAGAGAATCTCAGAAGCAAGAGGGGGCTCAAAAGGGGGCTCAGAGAGCTAGGCTGGGCCTTGAGGGGTGTGTGTCTCCAGGTTCCAGCTCTCTGCCGAGCAAACCCTAAAATTAACTTGAAGACTCTGGGCAAATCATGTCAGCCTGATCTACC
The DNA here is from genome assembly GCA_948474755.1 of Ctenosaura bakeri. Taxonomy (NCBI): domain Eukaryota; kingdom Metazoa; phylum Chordata; class Lepidosauria; order Squamata; family Iguanidae; genus Ctenosaura; species Ctenosaura bakeri. The sequence continues at coordinate 370,013 of CAOLHI010001111.1, read as the reverse complement.
TTGCAAGGTTGTTGTGTGAGGATAAAGTACAGTGGACCCATGCTATGCTACCTTGAGCTCATTGGAGGACATAGCTGGTGGGCGGAGGCCTTTCATCCACTAACGAAAGGAGGCGGAGTCAGGGCAATTTCTTACCCAAGAAATTAATTGCCACCAGCAGTTCATTGACTGGCCACGTGGGGCAGCTCTCCACACATCTCAATCCTTCCCAAAACCAATAGAACTGTACTGCTCTACGGGACTTATACAGCAGGAAGGGGGCACAGTGTGGTGAAGGGATCAGTGGGTGCTTGAGAAAGCCAACTCTGGTCTTCACTGAGCCACAAAACTCCCTCCATGAAGTTGAGCCAGCCTCTCTCTCTCTTCCTTCCCCTGGACTAACTGGTCTACCTGAAAGGGTTGGTGTGAGCTGGAGGAAAACCTATTTGCTCCTTGGAAGAAAGGTAGGACAGAAACGTAACTAACCAATACAGAGATAAAGAAAGCTGGATTGTGAATAAGGGAGTCCATCACTTCTTTTTGGAGAATCCATAATTGGGTGCACTTGTAGCTGAGTCAAATATCTGGGTGCTTTCTCTGCTGAGCTGAGACAAATCCAAACTCACATTTTCCGTTGTTGTTATTTGTCATTGAGTTGACTTTAACTTATGGCAATCCTGTGAATGAGAGACCTTTAGGGTCTCTGATCATTCAGTGCCCTGCTCAAATCTTGCAGACTTGGGGCAGCCATTGCTCTTGAAGGAATCAATCCGCCAGTAATGTGGCCTTCCTCTTTTCCTGCACATGGACACTTGCAATTTGTTGGTTTGTTTTTAAAATTATAAGCAATCATTTGTTCCAACTCTGGCAGCTATTTCTGTAGTTCTATTAATTAATTAACCCATTGACCACAAGGGCCATCGAGTCCAACCCCTTGCCATGCAGGAATGCTTTGATCCCTCCATGGCAGACGGTCGGACTTGACCACCGTTATGGTCTCTTCCAGCTCTATGATTCTATGATTATTTTGTTCACAATGCCCTTTGAGAGGTAACCTCTCTGGTGTGTTTCTGGTTTCCTCCTTTGCCAAAAAAGCCAGCTGTTTTCTCTCTCTCTCTCTCTCTGGCCCACCTTAGTTATAATGAATTCCCCTTCCTTCCAAATTTCCTGGTGAGAAGACTCTTCAAATTTGGGCAGACACCTCCTTTATTGTCCTATATCCCTATGTATTACTATACTGCATTGTGGAAGCCAGGTGGGAGGGAGAAAAAAAAATAAAATGGTGTAGATTTTCTCCTAGATCTCTGGATGATCTTCAGTCCGCGGGCAGGAATTTCTGATTCCCTGTTACTTCAAGGCAACAAAATGATTCCTTCAGTCCACAGGAATCAAATTGCTGCTGGCATGAAGAAGGCTTGGCTGACCAGGAGTGTATTTTTCAGTGTAAGCATCCATGGTTGGGCACGGAATTCCTTGAATGTTCATAGAAGGACAGGTCTTGGATTTCTAGTAAAAACATTACCCACAGCAAAGTAAATCCTGCAAAACTGAAATCAGCCATCTGAGGAAGCCCAGAGCATTATGTGGCATATAGAAATAGCAACCGCCGTCTCCTTGCATCAAAGCACCTGAGGCGACACCCTTCGAAGTAGCACCAGGCCTGGACAATAATAATTAAGATTGGTTTGTTTGCATAAAATGAGTTCATTTTAGGCCTTGTCTTAAAATTCAGTCTCCTTCCCATTTTCCTCCCTTGCCAGCTTGCGACTCCAAAAATCTTGGGTTGGTTTTCTCTCTCTCTCCTTTTCCGTGCGTGCCATTTACTATGGCCTTTCTCTTGGAGGGTCGGATGAGTATTAAGAAAGTCCATTTCTCCTTAACGGAGGGGGTTAAACACCTCTCACCCTGGCACAGCTATCTTTGCCGACAAGCCGCGGGTTCCATTCGGTGTTTTCGATGTTTTCGGAAAAACGCATCAGGCGCAGGGAGCAGTGAATAAGCATGGAGCAGACAGGGGGCCTGAGAGGCAAAATGACATTTATGCTAAACTTGCTCGAGCGGATGAGTGTTCCCAGGTAGATAGGAGCCAGGGAGGATTTCCATGTCTGTCTGTTTCCATTGCTGGCCAATTCCTGTCTCCAACCCACCCCACACCGTTCCACCCCACAAGGAAAAAGCAAGGGGAAGAAAACCCACAATATAATCATCTTTCCAACAAATTGGCCATTTGCCATTCCATCCTCGATTGTCCCAAGATTTTCTTTCGGGGTGGATGGAATTCAGATAAATTGATGATAAAAATAATAATAATGAAATGGATTTTTTTTTTAAAAAAAAGGGGGATGGATTAATTCTGATTTTGCCCGGTGTTTAAATAACTCCAAGAAAGTGTTTGCATTTAATGCTATGGGGTCATGTGCATCTCTGGTTTGCAGTCTAGTTTTTAATCTTAAGCTATGAGGGTTACACAATCTAGAGCCAGAGAGATATAGTGTTTTTTTCAGGATGTGTAGCTCCTGTCATAACTGGATCTGCTGGATGTGTATTGAAATAGTGCATGGTAGTCAGTGTAGGAAGCAATTCTAGAGTTAGTTAGAGCTCTGCAAAGTATTGAGTGTTAATTGTTAAATTACAACCCTGTTTCTGTTTGAAGCTTATTTGTGTATTCCAGTGTATCAAATGGTTAATTGTTTATTGGTCTCTGCTAGAATGTATCTGGTGATGGGGAAGAAGATCAGAACCAGCCAAATTGAAAGTATCAAGGGTGTTTTGGAAACTTAGGGTGTCTTAAGATGAGGGGTAGGAAATATGTCCTAGCCCCAAGGATGAAAGGAGGGTAAACAACTGCAGATGTGGGAAATGTCTAAAGATGTGAGGTGATATGAAATTTATGATCCTCTCTAATCACAGCTTTGCCCACCTAGAATTTGTATGGCAAGGTATAAAACCTGTGAACTCTGTGGTGGAGTCTTCTTCTCTGGAGGTTTTAAACAGAGGCTGGATGTCCATCTATCAGGAAAGCTTTGATGTTGTTTTCTTGCATGGCATAGAATCATAGAAGAGACCCCAGGGGCCATCCAGTCCAACCTCATTCTGCCATGCACCCACATCAAAGCACTCCCGACAGCTGGCCACCCAGCCTCTGCTTAAAAACCTCCAAAGGAGGAGGAGACTCCACCACACTCCATGGAGGCCGCATATTCCACCGCCGAACAGCTCTGACCATCAGGAAGTTCTTCCTGAGGTTCAAGTGGAATCTCCTTTCCTGCAGTTTGAGTCCATTGCTCCTTGTCCTAGTCTCTGGAGCAGCAGAAAACAAGCCAGCTCCCTCCTCAATATGACATCCCTTCAAATATTTAAACATGGCTCTCATGTCCCCTCTTCACCTTCTCTTCTGCAGACTAAACATCCCCAGCTCCCTCAGCCACTCCTCATAGGGCTTCATGGCTTCCAGACCCTTCACCATTTGGGTTGCCCTCCTTTGGACAGTATGGGGTTGGACTGGATGGCCCTTGAGGTCTCTTCCAACTCAACGATTCTATGACTCCCACATCACCTCTCTGTCTTCTCTTCTCCAAGCTAAAGACACAGCAAACAAGGGTCTATTCTAGCCTTCCTAGGAAAGGAGTACCCGAGCCTAGGGGCAAAAATTGAGAAGGCCCTGTCTTGCACCCTCCCCAGAAATAACTGCAAGGAGGGTGTGCTGAGAAAAGGGTCTTTCCTGAGAATCTCAACCTTTCCAGGAGCCAGAAGGGCTGTTATAACAAGGGATTTGTACATCGGCCCCTTTTTTTCCTTCTTCCAGGATCCTGTAGTGGCTTGAGTGTTAGACTATGGGCCTTTCCGCACAACACTGTTATAGTGCTATTATTCCACTTTCAACACCCTGTGGAATTATGGGGTTTGCAGTTTATTGGGGCCAAAGAGCTCTCTGGCTAAGAATCCTAAAGGCCCCTCCCTAAACTGCAAGCTCCAGGATTCCATGGGAAGTTGAAAGTGGAATAATAGCATTATAACAGTGTAGTGCGGAAAGGCCCTATGATTCCAGAGACCTGAGTTTGATTCTTCACTTGGCTGTGGACCGAGTGACCTTGAGCAAGTCACACTCTCTCTCAGCCACAGAGGAACGCCCCCCCCCCAAATAAATCTCGCTACAAAAACTCAAATCCCAGAGAGTTAAATCCTGGAGACCAGGGTTCAATTCAGTGCTTGACCATGGAAATGCACTGGGTGACCTTGGATGCATCACACACTCTCAGCCCAAGAAAACCTCATGATAGGTTTGCCTTCAGGTTGCTATAAGTCAGAAAAGATTTGAAAGCACATGACATCAACAGCAACAACAATACTGTCTTTCTTCCTAGCTTGCTACACTGGTGTAACAGAATCACAAAACTTGTGGGTTTTTAAAAAAGCAAAATGGACAGACAAGTGGGAATGTGGAAGCGATAGAATTTCAGTAGAAGGTTCAATGAATTTCCCTCAGTGGGCATTTCCCGGGATATCTAACGGCACAAATGCAATTCACACTCCATAATCCTCCTGTTGACAGATGGCTGTGGATACGTCCAGGAAAAAACAAATTGTTCAGCTCACACAGATAAAAAAAAAAGTGTGTACAAAACCCTGCTAAAAAACCCCATTACTAATAGAAGGATGCATTTGAGTAGCGCGTGCAAGAAGCGGTCCGCACAATTGAAGATTAAAAAATACCTCCAACCGGAATGAATTTTGCCCCGTATTAAAAACACACACACACACACACAGAGAGAAGGGGATGCAACTAGGCCCAGATTATAGATGCAGATGTGGGAAGGAAAAGTGCTAGACTTTGTGGACATCCCTAGAAATTATCCCCCCACCAAAATAATCTATTGCTAAAAGATCGACTTTCTTTCATGCTAGAATTTTCCCGCCGCCTCGCTCCATCTCTTATTGTGCATACCTATTTTTTTGAAATAAAAGGTAATTTCCATTCCTGGTAACCTCTCCCAACCTCATTCTCATCCATCCCGGAGCTGGCTCGTCTCCTCCTGTCGGATACCCTTTTTATCCATCCAGACAAGATTTTCTCCGCTTTCTCCCAATGCCCAGGAAGAAAGTTTGGCGCTCTAATCCTCCAATTGTCCCTCGCCGGTTTTTACATCCATTCCTAAAGCTCTTCATAATAGATTTAATTTTTAAATCAATCTTTGGGAAGGTTATTATTATCGGATATTTCAGCTTTTAATTAAAAACTATAAACTCGCCGGGGGGCAGGACTTCGGTAGGCACACGTTGGCATGACCGGGCATCTCTTTTGTACCAAGAGATGCCTTTTAGAAATACACAAACACACGCATACACCGGCTGAGGATTTAACCCGATACGTGCTATTTTGCCTGTGTTTTGCTTTTTCTCTTTTCTTTTTCTTCTTCTTTTTTAAAAAATATTTATCCTGCGGTTTTCATGCATGAAGTTGGATTTGGCTTAAAGAAGGGATGGACAGATAGCATTAAGGATTAGATAGAGGGGGAAAATTAGGGGCGGGAGGTGAAATAAACAAATCAAAATCAACAAGACCGTTAAACAAAAGAAGATGTGTGTCTGTGTGTTTGCGTGTAGGACCAACGACTGAAAATCAAAAAATTGTGTTCTTCATGTTGGTTAATTTCTCCAGTAGATAAGACAAAGATAGACAAAGAGATAAACAGATTGTCAGAATCTCAAGATATCCATGGGCTGGATATGGGGCTTACATAGGAAGCCAGAATTTAAATATTGATGTATTTGATGTACATGAGGTCTCTTCCAACACTATGATTCTATCGGTGTGACATGCCAAGGACCACAACACCTAGAGGGTTGTCCTGATCTGTTCCTACAGTGTGCCTTGAAGTCATTTCTGACTTATGATGACCCTATTTGGGGTTTTCTGGGGGGCTGAGAGTGTGTGACATGCTCCAAGTCACCCAGTGGGTTTCCGTGGCTGAGTGGAGAAATGCTCAAATCACTACAGCATGCTGTCTCTCTCTTTCCATGACCGGTATCCTCCTGACTGGAGTAGTGCCACTGAATCAGTTGGGTTTACCCATGTGTAGACTCACCTTTCGAAAACTGCTTCAGGGACTGCAAGCCTTGTGAGTCTGAGAAACTGCAAATGAGCTTGTAGGTCCCTCTTAAAAATGGTGTGGGGCAGCCATGGAGGTGGCACCAGCCCCCTTCTGCCTTGGGAAGGAACCCTGATGCCTCAAAGGAATCCACAGTGGATTGCACATGGTGATCATACTTTTTTGTGTGTTAACTATGGTTTGGGACAGCCTAGAGTTATTCATAGTTTTTCCACTCTCATGGGGGGGTCCTGTGCCCCTAACCCTAGTGAATGTCAAGGGATGACTGTACAATTCATTAAAAGACTATGCCCACACACAAAAAGCACAGCACAGTATTAAAAGTGCAGGCGGCCATTCTCTATCAAAGCTCAACAGCATACAAAATGTCCTAGCCTGTTGTCAGAAGGAGAGCAGGGATGGGGGCATCCTGATCTCTCTAGGCGGGGAGTTCCAAAGTTTAGGGGCAGCCACCAAAAATGTCCTGTCTGCTTTCTTCCTACAAATGAGCCCAAGAAGATGGCGGAGAAAGGCCTCTCTGGACAATCTTAGAGCTCTACTGGGCTCCTGGGGAGATACGGTTCTTCAAATGGCCTGGACCCAAGCTTTCTGGGGCTTAATAGCTCCAGCGCTTTGAACTGTGCTTGGAAATGGACCGGCAGCCAGCGTTGCTGTTGCAACATGGAAGTTGTGTATTTCCTTTGGCCAGTCCCTAGATAACAATCTGGCCGTGCCTGCTTCTTTTGGGGCCAGCTGGAGTTTCTGAGCACTTTTCCAAGGCAGTCTCACATAGAGCAAGTTACAGGAATCCAAAATATTTCATCGTTAGGAATCATTTGTCGTTGTTTGTGTTTGTAACGAGGGGAATTGTTAATACAGCCGGGAATGGGAGGCCGACGGTCTCATTTGAATGAAACTTTTCTGTTGTCCAGTCAACTGGGACTTACGGTGACCCTATGGATGAGAGACCGGTGCTCAGCTCTTGCAGATTCAGGGCTGTAGTTTCCTTGACTGAGTCTATCCATTTGTAATGCGCTCTTCCTCTTTTCCTACTGCCTTTCACCTTCCCAAGCGTGATTGTCTTTTCTAGTGATTCCTGTCTTCTCATGATATGGCCAAAGTATGACAGCCTCAGCTGAGTCATCTTGGTTTCTAGGGAGAATTCAGATTTGATTTGCTCTAGAACCCATTTGTTTGTCTTTTTAGCAGTCCACGGTATATCCAAAGAACTTCTCCAGCACCACATCTCAAAGGAGCTGATTTTCTTCCTATCCGCTTTCTTCACTGTCCAGCTTCTGCAACCATACATAGAAACGGGAAATACAACAGCACAGACAGTCCTGATTTCGGTATTCAATAATACATCTTTCCACTTGAGGATCTTGCCCAGTTTCTTCCTAGCTGCCCTTCAAAGTCCTAGCCTTCTTCTGATTTCTTAAATTGCAGCCTACGTCCTGATTAAGGGACTGAGCCAAGGTCTGGAAGAAAATCTTTCACTATTTCAGTGTCTGCATGGTCTGCTTTAAAATTAGTCTGTGGTCATTATTTTTGGTTTCTTAATGTTGTAAACCTGCCTTTGCACTTTCTGCCTTGATGTTCTTCAGTAGTGAATAATGGGTCACATTAAGAAAATAATGGGACTTACAGCCCAATACGCCTGGAAGGCCCCATCATGGCAAAACATTACTGTAAAAAAAAAAAATCTTTCTAATTCTCTTCGGATTTCTGGCATCTTCCTTCCCCGTCTTTCCTTTATTCATAGTCTTCACCAGAGGCAGAAGCAGGGGTGAACCTGTGTGAAGTGGGTTTCAGGTGCAGAAGAGGTGAATGTCCTTCTAAAGGACGTTGAGACAAACAAAATTATATCTTTTTTAAAAAAAAATCTGTGTGCCTTTTCTTTGGGTTGTGCTTGTACCCGCCGGTGCAACCGTTTTTCTCAGGAGGCTTTGGGAAGTGTTTGAAAGCGGCAACGGAGTGCCGTGTCAAAGGAAATCTCCCTCCCTCTCTTTCTCTCTCTTCCATCTCCGCCACCACCACCTCCGAGGTGCACAGAAAACATTGTTTGGTCTCTTCTCAGCCACCAAAGCGGCACATCTGCCTTGCTTTCAACTCCACACACACACACACACACACACACACACCACCCGCCGTCTCTCAAGGGAGATTTGGACGACTGTCCTTGTGGAAAGGTTTTTCTCCCCTTCACAACGTCTCTCTAGGGCCTAGGTGCTTCTGTTCCTGGGCAGCTGCTTGCCAGAGCCTGGAGATACCAAGAAAGCAGTGAGTCAGATCCAGGTTTATTTATGAGAAGAGAGAGTGAAGGGGAAAAAATCCTTTATTTGGGAAAACATTCAGCACATACAGGCATTTCCTACAAGAAAGAGGATGAGGCAGGTGGATGTCCAGTACAGAATGAAATTCCACAGAGGCAAATGCAAAAGTTTTTACAAATGTGCGGGTGTGGGATGAGTATTGTGTAGTGCTTTGAGTATTGGGCTACAATACTTAATTCCCTGCTTGGCCATGGAAAACCATTGAGTGATCTTGGATGCGTCACACACTCTCTTGGATGCGTCACACACCCCAGAAAACCCCATGATAGGTTTGCCTTAGGGTTACAAAAATGTTGGAAATGACTTGAAGGCACACAACAGCAACAACAGTTACAAGATGGGGAATATGTGGCTTAGCAGCTGCACGTGTGAAAAGGACCTTGTTGGATTATTGTTGATTGGAAGTTGAACCTGAACCAGCAGTGTGATGCTGCAGCAAAGAGGGTGAATGCTATCTAAGCCCGTATTAATGGAGTTCTTGTTCCCAAGACAAGAAAAGTAGTAGTCCCACCATCTTCTATGTTATTCACACCTCCTCTGGAGAACTACATTCCGTTCTAGGCATCTCATTTTAAGAAGGAGATAGATAACTTGGAACAGGTTCAGAGAAGGGCAGCCAAGATTATAAGAGGTATGGAGAACAAAGACTATGAGGAAAGGTTGAAGGAGTGGGGTGTGTTCAGCCTGGTGAAGAGAAGACTGAGGAGGCAACACGAGGGGCTGCTTTAAATATCTCAAGAGCTGTCCCAGAGCGGAGGGGCAGGTTTGTTCCCTGCTACCCAGAGGGTAGGACCAGGTCTAATGGTTTGAAGTTACAGGAGGGCAGATTTCAGTTGAAGGTGAGGAGGTGTGGTTTGCAATGGAACCACGTAGTTTGCACTTGATGAACTGAGCAGGGAGAGGGAAGAGAAGGGCTTCTGTGATTCAGCAGCAAAGAGCACCAGCCGAATTTGGTGACAAAACAGTCCACTGAAAGTTGCCATAAAAAAGGTTAAGTGGAGCTTAATGGTTCCTTAAACTTACCCTTTCTGCCAGTGTTTGCTCAAAAAATGTGCATGAATTCTTTCTAATGTTTTCTGCTCTTTTTCTTTGGAAAGAACATCTCAGTTGTGATCTGGGCATGTCTGTCAGCTGGCAAAGAGGTAGAAACTGAATTACAAATGTTCCAGTTGTGTGTGTGTTTTCTCTCTCCTGCGTGTATTAGGGGTTTTAATATTTGACTATTTTGTCCTCGCAAAGGCGGATGAATAATTTCCGTGGTTTTCTCCCCTCTGCAGAGAAAATGAATATTTCTGCATAGTGTACAAACATCCCAAAGTGATGTGTGAATATTGCACAGAAATCCATGTGGTTCTTTTGCCTGAGAACTGTAGGATTTTGAATTTTAAAAAATATCTTTCTTCATGTGGGGTTTGTCTATGTGTATGCATGCGCGTGCAAGATTGCTTTACTTATGGAAAAAAGAGCAACCGTGTAACAACAACAAACCTTGCACAAAGCTGGTGTAAAAAGTCTCCGTTTGCGACTGGGAGCTGACACAATATTCTGGGATAATCAAAATATGAATCTCTAAAATTGGAAAGCATGAAGGCAAAATCCAGGACTTTCTGGTGTTTGTCAGTCTGCCTATGCCCTTTCTTAATTTCCGTGCTCTCGATATGTCCCTCCTGCGCAGCCTCCACTGGTGGATATTGTCAGGCCAGGTTCACAAATTTGTGGCTCCTAAACTTTTCCGCCACTATTAAGAGTTTAATAGACTCTTTGGGACTTTCATTGTACCATTCAGCTTGTGCTGGCGCTGGCAGATGGAAAAGAGAGAGGGAGAAGGAAAGAGAGGCAGGAAGAAAAGGGATTCTGTTTCTCTTTGCCTCCATAAACTCTGAACTGCTGGATTGCGGGCCTTTTTCCAAGCCAGAGACTCCAAATAGGCAGAAACTCTTTTTCTCTGAATCGGCGAGCGCCGGGCCACCTTCTGTGATTGCCTTTCTCTTTAGGTAACCCGTATTATATTCGGACCAGTAGCTCCGCCGTGCTCTCTGTGAATGCGGCACAGCGTGGTGTGTAAAATACACAAGGCACTGAGATGGTTTCTCTCTCCCCCACCCTCTTTTCTGGTTTGTTCTTAAGCCCATCTGTTCTCTAAAGCAGCCGTGATGGAAAAGAAACAAGGTGGAATGAGGGTGACGGTTTGGGGGAGAAGCTTCCCACATTTTCCACATCTCGCTGAGGACTCGAGGATAATAGAACGGGTTGGGGATACCTCCCTTTGCCGCTGCAGTGGAAAAAATAAAGGTGTTTTGTGTGTGTGTGTGTGTGCCGCCTCTTCTTCCCTTCTGACTTTAGGCAACCCTATTGTGGTGGTTTTCTTGGTTTCTTGTTCAGAGAGAGTTTACCTTGGCCTTCCTCTGAGGCTGAGAGAGTGTGATTTGCCCAAAGCCACTGAGTAGGTTTCCATGACTGAGTGGGAATCTGAATCCTGGGTAGAATCTCCAGTGCTTAAACTGCAAAACTGTGCTGTCTGTCTGTAATGTGGTTACACTACCTACAATTTTAAAACTGAGTAGAGTTCAAGCAGTGGCAAAAATTCCATATCTCCCTCAAACCAACTAACACGGATGTGTGGACCAGAGTCTTAACTTAACAGAAGATCTTACCTAATACATTTAGAGTCATAGGATGTTGGAAAGGATGGAGAGCCCTCCAGTCTAACCCCTTGGCTTAGAATTCTTTACATCCAAGCGTACCGTATTTCTGTTGTGCTAGAAGCTGGTTAATCTTGGGATACCTGCCAGAAGCACCAGTTATGGAATTGTAGAGTTGGAAGAACCCTTAAAGGCCATCTAGTCCAACTCCCTGCCATTCAGGAATACACAACTAAAGCATGCCTGAAAGATGGTCCCCCAGCCTAAAGACCTCCAGTCCTCCTACACTCTGAGGCAGTCCATCTCCCTTTTTACACTCAAGGTGTTCTTGCTAATGTTTAAGTGGAATTTCTTTTCTTCTCATCTGAATCCACTTTTCTCAACAGAAAAGAAGCTTATTCCCTCTTCTACATGGCATCCATTCAGTTTCTTTAAAGATGGGCATCATGTCAACCTTCAGTCTTCTCTTCTCTGTGCTAAACGTAAATGGGTCTAAACACGCACTAGAGGGGTGCAGATAGCACTAGGTGGCACCATCAGTGGGGGGGTGGGGGTGGCATCAAAATGGCTTCTGCCTTTTCCCCTCCCTCCACAACAGCCCATATAGCTTCATGTAGGACAACTGCCCCCTTTTCTTGTTATGACTGGGCAATATCCCGGTGCCTTTGTGGACACAGAGCCAGGCAGATAGATTGGGATGCTCAGAGGGTGGGTCCCCATGGCAGTAGACCAGGATCTCCTGCATGGAAATGGACGCTCAGGGGTTGGGTCCCCACAGCAGTAGCCTGGGACCCTGGAATTCTTCTTCCTGGACAGAAAAGGCTCTGTGGGGTGATGCTGTGAGTTACCACACTGGGTGGTACCAACCCTAGTGATGCCACCCTGAATACCATTCTTCGTAAGGCTTGGTTTCCAGACTTTTGCCTATCTTGGTTACCCTCTTTTGGATGCAGTCAAGCCAACAAGTCCACCCTCTGCTAGGAGAGTTTTGACCTGTTGCAGAAAAGCAAGGAGAGAACCTTCCATCCATTAATTCAACTGCACGGTTGTCTGATCTTTTGTCTCCTGTTAGCTTGTGGAAGTTACAACGCATGCCACCCAATCATTAAAGCATGCGGCTAGGCAAGGGCTGTTTGACCTGTGTATACCTACATGCACATCTGGAGCAAACCCATATACAATTGTAGGTCACTAAAATAGACATTTGGAGGCAAACGACATTTTGCTTCATTTTGGACGATACACAGATACCCCACAGCAGGCTCTGCTCAGAAGAAGCTTTCCTTCCTGTGCAAAGGAGAACAGGATGGGATGCTTCTTCTAAGCTGCGACATATCAGTGCAGTATCACACATCACCAGAAGGCACACCTGTTAGGGACATGTGAGGCTTTCCTACGTTGTCTGGTCTTCTCTAAGCTAAACCTGGCCAGCTCCCTAAGGAGAAGAGGTATTCCCCTATGAGTTAAGAGAGGGCAGGGAGAATGGTTCTTCCAAGATAGCACCTGCCACCCATTACTAATGCCTATGTTAAACCTTTTCTCCTTCTCTTTCTCCTCCTCCTCCTCTTTTTTCTCTCTTCCCTTCTTCTTTCTTTGCTCTTTTTCTTATCTCTCCTTCCTCTTCTTCTCTTTTTTCTTTTCCTCCTCCACCTCCTCTTTTTTGCTCTTCTCTTCCTGTTCTTCTTCCTCTTCTCTTTTCTTTCCTTCTTCCCTCCTCCTCTTTCTTCTCCTTATCTTTCCTTCTCCTCCTTCTCTTTCCCTCCTCCTCATTTTTCTTTGCTCTTCTTCTTTCTGTTATTTTTTTTCTTTCCTTCCTCTTCTTCTCCTCCTCCTACCTCTTCTTCTCTTCTTCTCCTCTCCCTCTCTTCCTCCTGCTTTTCCTCCTTCCTCATCTCTCTGTCCTGTTTCCCATTTTTTCAGTCAATCAGAAGGTTGTTTTTAAACCCTGGAACTACACGGGGATTCCTCTCCCCTCCTTTTCTCTCTTCCCTCTCTCCTGCTCTCTCAGTACAAAATGAGAGAGACAAATGCAAAGCCAGTGTCAAGTTGGGGGGGGAGAACACATGGTTAACTGGGGGGAAAAAAGATTTCATTTTTTTCCCCCCAGGAAGCCAACGTGTAAGGTTTGCTTTAGTCTCCTCCAGGTTCTCCCTCTTGGGGAGGTCAAACAAGCCCCTGAACTGGGCGGATGGCTTTAATGTACTTGTTCCCTGTCAGTTTAACGCAGTGGTTCCTAGCCTCCACCAGCTCTGTTTTAGTGGACAGTTTAAAATGCCTCTTACCTGCGGACAGCTGAGCTCCGTAGCCACAGTGGGGCCATTTGTAAGAGTCGCCACTTTGCTGAACAGGATGGTGAAACACAGACAGAATAGTCTCCGTTTACTGTTACCTTTTCTTTTAAGTACCCTGCATGGAAGACCCAAGGTGGGGATGAGGAAAAAACAGAAGCATTCTCAACTTAAAATGATTTATTGTAGAAGATCACAGGAGAGGATTTTAAAAAACAAAGTATCTAGGGTTACTAATGCCAACAGCATCAAGGAAAGAGAAAACACCAGGCATATATTATTTTTGGAGACAGCCTGCTGGGCTGTAGAGATGAACTGACAAATGCAAGTGTTTATGTCTTTGGGGCTACTCTAGGGAGCTATAAATGGAGAGGTAGGTGGGCAGGGAAAGCAGGGGAGAGGCAGAAACGAAGTGGCACTCTCTGCCCATCACAGCAACACCAGTTAGCCGGCTCTTCACCGGTTGGTGGACAGAATCGGTGTCACACACTCTCAGCCCCAGAAAACCCTGTGCTAGGTTCACCTTAGTTGGAAACAGCTTGAAGCCACACAACAACAGCATGCAAGTATCAGTGAGAGCCGGCATCACATAGTGCAGAGCTTTCTAAACTTTTTATGTTGGTGACACACTTTTTAGACATGCATCATTTCGCGACACGCTAATTCAATTTTACTAGCAAACCGGAGGTTAAACTAACCCATTATAAGAGATACGGACACATGCATAAATTGTAGTAATTAAATCCCATGAAAACGTTTCATATATTTTTAAAAATTGATGATTTCTAAAAAATAATAAATACATTTCCAAGATTGTAGGTGACACATCTACACACTTCAGCTGGCACACTAATGTGTCACGGCACATCATTTGGAAAGCCGTGATGTAGTGGTTTGAGCATTGGATTACAACTCTGGGATTTGATTCCTTGCATGGCCGTGGAAACCCACTGACAGACCTTGGGTGTGTCACACACTCTCAGCCCCCCAAAAAACCCTGTGATAGGGCTGCCATAAGTTGGAAATGATCTGAAGGCACATAATATGTGCATGTGCACACACAAGCAAGTATCAGTAGCTAAACACCACTTAGAAAATGCCCATGGGGCAATGCTTATGAACAAAGCAAGAAAGAAAATGAGCCAAATATTTATGTGTGTGTGTGCGTGCGTGTTTGTGTGTATGGGAACTGCTGGGAAGAGGGGAAATCCCTCATACTTTGGCAAGCCATGCAAAGGTTTTAAAATGCAGCCAAGAGCACTACAGCCGCCCCCTCCCTCAATCTCTCTCCCCCGCCAACCAGCTTCCAACCAATGAGGTTGTGATGTGACATTATTAGCGGATTAGCAAGTTCTCTTGGCTCTCAATTGGAGATAAGTGCCATATTTTGTATTATCTTTTCATGCCCGCATGGCGAAGGATGACAAAGAGGAGGAGAGGAGGTGGGGGGGAAATGCAACAACCAAGGTGTCATGGCCTTCAGAACATTATTAAGGGTAATTTGTCTGAGACGGTGGGAGGGGGAGAAGGGGAGAGAGTTGGAACGAGAAAACGAACCAAGGCGAACGAATGGCAGAGAAAGAAAGAGAGAGAGAGGATTAAAACTAAGAAGAAGAGATTAGGAGTGAAATATGAACTGTATTCAAAGTCAGTCAGTTGGGGAAGGGAAATTATATATAAATGGAGCGCCGGCCAGGCCATCTTGAGAACGTTCCCGCGAGGAGAACACCACAGGTAGAAAATGATGTGGTATGCAGATGATCCCATCACACCACATGCAGCAAGGACGGACTCCTCGCCTTTCCGTTCCACTCAATTTATACTTAGCAGCAGGCAGTGACGGGGCCCAGTTTGGCCTCTCTTTCTCTCCCCCAGCCCCACCTCAGCTGACAGCAAAGAGAAGGCTGGTGGACGGAACAGGCGTTCCAAGATTCTAGGTCAAAAAACAGAGAGAAGGCGGCAAGATGGAGGCGGAGATGTAGCAGCAGCAAGGGGCAAAATGAGGTCTCCCCCCCCCAAGAATTCTGTTCCCCATCATGTAATGGTCCCTCAGTCTCCAGATAACTAGCATTGCAGAGAATGAGGCACCAGCTGAAGTCCAGCATCCCCTTGGTGTAGCATAATTTCTTGCACATGGAGAGAATAGTGTACGAGCGTTGTGAAACCCCGATGCTGTGTCCAACTGCAATGTACAATACATGCCAAGGCCCAGGGGGAGATGAAAGGCTCTCCTGCCATCCCAACTGCCGTTGCCCTAGCCTCAGAGGGAGAGAAGGAGAGGCAGGCACGGCTCCATCATGCCTGGGCCCAGAAGCAGATGAAAAGACCTCTCTCCATCCCATCTACCACTGCCTTGGCCTCGGAGGGAGAGAAGAAGAGGCAGTATCTGATAAACTTAATCCCCTTATTTTGCCTGTCCCTTTTCTTTGAATGCCTTGACTGGATTTCTAAATGTTCAACTGATGATTTGTTAGCGCAGTGTTAGAAATTTGGGGACTGGAAGGAAGAATTCATTTGGGATGGGGCAAGATTCTTATTTGGGGAGGGTGACATCCTCATTTGGCGAATATAGTTCTTCCCCCTGCCAAATCACCTAATCATCTTCCATGAGGCATTATTTTGTAGCCCTCGAGCCTTTGACATACATATATATTTATATATTTAAAATGTTGCATTATTTCAGACCATTATTTCAAGATGAATAGGGTATGAGAAGAGGATGTGGCACAGGGTGCAGGATAGAAAACGGAGGCATGAATTTGGAATCTCCACAAGGAACCTGGTGCAATTGTATCTTTTAATCAACAATAATGAGGCACCCTGGTCTCTGTTCCTTTGCCAGGGTGGTGATTTTGTGCAAATCCATTTCCTCCTTTTGTGACTCAGTAATCAGTTTTATCATCCAGGAATCTGGGGGTTTCTTTTCCTGTTCACAAGGCAAGAACTACCTAAACTTGTAAATGGGTGGATGGGAGAGAAGCAGACGCAGGTATCTCGATAAGAATACTGAAGCAAAGAATCCTTTTATGTCAGGTGTGTACAGTTGGCCCCCCACATTTGTGAGTTTGACTTTCATGGATTTGATTATTTAAAAGTTTCTTCAACCACTGCCCCCCCCATCAGTTGTTTCTTTTCTGGGGGAGCTGTCCCACCCCATGGCTCCAATCCGGCTGCTAAGCCCTTTAAAAAACCAACTTCTGGTCCTCCTCTGCTGTCCACTGCCTGGCCTGTGAGATATGGATCACAGCCCAATTTCTCAGCACCACAAACCCTCTCTTGATGCCCTCCACACACCCAAGGAAGGAGTTTGGCAAAAGAAAGAAAGCATAGGGGCGCCATGTGGACCTACCCCTTTACCCTGGGTGCCCGTTCTCCCTATCATGCCTCCGCCCTCTTCCCACAGACACTTTGATATTTGTGATTCTTCCACTTTTGCAAGGGTCCTGCTCTCCTAGCCCTACAGAACGTGGAGGGCCAACTGTAGTCCCTTCTTTTCCAGTATATATCTACACCCCATACCCACCAACGGTCCTGATTACGTCTCTGGCACTGTCCAAAGTGCTAAACCCTGCCACCTTTCAGCACCTAGGAGAGCTCCTTTCTTAGGCAAAACCCAGAGCAGATGCTCTGAGTGCCCTGGGAATGGGTGAGGGCAGCCATTTTCCTTTGCCAGCTCCCATTTCTTTCCCAGAATCCCTCTAGACAGCACAGTGTCCAGGGAATTCTGGGGGAAGGGTGCCTGCCAGGAATTAGAAGTCAACTTTGCTGAGAAAATAACAGTTAAAAAAAATCGTGGGAAGGAAACCAACAGAAATGAAGGTATGATTGGCAAGAGTAAACTAGCCATGGTTAAGCATGATCCGGCAGTCAAAAAAGCCAATGCAATTTGTTTTTCTGTTTTTGTGTGCCTTTAGGTCATTTCTGACTTATGGCAACTCTAAGGTGGATCTATTATGGGGTTTTCTGGGGGCTGAGAGTGTGTGATGTGTCCAAAGTCACCCAATGGGTTTCCATGGCTGAGTGGGGAATCAAACCCAGATCTCCAGGGTTGTAGTCCAATGCTCAAACCACTACAACTTGCTGGCTCGCTTAACCTACCCCTATGTTTCTTTATTTTATTTTTTTTCTCCTTGTGGTGCCAGTCTTTCTGTTAAATAAGTCATGCCCAGGAACACATTGATTTCATGAATTATCACAAAAGAAAAGTAGAGGCGGGCACTGATTGCAACGTAGGTACCGTTGCCCACTCCCGCATGTACACACTTGGGAACATATCAGCACTGCAACCTGCCTGGCATTATTCTATCTGCCAATCAATCAGGAAATAGGAATTTTGCAGCTGCTGGTAATAAAATCCCCCCAGCCCCCTCCCATTCCTGGTATTGATTGGTGGAGATGACTTTTTAGGATTCGGATGATGGAAATATGCACCAGGAGATGAAATCAAATGGAACGGCTAATGCCGCGATCACTGATACGGAGAGGTGCGCCCGACCCTCCTTGGCGGGAGGAGAAATCCTGTTACGATATTTTACATTTGCCCTAAATCCCATTTCGGCTGCGTTCGCATCTCTAATTCTCCATCTCTCACAGTTCCACACACACACACTCCCATTTCCACTCCTGATTGCACATTCTGGCTACCTTTTCAAACTTCATTTTTGAAAGAAAAAAAAAAGCCTCGATGTCCATTTCTGTTTAAGATGAACTGGGAACTTTTAAAAAAAGTCTCAAGTAATTCAGTAAAAGTGGTGCTCATCTCTCTTCCGTTTGCAACAGCCGTCATATTCAAGGAAATAGATCTGGGTTATCCCGGTGTATTTCACAGTACCCAGATCCCTGCATTAAGGAGGTGAGAGCAAGGGGAAAAATGTGTTTTTTATTTTTTGCAGAAAACCTTTTTTCCCTAAAGACTAGAAAAATGGGGGGGGGTTAATCAAATATCTTTATTCGCAATGACAAAGATATAAGGTAATGTTTTTACATCTTTTTTTGTTGTTGCTCTTGTGTGCCTTCAAGTCGTTTACAGCAATCCTATCACAGGGTTTTCTGGGGCTGAGAGTGTGTGACGTGCCCAAGGTCACCCAGCGGTTTCCATGGCTGAGCAGGGAATCGAACCCTATTCTCCAAAGTTATAGTGTTTACGGCCCCCCAAATCACTTCTAAAACTACCATATTTGCTGGCATACAAGACACACGGCATGTAAGATGCACCTCATTTTCAAACAGCATTTTTTGGGGAAAAGGGTGGCTCTTATACATCAGCAAATACAGTATGTAACAGGAAGACTACAGTCGGCTGTCCACTTTCGCTAGTGTTAGGAATGCAGGACCCCCACAAAAGTGAGGGGGGAAATCACAAATATTAAAATATACGTGTGTGTTTGTGGGAAGGTGGTCAAGACATGGTGGGGAGAGTGAGCACCAGAGGTCCAAACCAGGTCAGGGAAAGGAGAGGGAAAGGGGGTGGGTTAGGATGGGGGCCCATATACTTCCATTCTGTGTGTGTGTGTGAGAGAGAGAGAGAGACATTGAAAGAGACTTTCCTAATGGCCTGCCTAGATTTTCTGCTATAATTGGTGCTATGGTCCTCAAGCCTTTATCCAAGGAAAAAAAATGCCAAGGCCCTGTGGTCACGCTGCAAATCCCTCTTGAAGTATTTTCAGAGGCACCGATCAATTAAAACTTTAGTTGATTAATCAGGGTACATTCAAAATTACTACTTGGGGGCACATTTTAAATTGGGTCTGATGAGTGACTGTAACCGAGTGCAACGCTCACACATTCTTACTTGGAAATACACACTCATGCACGTATTTCTGGATATACACATACTCTCTTACATAGATACATATTATACATATATATGAATTGGAACTTGGAAAACTTCTTTTTTGGAATACAGTTCTTTTACAGTT
The DNA here is from genome assembly GCA_948474755.1 of Ctenosaura bakeri. Lineage (NCBI taxonomy): Eukaryota > Metazoa > Chordata > Lepidosauria > Squamata > Iguanidae > Ctenosaura > Ctenosaura bakeri. The sequence goes on along the minus strand of CAOLHI010001111.1, from coordinate 350,764 downwards.
GTAATGTGACTTTACATTAGCTATCACAAAGAAGGTACTAGCCAGAATGGTATACCCTTGCCTTTTGACGCCCCGTTATCTGCCGACTTGCTCTTTTGACGCTTCCAAATTGAGGACAAATTCCATTAATTGGATGGGGGTTCTGCTCTTTCATCAGTTTTTCTTGCCTATGGAAGCTTGCTTGTGACAACTGGCATGCACTACTTGCAAAGTGAGCTGGGGAGGGGAAGCACAGCCAGCTGAAAGACTTTGCAAGCAGCATGCGTGCCCGAAAGTGATATCACACCACTTTGTGCATGCCAGAGTGTGCCACTGTGGCCTGCTGGAGGGGCACAGAGAGGAAGAATCCCCCCTGTCCCCTGCCCAGTTTCCCAATTCTCTGTGGACAGATATTTGCCACCAATCCAACACCCATTCCCTTATCTTGTGGCACTGAGTTCCACAGGAACAGCCCATATCAGCTTCCAGGGAAGAAGCTGGAATGTGTCCAGAGGAGGGCAACCAAAATGGTGGAGGGTCTGGAAGCCATGAAGCCCTCTGAGGAGCGGCTTAGGGAGCTGGGGATGCTAAGTCTGCAGAAGAGAAGGTGAAGAGGGGACATGATATTCAAAGGGATGTCATGTCAAGGAGGGAGTGGACTTGTTTTCCGTTGCTCCTGAGACTAGGACAAGGAGCAATGGATTCAAACTACAAGAAAAGAGATGAACTTCAGAAGGAATTTCCTGATGGTCAGAGCTTTTCAGCAGGAATATGCTGCCTTGGAGGGTGGTGGAGTCTTCTTCTTTGGAGGTTTTTAAGCAAAGGCTGGATGGCCTTCTGTTGGGAGTGCTCTGAGGTGGGTTCCTGCGTGGCAGAATGGATTTGGACTGGGTGGCCCCTGTGGTTTCTTCCAGCTCTATGATTCTATGAAATCAAACTGTTGTGTCACATCATGCGCAAGCGACCATCCTGTGGCAGTGAGTTCCACAGGAATCCAGATGCCATCAGAGGAAATGTCGTCAAAATGTTGCAGTGTGTCATTTGCAAGCAACAATCTTGTGGCAGTGAGTTCCACAAGAATCAAATTCTATCACCCATTGGGGGAATGAAGTCAAAATGTTGTGGTGCATCAAGTGTGAGTGACCCCTTCTTGATGTAGTGATTTTTGTTGTTCACTTTTCCCCTTGGGGTTGGTTAGAAAAAGGGTGTCTCACTGCGTCTCCCCTCAACCCCCAATTGTTGTCATGGTTTTCTTATTCTCTCTCTCTCTCTCGGTATGTTTTATTTTAAATAATCCTATTTTTGAACCGACGGATTACGATTGATCCTTCGCTCGTAATGCTGTGGTAATACAGTGTTACGCAGCTAGCGGCTCTTCCCTGCTGAAACACTTAAGGTAGTTTAAACCCATTTGTGCCTGGGAGTGCCGTGAATTGACAAAGAGGCACGCAAAAACACCGGCGCTGAAGTACACAGAGGAGAGCCTCCACCGATATGTGTGTGTGTGTGTGTGTGTGTGTGTGTGGACACAACAACCATTTAACTTTGGCCTGCAGGGGACACGAAAGAGGTGGAAACACGACCTTCCTTGGGAAGTACAGGCATACCTCAGTTAACAAATCTGTGAATAAGAGGATTCTTTGTACCAAGTCTTTAAAGGCAGCCCAGCATCCATTTCTTCCTTGTTCTCTGCCCATCTAGATTTTTTTTTAGCAGCATCCGAAAGATCTTGTTTTGTCACCAAAAAGAGAGCAAGGAAGTGCCATCATCGCTTCCCTAGGGAGCGAATTGCAAAGGTGGGAGCAGCCACCAAGAAAGTCTCATCCTGTGCTTCTACTAACTGTGCCTGTATTCCATATTTTTGTGTCAATTTTCTCCCTATTCCACAAAGTTGGGCTGGAGAATCTCTCCTGAGGTTTAATTCCTGGCAGGATGAGCTTGAAGCTGAAATATGCTGGGGTTTTTTTTGGCCCTAACCAGTTTGCCTTTGGCCCAACCGCCCCAGGGATGTGGCCCCTGAAAAATTCTATGAAATTGGGACAGCTTCTTGACCAGAAAGAGGTTTCGCACTCTTCATCCTTGAACACTTGGGCCCTTGTTGGACTTGAAATTTTTCTCACAGGAAGAAAGAGAGAGCAATTCCCCAACATATATGGGAAAGAGCTTGGTATTTGGAGCAAGACGGAGCAAGACCGGGAGCGGTTGGCTCCACTGCTGAGTTCCAGCTGCCAAATCTGGGTTTGCGGCAAAGCCAGTGGGAAGGGATGTGGAGGCGAGAGAAGCTGGAGACATTCTTCAAACTATTTCTTTCCCAAATTGGCTGGAGGGCTCTCCACAGCAAACTCCCTGGACACTGAAACACAACCGTTTCCATCCGGTTATAATTACGAATTAGCGCCGAGCTGCGTCTTTATCAGGTTTTCAGGGAGGTTTGGGAAAGGTGAGGCGGTGGGGGGGGTGGCGGGTAAGGGAGTTTGTAATGCAAGGCACAAGTCTGGAAGCGATAAATTGCACAGAGACCGTGCGCGATCTCTAGACTCATAAGACTTAAACAGGGCACTTGGGGGTGGGGGAGATGATCAGGGTAGTACAGCAAGATGAAATTAATTACACTTATTTGGAGATGCGGAGTCTTCAAGTGAAGGCTACTTTCCGCCTAGAAGAGAGTGCACATAGCAAGGGTAAACAAAATGCAACCTTGGGCGATATGCAGGACCACATATGGCTGTTTTTGCAGCATTAAGCTCCTCCAACCTATGCTCTCCTTTTCTCTTTCTTTTTTTAAAGGTGACTTGTCTTTCCTGGAAGTCTCCAGTAGCAGTATGCAACCTTTTCAATGTTTTACTTCCACCCCTGCAGTGTTGCTCTTGTTCCAAGTAATTTCTGACTTATGGTGACCCTAAGATGAATCTGTCATGGGGTTTTCTTGGCAAGCTTTATTCAGAGGGGGCTTGCCTTTGCTTTCCACTGAGGTGGAGAGATTGTGACTTGCCCGAGGGAGCAGGCTTGTTTTCCGCTACTCCGGAGACTAGGACAAGGAGCAATGGATTCAAACTACAGGAAAAGAGATTCCACCTAAACCTCAGGAAGAACTTCCTGATGGTCCGAGCTATTTGGCAGTGGAAGATGCTGCCTCCATGGAGTGTGGTGGAATCTCCTTCTTTGGAGGTTTTTAAGCAGAGGCTGGATGGCCATCTGTTGGGAATGCTCTGATGTGTGTTTCTGCATAGCAGGGGGTTGGACTGGATGGCCCCTGGGGTCTCTTCCGACTCTGTGATTCTATCACTCAGTGGATTTCCATGGCCAATCAGCTCCTCAAAATAACAGCACCTTGGAGAGCTAAAGTTTGGACTAAAGCCCAGATGTGGAAACCACTAGATTGAAAGATATCACTCGTATTTAAGAAGAAGACAGAGATATGGGGTGTGGAACCGTGAGGAGGCGTATTTTTTTAAAGAGAGTGTAAAGACAGAACAAACAGAAGTGGAAAAAGTGAAATAAAAGGGGATCCTGGAGCTTTAATTCCTAACCCCCCCCACACGATTAAAGCCTGCATTAACATTGGCAAGGTTGATAGATCTGTAATTAGTTAATCAGCAGCTCCAAAGGCTGCACTAAGAATATATAGGCTTTTGCCAGATCAATAAGGTTTGCTCTTATGTTTTGCAAAGTGCCTTTTAACTTTTTCTCTCCCTGCCCCCACATTAAAAAAATAACGGCTGGAACTCAATATGGGACTTCAGGATGGGGCGTAAGTGGCTTTATGCGGCAGAAAGGAGAACGGAGCATTTTTGCAATGTCTGTATTCACCCGGGGACTATTGTGGTATTACTGTGTATGGACATCCATTGCGCAATGGTGGACTGATCGATGTGCCATGGCCCAATGTGCAGTAGCCCCCAAATATGCGTTAGGATGCTCCCCAGGGTACTTCTAGACACTGTCTAGAAAGTACTGGAGCACAACAAAAGTGTGGCATATGCCTCAGAAGTGGCCAGTGCATATGACAAGTGCCCAATGCACATAAGAAGTGGCCAGTGTGCATTACAAGTGCTTAACAAATATTATAAATGGCCAGCGTGCGTTACAAGTGTTAACGAACATTATAAATGGCCAGTGTGCATTACAAGTACCCAAGGCACATCAGAAGTGGCCAGTGTGCATTACAAACGCCTAAGGCACGTGAGAAGTGGCCAATGTTCATTACAAGTGCTCAACACACATAAGAAGTGGCCAGTGCGGCTTACAAGTGCCCAGTGCATGTCACAAGTGGCCAGTGTGCATTACATGTGCCCAGTGCATGTCAGAAGTGTCCAGAGTTCCTTTCCAACCATAGATCATAGATTGTCCTGTTGAATCACATCAGAGAAGTGATCTTCTCTATGCAGAAAAAAAATGTGCTCAGAGGCACAAGCATGCGCAAGCACACACACTCACAGAGAGAGAGAGATGGCCCTCCTCTTATGCCACGAGGAGACTGAAGGAAGTTAAATTGCTCAGACCTGGACCTGGTACGGAAAAGCCTCTTGACATTAATAGCAGAGGCACATCCCCCAATCCTCAATTTACTGCCGCGTTTTGATCTATAAACCCACAGGAAATAGTCTTTCCCCATCCATTTCCAGCCCCCCTCTCTCCCCCACCACGTTAGGCCGACATATTTATCGATCCACAACTCACTGCGTCACTCATGTAATCTGCCAAGGGATTTTTTCCCCCTTTTTGTTTTGGTATGTGTATGTGTCTCCACTTCAGCTCATTGGCTTAGAAAGCGCACCCTCTAATGCCTTCCGCCAGTCCGGCCCAGCTTTGATTCTGAGCTTTGTTTTAATGCGGCTGAGTGGCAATCTGCCTCCTGGCCAAAAATAGCTCCAAGAGAACCTCCACCTACTGAAGCAGTGTACCTTTGAATACCAGAGGCAGCTGACAGATAACAGGGAATGAGGAAGGGCCTTCCCGAAGGCCTAAATATCCCAGAGGAACCAGACCCTGTGTGAGGCGGCAGCTAAAAAAACCAATGCCATTCTGGGCTGCATCAACAGGGAGTAAAATGTCCAGGTCAAGGGAGATGCTGTGGTCAGACCCCACCTGGAATCCTAGGTCCAGTTCTGGCACTGCAGTTCTGGAAGAATATGGACAAGCTGGAACGTGGCCAGAGGAGAAAGACCAAAATGGTCAAAAGCCTGGAAACCATGAAGCCCTATAAGGAGCAGCTGAGGGAGCTGGAGATGTTTAGCCTGGAGAAGAGAAGGTTAAGAGGGGACAAGATAGCTATATTTAAATATTTGAAGGGATGCCTATTTTCTGCTGCTCCAGAGACTGGGACACAGAGCAGTAGCTTCACTTCCCTTGACCTAGATATTAGACTCCTCTTGATGCATTGGCTTTTTTAGCTGCTGTATCACACAGCTGACTTATGTTCAGCTTGTGATCTATTAAGATTCCTAGATCCTTTTCCACATGTACTGTGGTGTCACTCATCCTATCTGTGTGCATTTCATTTTTTTCTGCCCAGCTTCTCCCTGTTGAAATTCATTTTGGTAGCTTTGGCCCAGCATTCTAATCTGTTAAGGTCAGTTTGAATTCTGAATTTCACCTGGAATCCTGTGTCCAGTTCTGAGCACCACAGTTGCAGAAGAATATTGATGAGCTGGAATGTGTTCAGAGAAGGATGACCAAAATGATCAAAGGTCTAGAAACCGACCCTTGTGAGGAGCAACTACAGGAGCTGGGCATGATGTGCAGGATAGCCCCGAGTTCAAGGAATTGAGCTTTGAGAGTTGAAAAGCTTTATTCAGGAACATTGAAAGCACAAGAGCACACCTTGGCCTTGCTAGGACTAAAGGAATATTGGATTTGCAGTGCTATGTAAACCGTTACATTTCAAAATTAGCACACACTAACGTTCTATTTGATGGTTTACCTAAATATCACATTTCCCAGGCTTTCTGTTCCCTTTTCCAACTCACCTTTCCAACAGTGCGTTTTTGCAGCCGTGCCTGCCGACTCTCTTATCGCAAGTAATTGCAATAATATTTCCAGGCTCCCAGCTTGCCCAGCCATCGTCAGATTCCATCATCCCCTCCTACATAGCAAAGCACGCAAGCACTAAAACGAAGTCATCCACCTAAAAACAATGGCAGGGAGAGCCCAGCCAAACTGACACTGGATATGTTTAACTTGGAGAAGACTGAGAGGTGACATGATAGACATTTTTAAATATCTGAAGTGATAGTGGTGTCATGTAGAAGATGGAGCAAGCTTGCTCTCTGCTGCTCCAGAGACAAAAACCACAAACTAGTTATTCCAAATTATAAAAAAAGATATCACGCCAAAACATGAGAAAGAACGTCTTGACTGCAAAAGCTGTTTGACAGTGGAATAGGGTGCTTTGGAGGTATTTAAACAGAAGTGGGATGGGCACGTCAAGAGTGCATTAGGTGTGCATTCCTGTGAGGCACAGAGGTGGATGAGATACCCCTTGGCGTTCCTTCGAACTCTATAATTCTTTGATTCTATAACTGGCTTTTTGCCTGAGGGCCCCAAATCTGCAAACGAGAGCCTAGAAGATACAGTTGGAAGAACAAAAGAGCCGAGAGGGTTGGACTAGATGATCTTTGAGGCCCATTCCATATTGAAGATGCTATGATTCTGTGGCACTTAGGAAAAGAAGATAACAAAATGGAGCAAATGTGCGGTGATGTCTCCTTTCTGTTCCAGCCTCAGGGGCCCAGCCCTGGTTTCCGCAGCTCCGTGCCGGCTAGACGGGGCCTGGTTTCCTTTCCCTGCCCGCAAAGAAAGATGCACGATGTTCGCTTTGGGAATTTTAAAAGGACCCCACTGTGCCTATCCATCAGTGTTCTCCTTCCCTCTCCCTCCTTCCGCCCTCCCCGGTAGGAGAATGAATGAGCCTGAAAGTCCCAGTATGTTTTTGTGAGCAAATTAATGCTCAGGTCCGACGCTTGGGCACTCTGCACGCCGCATCAGAGACGCGATAATAAACTGTCCCTGGCAGACAACAAGCCCCATCTCATCCACTCCCTGCTGTCTTCCTTGCCCTCCGCTTCTGCTGTGAACATATGCTAATGCCTGGCCTTTCGCTTTGCTCCCCTGCCTGTCCTTTCCCAATTGTTCTTCAACTTCCCAGCCGGCAAAGGGACCGTCGCGGCCCTCCACACGTCGCTACACGACTGATTGAATATCAAACATCTATTTATCTCACTACAGAGCAGAAGATTCATTGATGCTAGGCGAGCGGTTGGGAGGGGTGGAGAGGAGAAGAGAGGGGGGCCTGAACAGCATCTCCCTTCTTCCTTCCCAACCTCTTCCAAAGGCACTGATCTCATCACGACTCTACTGGGGAAGAAAGAACACCCTCTCGACCACAACACGGGCTTTGTGAGCCAGCCGTTCTGGAAACGCTCCAAAAAGCTTTCAGGCGGTGTCATTGAGGAGGCTTATGAAATTTATTGTGGCGCTTCTCCGTTGTCGGAAAAGGAGGGCCCTTTTCGAAGTTCTCAGACTGCCGAAAGCGAAGGCAAACTGGGCAGTCGGGAACTGGCAAAGCCAAACGTGCCGGCTCTTCCGTGTGGTTGTGTGTCAGTTGTGTATTTTCAAATGATTCTTTGCAGCAGGAAATGAAGAGCGAAAGCAAACAGAAAGGAGAATTTTAGCCTGTGTTAAGAGAAGCATAGTTTCCAAATCTAGAGAAATGACAGTTCAAATATATTGTGCACTGGGCAGGCTTCATTTGGAGTCCTGCATTTAGTTCTGGATACCTCGTTTTAAGAAGGATACAGACCAAGTTGGAGCAGGTTCAGAGAAGGGCTGTCATAGAATTGTAGGGTTGGAAGAGACCCCAAGGGCCATCCAGTCCAACCCCATTCTGCCATGAGACGCCATCAAAGCATTCCTGACAGATGGCCATCCAGCCTCTGTTTAAAAACCTCCAAAGAAGAGTCCACCGCACTCCATTAAGGCAGCAGTGGATTCCACTGTTGAACGGTTCTTACCATCATGAATTTCTTCCTAATGTTTAGATGGAATCTCTTGTCCTGAATTTTGGATACGTTGCTCCATGTCTTAGTCTCTGGAGCAGCAGAAAACAAACGTCCTCTATATGACCTCTCTTCAAATATTTAAGCATAGTCATCGTTTCTCCTCTTAACCTTCTCTTCTCCAGGCTAAACATACCCAGCTCCCAAGCTGCCCCTCACAGGGCTTCATGGTTTCCAGGTTTTCTACCATGTTGGTTCCCCCCTCCCCCCGGACATGTTCCAGCTTGTCGATATCCTTCCAGAACTGTGGTGCCCAGAACTGGACGCAGAATGCCAGGTGATCTGACCAAAGCAGAATAGAGTGTACTATCAGTTCCCTTGACCTAGATGCTGTACTGCTATTCATGCAGCCCAGAGTTGTATTAGCCTTTTTAGGTGCTGTATCACATTTTTTACTCATGTTCAGCTAGTGGTCTACTAAGACTCCTAAATCCTTTTGATGCATGATGCTATGGATGTGGGGAAACTTATTTGCTGGAGCACAAGGAGTGCATTCTGTTGACAGTGGTGTAGATAGCAACGTGGCACATTGTGACTGCATACTGTGGTTGTGTATGGTGAAACAGGACCCAGGTCTCCAGGGTTTGTTACTACACTACACTGTCTGTCACTGTTGCTTCCATGATCACTTTAGATGACCTAAAACGAAACCCCAGAGCTGGAGAAAAGTCTGGGGTTAGGGTGGAATTAAACCTCTCCCTTTTCTTCCCCCATTTGGTGCAAATTTACAATATGACCATTTCTGGATAATCAACCAGAAGTCAATTCCACCCTCCCCTTGCTCCCACCCACCATAATTCAGCCCCCCCTTGCTGTCTTCTTTCTCCAAGACCCTCTGCGATATGTATTTTTGCAATTTTCTCCTTTATTGATTTTCAATCATAGGCGGAGAAAAACAAGACCCAACCGGATCAGCGCCTAACAGCCGGTCAATGTAAAACTAATAGCAGCAATTAGCAACGGGACTGAGGCAGGGCAGTTAATGAGTTTGGGTGGGGTGGGGTGGGGTGAGTCTGGGGATGAGTCAGTTACTGCTGCTATCCCCTCTCCCCATTCCCAGTTCCCTTGTGGCCTGAGAACAATTAGATCGCTGAGCTACGTTGTTCTCATCCTAGATTTAGAAGTGGGTAGAGCATTGGATACAGTTCCGGAGACCAGCGTTCAAATCCCTGCTCAGCCATGGAAACCCACTGGGCAACCTGGGGTGTGTCACACACTCTCAGCCTCAGAGGAAGCCAGTGGCAACCCCCCTCTGAACAAATCTGGGAAAATACCTAAACTGGTGGGATGATGCGAGATTTATGACTGTCTGCAGTTGCCTAAATTTGTATGACAAAACCTGTAACTGCTGGCTATTCTGAAGTCTCAGCAACTTTGAAAGAAGGTTGAGGTGTTGCATGCTTTGCTCCAAATAAAACACTTATGTTTTAACTCTGAGTGAAGTTTGTGGGGTACAAGTTATCCACGACGTGATAGCTTGCTGAGACTAGTGCATAACTTGTGATGGTTTGCTTATAAAGTGTTTCCCTTCATTGAGCCTCTCCATCTGTAATGGGGTTTTCCTCTTTTCCTACTGCCTTCCACCTTCCCAAGCATTACTGCCTTTTCTAGGGAGTCAGGGCTTCTCATGATATGGCCAAAGCACAACAGCCTCAGTTTAGTAATCTTGGCTTCTAGGGAGAGTACTACATGACTTTTCCTTTTTCTTTTTAAAAAATCAAAATGCATTCTCAAAGGAATTTAAGAGGACCCCCCCCCAAATTTTGAGTCATTTGCTTTGGTGAGATTCTTCCTTCCTCCCCTAAGCCAAAAAGCAGCAGGACATATCATGAGCGTTGCACACTGAGATCCTGGATCAACTAGGCTCAAGGCAAGGTACATGAATGATTAAAATACAACTTAAAACACATCATAGATTAAAATACAAATAAAAACACATGATGCAGAATTGTTGTAAGCAGGACCTTGGAAAGATACTCTACAGGGGCTTTATGGGGGAATTTGGCATAGCATCTGGGATGTGCTGATGGGTCATTCTAAGATCCTGGTTTTGTATTTCTAGGCCTGAGAAATCACCGTTCCCTCCACAAACTGCCCATCATCCCCCATGACTAGAAGCCTCAAGAGGGGTAGAAGATTTCTGACCAACCCCAATTTCAGGGTTGGTGTTCCAGTGAGTCAATTCCCTTTTGCTCTTTGCTTCCCTCAGTCTTTTCCATAAGGTGTTTTACCAGCCGAGGAGAGCAACGGAAGCCCAGCCGAAGAGGCTCTTTCCCCCGCCAGCCATGTCCACAGTTCCTATATGATTGATGAGGTTGCTCAACATTTTCAATTTTCCTTTATTAAAGACAGGTGGGGAGCCTCCAGGGTTGGTTTTGCTTCAATAGGAAGGCCAGCGAAGCAACAGCCCTGGAGGGAGAAAAAAAGAAAAAGTTACTTCCTCATTCTGTCTGCGAGAAGGAAAAAAGATATACATATATATCTGAGAAGGGATGAAATATTCACTGGCTCGGAGACTCGTGACCATAACGCTAATGCTGAACATCCTCAAACAGACTGTGAAAATGAGAAAGGGACTGACAAGACACTAGCAAGGCGGAGAGTCTGCAGGGATGGTTTCGGGAGTAAAGGAGGTAGGACAGGGTGGACGAAATATGGCCGGTCGGCCAGATGTGGCCCTGGGCTATTTTTGTGGACCCGTTTCTTTTCCAAAAAAAAATTAAATTTAAAATTTTAGACAAGGATGAGAAACTTGTTTCCCAACTGGCCATGTTCTTGGACTGCGATTCCCATCCTTCTGCACCGTCACAATTGGAAAATCTTGCTCTTCTGGATGGAAGTTCTCAGAAATCAAGACAGCCACTGGCCAGGCTGGCTGGGGAAAGGATTCTGGTAGTTGTAGACAAGAAAAGTAACTTCACAAAATCCTGTTCACCCAGCTGGTTAGGGTTCTCTGGGAGTTACATGTCCAACAACACTGGACAAGCAGAAGTGACTTGCCTCTGATTTAAGAACATGCAAGATGGGGATAATTTGCATTATTACCCTGGATCCCAAATGAGAAACTAGAATTGGAAATCCTTTGTGGCCTGGAACGGCTGATCCCACAGTCCACCTTGGGCAGCAGATTTGGGTTGTCATAAAAAGCAGGAAGTAAATACTGTTGTCATGTGCTGTCAAGTCATTTCTGACTTATGGTGACCCTATCGTGTGTTTTCCTGGGGCTGAGAGTGTGTGACACACCCAGGGTCACCCAGTGAGTTTCCATGGCTGACTGGGGAACTGAACCTAGTCTCCAAGGTCGTAATCCAATGCTCAGACCACTATACCATGAAGCTTACTGATAAAGAATACCGGCCTACATTTTTAACACTCACTATTCATAGAGTCATAGAGGTGGAAGAGATCCCAAGGGACATGCAGTCCAACCCCCTGCTATGCAGGAATATACCATAAAAGCATTCCCAATTGATAGCCATCCAGCCTCTGTTCAAAAACCTCCCAAGAAGGAGACTCCACAACACTCTGAGGCAGCACATTTCACTGTCAAACTGCCCTTACTCATCTGGAAGTTCTTCCTAATGCTTAGGTGAGATCTCTTTTCCTGAAGTTTGAAGCCATTGCTCTGTGTCCATTGCTCTGGGGCAACAGAAAACAGGCTTGCTCCATCTTCCCTTCAATTGTTTAAACATGGCTATCATGTCAGCTCTCAACTTTCTCTTCTCCGGGTTAAACATCCCCAGCGTCCTAAGCCTCTTCTCACAGGGCTTCATGGTTTCCAGGCCTTCTACCCTTTTGGACGCCCTTATCTGGAGACGTTCCAGCTTGTCCATATCCTTCCTGAACTATGATGTCTAGAACTGGGCACAGGATTCTAGGTGGGAGCTGCCCAAAGCTATTCCTTAGTTTTCATGAAGATCTGACTGCAAACTAAGTCTTGGGGGCCGCTACTCTTCACCTGGTTAGCCCCTTTCCTTCCCTTTTCCCCAAAAGCAAACACCCTCCGTGGGATTCTTTGTTTATTTATTTAAGGCTTGGCAAAGCCGCTCATGTTCCTTCTGATCCCAGATCATCCCTTTGACGAGACAATAGCTCCTTTCAGGTTCGGACGCCGCCAACTACGTTGATGCACCGCGTTCTGCCAATCCATCATCCGCCGACTCTCTCTCGCTCTCATTCTTTCTCTCGTGACAGTACTTTTAAGCGCTTCTCTCCGCTGTGCAAAGAATTTAATCCCGGCTTTCTTCAGCAGCTAATCCCAAAATTTTAATCACTGTCATCACTGTCCCTCATAACGAGAGAAAGAAATATATGGGCTGGGGGTGCGGAAGAGGGGAGAGAAAGAAGGTATTACCCCAAAACGAGTTTGCCAGGTGTTGGCTTCATCTCCCCCCTAAACAAGCTTGTCATGTCCCATTAATGGCTCGTTTAATGAATTCAACAGGAGAGAGATTGACTCTGCGCCTCTTGGAAACTATGTTTCTACAGGAAGTTCGTGTGGGCACCATCAGAGAATTGCAGTGTTGGAAGGACTCTGAAAAGCAATACGTTGGTTCACAGTCGTAATCTTTTGAGCTGTGTAGAATCCTAGAATCCAAGTTGGAAGGGATCCCAAAGGCCATCTAGTCCAACCCCCAGCTAGGTAGGAACACACAGCGAAAGCAAGAGGTCCATCCAAGCTCTGTTTAAACCTCCTTCCAAAGAAATAGAAACCATCGCCCTTTATTCCACTGCTGAAGAGCTCTGGCAACCATCTTAATATTTAGATGGAATCTTTCCCCCCTCGCCAGGTCAAGCACAGCCCTTCTCGGATCCCTGTTCTGCAAAGGGAGCGATTCCTCACTTGGCAGCAAAGGGCGAGCAATTAATGCGCCTGAAGAACTGCTTCTTCTTGCCCGTGAAACCGTGTACCCGCGCAGGCCTACGTGTTGCATTAATTTCGTCCCACACTTGGCATGCAGATGGCCCTCATTAAAGCAAAGAAAAGGAAGCAAAGCAAAATTAGTCTGTGTGGCCAAACTTCAGAGCCCACGATCAGCTGTATTATGGCACGTTAATGAACGCTGCGCATTCTCTCCGTTCTGCTAATTAGCTCGACGTCTTGGCATTCCGGCGCTGGAAATTAACACGGGTCATGCGTGTGTTCACAAACTTGTTTTTAAAGTGGTTGCGGGGAGGGGGACAATGAACAGAAAAGGTGTCTGTCTTCTTCCAGGACTCTCTTTAGGCCTGATATTTTCAAATTTACCCATTATAAGAGGTAGGCTTGCCTTTTCCTTGCGACTCCTGTGTTCATAAATAGCCTTAACGTGTGTGCAAAATTGAACTGAGCAGTTTCACCGTGTCCCCGTTCCCCTAGGGGCTGCTGTGACATTACAACATATTACATATCACAATATGTGTGACTGTTGGGCTGTTGAAAATTTAACACAAAGGTGTCCCAAGTGTGCTTAGATGACTCTTGGCCATATTCAGGTTTGTTTTGGGGAAGGACCTTTCCTAAAGAAACCAACCTGAGAAGAGAAAGCTATTGTTTTAAAATCTTTTATTATCAAAAAATACAGAATCCAAATAAGTTTGTGTGAGGTTTGGGGACGGAGGGAAGGGGAGAGAGGAAGGGAAAATGGATTTTTACCATCAGCACAATGTCGGGGATGGAAAGTTGAGCTGGACGTGAGACCGAGCGAACCGGCAAATGCAAAAGCAGTTTTTTTAAAAACATGAATTCCAATGAAGAAACAGTTTCTTCTGTCCTCTGCTCTTGCTCTTTGCTAGTTAAGAAATGGAGAGCAGAAAAGAAAAGATAAAGAAGCAAGGAAAGAAGGGGGGGACAAGCTTTCTTTCAAATGTATTTATTTTAATGGCAGCTGTTTCTTATTTCAGATAAATCCCCTTTCAGTTTCCCATAATTCTGAATTCTTGTTGCTGACGGCACATAATGTGCATATTTGAATTAAGGCTAGAGGTCAGCTTAGGAGATGCGCCTTCAAGTGGACTTAGGCATGTGGGAAATACGCAGATTGTCAGCCTACCTTTGGGTGTGTGGTTTGTGTGTTCGGACGCTGTTGGACTCCACTTCCCATCACCCACGCTGGGTGGGGATGGTGGGGATTAGAGTCCAGTGATGCTAGACTGCCGGATAGGAAGACGCCAACTGCCTTTTGGAAGTGGTGCGTTCGATCCAAGCAAGAACCATATACCTATCCTTTGCAATTGCCCCAGAATGGGACCGAACAACCTGGGTGGGTACGGAGATAAAATTTTCTCCCCAGGACCCTGCAGGAGTACACAGGTGGCCCCAAACACCCCCAAACCCAAGAAACAGGAGTGCCAGAAGTGGTTGGAAGTTTCCTCCTGGTTTTGAAAAATGGGGGCCTCTTCAAACTACAGCAATATAACGCCGTAATTCCACTATAAACTGCCACGGTTCTGTCCTGTGTAATCCTGGTATTTGTGGTGGGGAGAGGGGCACTGCAGAACCTTTCTCAAAAGCTCTAGGGCCTCTTCAAACTACAAACTCCAAGGTTCCACAGGATGGGACAAAGTAGTGAAAGTGGGACAATAGCGCTAGGATTCTGTAGGCTGAATGGACCCCTACACCTCTTTCCAGTGCCAAGTAAATGGAGCGCAAATTACTTTTTCACTTTGGACTCAGTTTGCGGCAACTAAAGTCAGCTGAGGACAAAGGCGGGAGGAAGGGAGAGGAACTGGGGATTTTAAAAGCAGCTGAAAAAATGGGCAGGCAGAGAATTAATTGGGCCTTTCCCTATCAAATTGGGAGAGGTGGAGGGTATGAGGAAGGGAAACCCTATCAGCTAGCCCCTCAAACACGACTCAGGATGAAGTGCTGGTGTTCTGCTAGATCTTATTCCAGTTCTGATTCCCTGCTCAGCCACGGAAACCTACTGGGTGGCCCTGGGCCTGTCACACACTCTCAGCCCCAGAAAACCTCACGATAGGTAAATCGGAGACTACTTGAGGGCACAGAGCAACGGCCATGTCTTCCAAGACAATCCCACCTGCTGTCTACAGTTCCCCCTTGCGAAAGATTTGTCCCTCCCTATGTTTGCCTTCCAGAGCAGATGAAACAGAACGAAAAGAACAAATCCCATTTCCTTTGCGGCGTATTTGTCTCTCCACCTAAAAACGGAGCATCATGGTGGGTGGGTGGGGAGGATGCTTATTAGACCAAAATAAAGGCAATGTCTGGTTCTATTGTTGTGTCTGAAAATCTGGTCTCATTTTGTCTGTGTGCGTGTTTTAATGCGTGAGGGATGGATGGGTTAGCAAGGTGATGCCATCGAAATGTATGCGTCTGCTTGTAAGAAATGCTACCCGGTCTATATACAAAGGATGAAATGAGGGAGAAGGGAAGAGGGACGGGAGGGTCATTTGAAAAACATTTTTTGATCATTGAGAGATTATTGCAGGTTTTTTTAAAAAAAGAGAGAGAGAGAGAGAGAAAGACGGGGGGGGGGGGGAAGGAAGAAGAAAGACAGAGAGAAAAAAGAATTTAGGTTTCTCGATTTTTTTAAAAAGTCAACAGCCGTCCCACCCCCAAAGGAAATTAACACTTAAAATAATAAAACCCATCCATCAAAATCATTCATTTTTTTTCCGGCAAATCCATTAAAAATAATAATAATAATAATAATTCATAATAATTCATAATCACAGTATTATGCCTGCTGGCACTATGTACAGAAATCTAACAAACCGTTCCAAGCGAGTCCCTTGGCTCATGAAGACGGAGCGGAGTTGTGCGTTGCGGTGGCGGCGGTTTTGTTTCGCTTTCTTTGCGGGTCCCTCGCGAGCAAAGACAACGTGTTGGGAAGATTGGGGGGGGTGTTTGGAAAGGAGGGGATTTTGGGTGGGGGGAGACACCTTTTCCCAGGAAAGGAGTTGTGCTAAGTTTCCCTGAAAGGCTGGACTACCCTTTGGTGAGGTTGAGGGTGTTGGTCAAGAGTTTGGCTAAAACTCAAACGATTCCCTTCTTCTGGGTCACATCCCTTCTTCTCTCAATCCGTGGAAACTGTCCAGTCAAACCCAACCCTCTCTTACCATTGAGATCGTAACACCGGCCACGTCTGCACCCACAGGCATTCTAAAGCAATTCTAGTGTTGCTCTTGTGTTCCAAATACACGTGATCAGAAAGAAGCCCCTGCAAACCATAACCGGTCTTCAAACACCCATTAATGGACCTCCGTCTGGGGCCCTTCCACATCATACGGTTATAGCACCGTGGTTCCACCCTACGGAATCTGGAATTTGTAGGTTTTTTTGGGGGGGGTATTAGCTCTTGTGCCTCCCCAAACTACAAGTCCCACAATTCCACGGGATGCAACCATGGCAGGTAAAGTAGAGTCATACTACCGTAATTACATGGTGGCTCCAGGTTTCTTTGTTCTCTACTTGTTCTGTCCTAAGAAGGTCTTTCAGGCAATGTACGTGTTTCCCATTGGGCCCCCCTCACGCTACACCAGTGGTTCCCAAAGTTGGCCCTCCAGACGTTTTGGACTTCAGCCCCCAGAATTCCTGACTGTTGGCCCAACTGGCTGGGGCTTCTGGGAGCCGGAGTGCAAAACATCTGGAGGAGCAAAGTTTAGGTACACTTCACCATTATAGCACCATGGTTCTGCTTTAATTGCCCTGGGGTTCTGGGATTTGCAGCTTAGGGGGGTGTTCAGAATTCTCAGCCAGGGAGACCTTTACTGACTCCAAACTACAACTCCCAGGATACAATCGGATTTTGCCATAGCAATTGGCATCATAGTGCTCTAACTGTGCAGTGTGGAAGGGCCGCAGGCTTCTCCCAACCTCCTGCCTTTTCCTCTCTCAACTGGCTGTGGGTTCGATCTGTCCCTCTCTTTTTTTCTAGTCGTGATTATGGCAGTGATGGGGCTTTCCAGTCAAGGCACAAGGAGGACAATATTTCCATCTGCCTCATGGAAATGTCATCCACCTTGTGCCCCAACTGGAAGCAGAACGGATTTCCTTCACCCAATCCGGCCGCTGGCAATTAAGGTGAACTGAGAGGGGACCGGCCAGTAGATGCTACTTAGTTACGCGATGTAAACAAGTAGCTGATTTTGGATTCTGGCCATGGACAGTGACCCCCACCCAATTCCCTTCCTCAAAGCCAAAACCCTTCCTGTACAAGCCAGGGGGATGCCTTACTTTCCGGGGCTGAGACCATCTCCCATGCGCCATGCTTTTTGCGCCTGCGGCTGCAGCAGCAGCTACTGAAGCGTAAGCGTGGTTGAAACGGAAACCGACATTTTCATCGGCGGTGGCAGTGATAGAGCAGAGATGAAGGGACAGGGCAGGAATAAGAGGGGACGGAGGGAAATCCCAAATCTTCCACTTAACCAATTCACATCCTGATTTGGATCACACTTTTTTTCTTTTTTCTTTTGTGCTGACGTATTAATTGTTGGGAGCACAGAAATGTGGGCCAAGGGGGCGACTCTCAACCCCACATCTCTAGGAGGCGACCCGAACGCTTGTAAAACCTGTGGCGAGGCAGTGGCAGAAGAGAAACCCCCGGGAAGCTGAGGGTCTTTTGCAGGCGGCAATACTCCGCATTCCCATTACGTGGTTGCTTGCTTTTGCTCACCTTGTCGAGTCAAATGCAATGATTGTATTGTGCTTGATTCTCCTCCCTCCCTCCCCCTCCCCTCCCCAATTCCTTAGGAAAAGAACGACGATTTTCGGAAGGTCCCACCCTCCGAGTTCCAAGGGAAGCATCGCCTCTCCGGCCATTGCGTTAAGGTCCAATGTCCTCTCCTTCGGAAGTGACGGACAATCCGCCACCTGTGGTTCCTTTCCGCAGAAACGGAAGGACCGTTCCTGGTAAGTTGGTATGTTCATTTATCACTGTTACTGGATAGTGGTGTACCAACAGACACAACCAGGCTGGCTCAATTGGGGCAGAGCAGTCTTCTAGTCCTCAGTGAGGCTTTTCCAAAGTGAACACTGTGCTTTGTCCCCCCCGTGCCTTACAGATCTCAGTCCGAACAGCCTGACCGATGGTTTCACTAACTGAGAAATGTGAAGTCGGTCACGGCGTAAACACGTGATTCTCTTCTCCTCCCAGAAGTTCAAAGTAACCCCATTGAAAGGGAAAACGCATGGAGAGCGGATTGGGATTCCAAATTAAGCACCATGTGGGAGAATACCCCTCTCTTCCCTCCTCAGGGTGGTGTCCTGATTGCAGGAAAGAAGTTTGGAATATAGAACAGAACGGGGGGGAGTAGATCTGGAAGGGCAGGGAAACCACAGGGAAAAAATTCACAATTATATTTGGTCTAGAGATCTTTTCAAAAAGTAAAACCCCATTGCAAGGTAAAGAGCGGGGCGGGACGGATCAGAATTGGTTCGCAAAAGTTTGAGAAGCATGGAATCAGCTCAGCTCCCCAGATGCTTTTTCTTTAAATTCTCTTTTCCTCTCTCTTGCCTTTTCTGGCGCCTAGTTATTCCAAGGGACCAATTTTTGCCTTTTCTTGCACCAAATGAAAGTTAGGAGGGAAAAGGAAGCTGCTGGCCTGTGTTCCCCCTTTCCTGTAAGCTGTGGTTGAGATCACAGTCCAATAAACATCACCGTAACTAAACCCCCTTCCCACCCCCCAAAAAAATCTGGACAATTTTTCTTTTCCTTTTAGCCGATCCGGTGAGAAACACTGTCCTCTCTCCCGTTCACTTTCTGTCTCTGTATCTCATTCTCGTTTGCCCGAAATGTTCTCTCATGGTTTTGTTCTTGCTGTGGTTGTTTCCACCCCAGTGGCCGGCCAGAAAGAGACGCCAGTTTTCTCTTCCCCGTCCTCACGCTTGGGCTAGGAGGTGAGAATCGTCCAAAAAACAGGAGCCACCACAAAGAAGGCATCCGGGACGGTGAAGCTACAACAGGAGTTATTGCTGGTGAATATCGGCTCTGGGGATTCGTAGAGGGAGTCGTCTGGATTGAGGAGAAAAAGAGGAAAAGAAGGCATTTAAAAAGAGAGTCAGAATGCTTTGGAAAACATACAAAGGTACCCTCTTCATCCTTCCACTTTTGGGTTGTTGTGTGTCTTCGAATCATTTCTGATTTTTGGCTACTCTACAGGGTCATGGGGTTTTCTCCCCCCATTTCTTTATTTTTAAAAGAATATATAAAAGAAACATATATAAAAAAATAGAATCATAACAACTGTGCCTTGGCCCCCTTCCCACACACACACACACACACACACTTTGATATTTGCAATTTCCCCACTTTTGTGGGAATTCTGCGTGCATGCGGAGGTCCAGGGTCTTGGTCTACAGCTTTAATAAAAACAGATGAAGTTTTTAAAGAGGGCCTGGGTTCATCTGTTCTTAACTTTGCCTTTGCCCACCCTCCCCTTTCCACCATGTAACTGATTTCCATCTTGCCATCTTCTGTTCTGCCGGGTGCCTGACAGCAGACAAAGCTGCTGCTTTCTCCGGAAGGGGGGCTGTGGATCTACGGAAGAGCAGCGGTGGGTGGTAGCTTCCACTTTGGGGCGGTAGTGAATCTGCTCCAGGTTTTAGTTGGAGCTTTCCAAGATCTCTCCAAGGTGCCGGACCTGTTTGAGGTCCTGCCTGCTTCCTTTAGGGTTCAGAGCAAAACCCAGAGCGGCCTCACCACCGTAGCGGGGTTGCGGGCCGGACCGCGAGAGCAAAAGGGCAACCTGTTGTACAGGCTCAGGGGCTTTGCCGTCTTTGCTGGCTCCAGGCCTAAGCTTCTCTCCCAGACGAAGGGGGTTTCCCTTTCAAAACGCAGGAGAGGCATTTTGCATGGTGGCACCAAGCCAGCGGGTGGAGACACGAAACGCTTTTGCGCCTCCAGGGATCTGGCGTGCTCATCGTTGCTCTTTTTTTTAATTTTAATTTTTGTTTCGGGGAGGGGAGAGAGAGAGGAGCTGGCTTGTGGTCAGCCCGGCATTCTGAAGGTCAAAGAGCCATCGCTGGGTAGAGAGCCAATAATCCCGTTTCCAAAAGGCCCTAATCAGCCAGGCACTGCAAAGTGCCTTTGGGGGAATCTGCTAAATTACAAGGAAAGCTGTTTTAGCGCTGTCCCTCCCAGCTCGGCTCCTCTTAAGTTTATTACTAGATTAAGAGTGGTTTTGGCAGGATCACGGCTCTGGCGGAGGTGGTTGCGGGGTGGGGGAGAGAAAGAAGGAGGAAAAACTCCACGGCAAAACCCAGAGGGCAAATCCCCGCCTGTGCCTTTTCCCTACTTCTCTCCACTGCTCTGTTGTCTCGAGTGTAGCAGTATTGGCCAGAGAGACAGTGTTGGGTAGTGGTTTGAGCACTGGACTACAACCTTGGAGACCAGGGTTCGATTCTCCTTGGCCAAACTGGGTGACCTTGGGCTTGTCACACACTCTCAGACCCCAAAAACTCCTTGATAGGGTTGCCATAAGTCAGAAAGGCGCACAACAACATTATTATTATTGTTACTCACAGTAATATCATTTAGAGTAGTGTTACCAGCAGTATTACTGCTAGCAACAGGAGTGTTAGTGTAGAATATTGCGACTAGCAGCAGTAGTATGATTATTAACACAAATGCTATGTTTGACACCAATAGTATTGCTAGCAATGTTGGCATCGTTGCTGGAGGATTATTACTAGCAACTGCAGTATCGTCACTGGCAAAATTGCATTATTTCTGTTGTCCCATATCTTTTCTAACCGATGACGATGCTACTGAAGGGTTTTCTCGGCAAGATGTGCTCGGAGGGGTTTGCCATGGCTTCCTTTGAGGCTGAGAGAGTGTGACTTGCCCAAGGTCAGCCACTGACTTTCCTTGGCCAAGCAGGGATTCAAACCCTGGTCGCCCAAAGTCGTTGTCCAACACTCAGACTGCCGGCTCTCAAAACAGTATTATTACTGGAATACCAGTATTAGTGCAAGTCAGTACAACTAACAATATTAATAGCAATAGTATTGTTACGAGTGCATTATTTACAGTTGCATTGTATCTCTTCCAGCATTACTGGAATACAGTTACTAGCAATAGTATTGTTGCTGTAGCTTCACTGCCAACATAATAGCAGTATAAGTAGCAACAGTTGCATTGTTGCTTGAGTATTATTACTAGCAGCCATGGGCAATGGTGGAAGGGTGTGGAATTCACTACCTCCTGGGCTATTCTGTGTCACCATCAAACGTCTCTTTCAATGAAGAAGTTCCAATAGTTAAAAAGAAACCTATCCAGAACCTTTTCTTTTTTTAACTAGATTTTTCATTTGTCCGTTAAAAAGTTCTGTTTTTCTTTCAAAGCTGGCTAAAATCACGTCCTTCCCAAAAAAAGCAGGGGAGACAAAGCAAGAAAAGAAACAAGCAAACAAACAAACAAACTGTTTCCTTTCCTTTTGATGCTGACATTTCTAGCTACTTAAATGCTCCCTGGGAAGAACTGTAGCCAAATACTAATTAGCCATTAACAGGAGGGGGAAAAATTATTAATTTGTGTTTTCCTTTTTCCAACAGCTGCGCCATTGATTCTAAGAAAACACGGGCCCTCTGCAGAGAGCTGGAGGTTGCTGCTGCTTTTCCCCGGCTTCGTGGAAGTCAAATGAAATGATTTGCTCTCTCGTTCCGCCGATCAAAACAAAACAGCTGGTGAGAACCCCATGGGTTGCTGTGCCCGGCGCCAATCTTGATTTCTTTTTTTTTTCTGTTTCCTCCCTTTGAACCCCAGTGTTGAACCAGTCCTAAATTAGCGGAGATCTGAGTGCCCCCGGCTGCCTTCCTCTCAGGTCCAAAACCTGGCATTTCGAAAGAAAAGGGTAAAGCTGGTTGGGAGGTTTGGTAGAGTTGCTATCAAAGTGGTCCTTTAACTCAGTGTTTCTCAACCAGGGTCCATGGGGTCCCCCGGGGGCCCCCCTGGATATTCCAAAGGGGTCACAGGTGAAAATTGCAGAAATGGGGGGGGCACGGCACAAGACTAGGGGGCCTCAGAGGGAAGTGAGAAGCAAAGATCAAGAAAAAAAAAAAGAAAATAGAAAAGCTTGTTTCTGGTCATCGAGCCCAAGAGTGACATTGATGGAGAAATACATGAAAGTATAAATGTTTAGTATAAATTGTATTTTGTATAGATTAAAATAATTCCGTTTACAAGGTCAGAAGGGGGCCATGGTTGGAAAAAGGTTGAGAAACACTGCTTTAACTGATTTCATCTCAAAAAAGGGGAAGGAAAGGTTATATTCTTCTACTCTTTCCTGCAGTAAATTTTATTGCGGCCATGGTTAGAAACCAAGGAAGGGTGGCACCCAGGCCACACGTGGTTCCTGGACTCCATTTTGTCACCCCAGCAAGCACTTTGGGGGAAGCCGTGGTGTGGGGGGGGCAGAAAAAGAGCTGAATGTTTCTGTGCTGATTTCCCCATTCTCCAGCAACACAGAAATAGCTGTGGAGGATGGAGTAACGTGGCTCAAAAGGTGGGTTTTAGGGGGAGCTGCCAGAGGTACATCTCCCATTGCGAGATGTCATTGAGAGATGGCTGAGACGATTTGGTCTGATAGGATGTATTGTAATAATTATTCTGATATGGCTTTTGAGCTGAGAAGGCAACATTTATGTCATTCTTTTTCATTCAGCAGATCTACTCTAGTTAGGATTCTGGCCTCAAGTTCCCTTTGGCCAGCTCCGCCATGGAAACCCACTGGGCAAGTCATGCTCTCTCAGCCTCAGAGGAACCCCACCCTGAACAAATCTTGCCAAGAAAATCCCATGAAACAGTCACAGTAAGTTGGAAGTAACTTGAAGGTACACAACAACAACAATGGACCTAGTCTGTTCGTATTGGAACTTCTGGAGACTTCCCAGGGGAGAGAGTTTGCGCTGCTTACTTGTCGGTCGGACGTAAACCTTCAACTTTAGGCAGGGCTTGTCAACCAGGTTAGGTGGGGTGGCCGCTGAAAGAAACCACAAGCAGAGAAAGAGAGAGATTAGGTTAAAACACATCTTTGCCATTCCAACAAATAATATCTCAATATATTAACAAACAATATCTCCTCAAGATTTGCAGAATCAAGCAGCAATTTTCCTTCCAAACCTTTCATATTTTTTTAGTCCTATAATTAGCCCCTAACTATCTACGAAGACAAGTAGGTTCCCAACCACCAAAAACTTTAGAAGTACAGTTGACCCTCCACTTTCATTAGGGTTCATCATATCCCATTTGGGACAAAAGTGAAATATAAATTTAATATAATAAATTAATCAATCAATTAATTAGGATTTTGCAGTTGGAAGGGGTTGCAAAGTCCATCTAGTCCTACCCCCCTGCCATGTAGGAATACTCCCACCACCCATGGAAGTCTGTTTCCCTGTTAAACAGCTCTTACAGTTTTTTTTTAAAAAGTTTTTCCTAATGTTCAGGTAGATTCTTTCTTCTTCTCATTAGAATCCATTGGTTCATGTTCTAGTCTCTGGAGCAACAAAAAAAAATCAAGTTTGCTCCATCTTCTGCCTGACGTCCCTTCAGATATTTAAAGATGGGAGTTGAATGCGATGGCCCTTGTGGTGTCTCCCAGCTCTATGATTCTATGATCTTACCCCAAGCTGGTGTGTTGTAGTAGTTTGTGTTGGACTACAACCCGGGAGTCTAGGGTTCAATTCCCTGCTTGGCCACGGACCCTGCTGGGTGAGAGATTCCATCTAAACGTCAGCAAGGACTTCCTGAAGGTAAGAGTAGCTTGACAGTGGAATACGCTGCCTTGGGGTACGCTGAACTCTCTTTCTTTGGAGGTTTGGAGGTTTTTAAGCTGAGGTTGGATCAGTGGCGGAGGAGGAGGCATGGCCACTGTGCATGTACGATAGTCATTTTACCCCTCTCTGTCTTTTTTCCCCCAAGTTAAACATTTCCAGCTCCCTAAGTCATTTCTCACAGGGCTTCAGGGCTTCCAGGCTTTTGGTCACCTTGGCTGTTCTTCTCTGGACGTGTTTGCATTCCAGCTTGTCAGGATCCTTCTTGAATTGGGGTACCCGGGACTGGACACTGGATTCTAGCTGAGGTCTGACCAAAGCAAACTGGCCCAAGGTCACCCAGTGAAATTCTGTAGCTCAGACGAGACTCAAAAATTATGAAATCTTGGATTGTATGCCGGCACGGAGAGCCAGTGTAGCACTGTGGTTTGAGCATTGGACCATGACGCTGGAGACTGGGGTTTGATTCCCTGCTCGGCCACGGAAACCCACTGGGTGACCTTGGGCACATCACACACTCTCAGCCCCACAAGACCCTACAATAGCATCCCCTTAGGGTCTCCATAAGTTGGAAATGACCTGAAGGCACACAATGCTAACACTACAACCACACATCAAGAGAACAGGAAACAGTTGTGCATTGTCCAAAGTTGTATTTAATGCTGCAGGGCATAACCTTCTACCAGTGTACTTAACATAGGAAGTCTATGAGGGTGAAGAGAACTAGACAGGCAAGCGCATTCTCTTGGCATGCCCCCCCAGCAAATCTGTGGGGTTCAGGTCAGGAGGACAGACCCACACCCTGATAGCTATTATGTAGCTGCATAGTGGGGGGGGGGAATAATTGTGCAAGAGTTACCTGGTACCTCCTTACGCAACATCAAAATAATAATAATAATAATTTTGGAGGTTATAGTAGCATAAGTCTCCAAAACAAGATTCAACATTGGAGCCATATTTGGGCAGTTCTTTGCCAGCAGGCTGTCCATCAGACAATATCTCTGCTGACTCCGTGGAAGGATCGGGTTTGCCGTTTGACCTGCCGACGTTCACGGACACTGCTAAGAAGCTTAGAGATCTCTTAGGTGCCCCCAGTCCCTTCCGCTTGAATGGCTGGCCTGCCTTTGCAAACCGCATCTTTGATCAGCCACCGAGACCAATGCCCAGAGTTGTCTGACACCCCAGGCGAGATGCTTTCGAACTCCCGAACATCCTCAGACATGTCCGGTCTCCCCCCACGCAAGCCCCACCCCAAATAAAAACCTGCCAAGGCCAATGATATGCTCTCCCCGGGCCCTCTGTCATCTGAGCGAGTGTGAGCCCCGTTGTGTGGAGAGACAGGTTGGTTTGCAACACGCAGGCCAAGAGAAAGAGAGAGTAAAAGTCTGTAGTTATTAAAAGAAGGACTGGGTGGGAACACTTCAGGGCGTGAAATTTGCTTGGATTAGGACAGCCAGTTGGAGAAAAGGGAGAGGTAAAAAAAAAAAAAGTCCAAGGGAAGGAAAATTAGGGTGGGGGGAACGAAGGGGGTAAGATTTGACAAGGTGGATTTTTAGCTTGCTCTGAAACAGATCGGATCTGACAGCACGATTCCAAGCAAACCAGGGGGACATCCTGTCGGAAGAAAAGGATGGTGTTTCCTGTCCGTCCATGGGTCACCCAAAATGAATGTTAAAGCCATGCCCCAATAGCGATTTATACTTTTGTTTCTCCAGAATTGCAAAATGGAACAGAGCCCCCCCGCCCAGCCTTCCATCCCTGTCTTCTCCCATCTACTCTGCAACTCCTGCATTGTTTAATGGGAAAGGGGGAAAAACACAATAGGAGGTTGGGTTTTTTTTTTTTTTCTGATGCCTTGAAAACAGAAGAATGCTTCACCCCACAAAAAGAGCATTTTCCAAGATCAAATTGACAATGGTTCTCTTGCAGCAGGCACCTTCCAGATGGCAGAGGGCTGGATATTTGAGTACAGCATAGGTTTTTAATCTGCTTTTTAAGTTTTTATCACTTTTCAGTAGAATTTTTTTTAACATTGTGATTATTTTAATTCTATTTAAATATTCCCTCCTTTCTATGTTTTTGATTCTATTGTTCTTTTCAATTGTAAGCCACTTTGACTCCCAATTTTGGGGAAAATGCGGGATATTACTACTAATAATACTACCAGTTTATCAGAGTAGTAGGAAATTCGTAGGATGGGATGGGGGAAAACGTTGCCTTCTATTATGGGTGCCCTTTTCAAAAGGTTTTTATTTATGAAAATGTGGCTTAAGTGGTTTAGGGAGGAAGGAGGAGAGTATTTCAACTGCTTAAATGTGGACTAAAGCCATTTAAAAGAGTTTAAACAAGTAGGAGTAGTTTCAACAAAGTAAAAGCATATTGAAGACTCCGCCAAGTTAAAACAAAATGGTTTCAAACTGTTTAAAGTTCACCTCCATTCCAGGTATGAAGAAAGTCATAATTTTTTTTAAATTATTTTTTTAAATGCCTAAGCCAACTGCACAATTGCCTGTTTATCCACATGGGAAATCCAACTCAGCTTGCTTGGTTGAGCAGCTGAAGTTCAGCACTTTGACTGTGCAAGGGAGGTCTGGCAAAGCTTATCCTGATTCAAACACCCTATTTAGAAATGCACAAGAAATGGGTGAGAGGAAGCTGACAGTACAGGAGAAAGACCTTTCATACTGGAGAAAGGAAAGCCCTCTCTTTCTTTGGAAGCCTATAAACAGCGCTTGGATGGGCACCTTTCAGGAGTGCGTGTGTTGCCTGTGGCTGCCTGGCAGGGGGTTGGACTAGATGGCCCTTAGTCCCCTTTCAGCTCTAAGATTCTAAGACTTTAAGGCTCCAAAGCCTTTCCAAGCTCTCAGGGCTACCATCCGAGGGAAAGGCAGGCAGCTGTTCCCAGGACATAACAATATGGTTCCCAGCGGCTTGCTGAGATATTGAGACCCAACAATGCGGGGGCTTCTTGTTAATTCCCCCTCCCACTCCCTTGCTCCACACCCATCATCCACCCCTGGCGAGAGGGGCTGCATTGTCGCTGGGCAAGAGACAATGGGACGGAGATGTCACCTTTCTTTATGGGAACCCAAGGGGGGGCTTTCTCCGGGGGGGGGTCAGCCCTGCATGGAAAATAGTCTCATTTGCTTAGCCACACCCCTACTATTTGCATATCTGCCCAGGGGGTCTTTCTCCCAGCACAAAAAAGGGAACCCCAGGAAACTGGTCTTAAGGAATAGAAGGGCAAAGACTGGCTGGAAAATTCAATGGCGTTGGATGCTGACTCGCTGGAACTTGTCGCTCTTCTAGATACTCCATTCCTTTCTTCTTTCTTCATCCCCCGCAACTCCCATCAGCCTCTGTTCTGTGGCCTCTGAACATGCCAGAGCTTGGGAAATAATAGACTTACAACTCCCAGAATCCCACTAGCCAAGGTGGTTGGGGGATTCTGGGAGATGTAGTCCTAAACCATGGATTTCTGGTTGCTTTACTGTCACCGGTCTGCAGTGGGGAGATGGATCTGCTGATGCTTTTAACTCAAGCTTTCAAGCAGCTATCCAAAGGGAGGAGCCTGTTTTCGGGACAAGAGGTCAGCACCACAGATAGCCTTGAAGTTCAGACTATAACTGGGAGTGGATTGCTCTACTGACATGGAAGAAACCAACCAGTACATTTGGTTTGGGTTGCTCTGTTACACCTTATTCTAAAAATATATTCCTTCTCTCCTCCATGTACTTAAACCTGCTGACACATCCCTTTCGGGTGGGGCCATTGCTCTGTTTCCTAGTTTCTGAAGCAGCAGAAAACAGGTTTGCTCCATCTGTCATAGGACATCCCAGTATTTAAACATAGCTATCATGTCATCTGTTAACCTTTCTTCTCCAGGCTAAACATCCCCAGCTCCCTAGATGCTCCTCAAAGGGCTTCATGTTTTCCAGGCCTTCTACCATTTTGGTCACCCTTCTCCTCCACCATGTTCCAGCTTGTCAACAGAGGATTAATCGGGACTGTTCCTGCCAAATCGGGATAGTTGAGAGGCATGTTCTGGACCTCCATCTCACTTTTTGAGACCCACTGAACTATTACTCAGATGGAAGGCCTTGCACTCAACTATCAATCCTTCCCCTTGCCGATTTTGGTCTGGACCATCACTGGTGTTTCCACCAAAACCGCCCCAACTCCAAAGTTGCACTCCCAGCCCCGAAAGCCACTGGTTAACCTTGACCTAGAACCGCAGCAAATGCCTGGAAGGTTAATGGAATTCCAATTTGCAAGCTGCCGAAAGAGGTAATGCTGTTTCTTTCATGTCTGCTAAATACAGCTGCCCTCAAAGAAGCGTAATTTCTAATGTTCCACATGACGTGAATTCTAACTGGCTTAGCCATGATGGGTTTTGCTATTTACTCCTGTGTAATCTCTCCCTAACCACATTAATAAGAAAGGGGGGGAAGGAAGGGAGAAAGAGCGAGAGAGTAGTACATGTAGCTATTTTACAAGTGACATTTTACACAGGCGGAGGGGGAGAGAGGAAAAAAATGTAATTTAATGTAGATAAAAGGAACAAATTAAGAGGGTTGAAAAACAGATGCATTGGAGCAAGAGAAGAGGGGGGTAAAATATTACGGAAGATAAAGTCTGCCCGTTCATCGCTGGACCAAGAGACGGGGCTCGGTGTCGTAGAGTGCTTCGGGGTCGGAGATTTTTAATTAATAATGTTATTATTATTTTAACATTTCTTCATTGATTGCAAAGGGGGGAGAAAATGGAAGGTGTCTCTCTGGTTCAAGAGGCGCTTCTTGACGGCTCGGAGTGGGTTCTGTGATGTGAAGTTTTCCATTCCCAACACTGACCTTGAAATGGACAACGTGGGGGCCCGATTCTTTGCTCTCGTCTCCCGAAGGTCCCGATAGAAGTAAGTCGGTGCTAACAGAGAGAAGACTGTCGCCCTGCCTCACTAGGCCTTTAGGGGGAAGCAAACCCCTTTTTAAGGCCGTAGAGGAGTTTTGGAGGAAGGAAATCTACATATTTTTTTTAAAGCAGGGAATTTTTAACCACATTTTTGGCTGGGATTCTCTTGGGAAATGATTATGTGCCCCCAACAGTGCACTGAAATCGGTGGGTGGAACTTTATGCTCCACCCAAGTCCGTATCGCCGTTCCATGGCAAATGGATGAATGTGGAATAGGTTTTACACAGAATGGAACTAACATTAATATCATTATAGTATATTACACAATATTCCATGGGAAACTAATTAATATGTTTATTCATACATAATATTAACAAACCAGCGTGGTATAGTGACTTGAGCGTCAGCCGAGGGCTCCAAGAGACCACGCTTAAATTCTCGCTCAGCTCTGGAAACCCACTTGGTGACCTTGGGCAAGTCACACTCTCTCAGCCTCAGAGGAAGGCAAAGGCAAACCCCCTCTGGATAAACCTTGCCAAGATAGGTTTGCCTTTGGGTCACTGTAAGTCGGAAACAACTTGAAGGCACACAACAAAAACAACATTAATTAACAAATGTGTTTCCCACAGAATGGAATTCATATTAATATTGCATATTACAGTATGCAGTGTAAAATTATAAAATTATAAAATCTAGGTAAAATTATATAATGCAGATCATGATATACAGAATTCCAGTGATTAGTATTAACTGTGTAATATTAATTATGTCTCCCATGGAAGGGAGATGTTGGAGATCCAATATATTGGATACTGGAAATCCAGCATGCCAAAGACAATTAATAAATTAATATTAATTAATCAATTTTTAAAATTAAAACAGTTTACTCCTGTGTAATCTCTCCCTCACCACTTTAATAAAACAAAGAGGGGAGGAGAGAAAGAGGAGAAACTGGGACTGAGAGTGGAGCAGTATCAGATGTGGCTATTTTCACACATGACATTTTATTGTGGGGGGGAGAAAATGGCAATTTAATATAGATTTAATATAGATAAAAGGAACAAATTAAGAGGGTTGAGAAACAGATAATTTAGAACAAGAAAAGGGGGGGAATGTTAAGAAAGATGAATTCCACTCAATATTCCATTTCAAAATAGCAACTCATTTGAATCAATGGAACTTATTCAGCAATTCCCTTACTTTAACTACTATTGAACCATGTGAGCAATGATATTTTTAATCCCATCTAGCAATCAAATCCTCTGGGCTTCATCCCTTACATCTGGATGATTTTAAAACATATATTGGAAAAGGTAAATGTAAATAATCTTCAACAAATTCTCTGCTTTCTGAGCATCATAAGTCAATTGAGCTTTCAAATAACAAGCCACCTCGTATGAGTGCAGATAATGAGTCGCTGATATTATGGCACAAATAATTAAGTTACTTGTAACACGGCAGGAGTAATGAGTTACTTACAATATAGCACAAGCAATGTGTTATGTACAATATAGTACAAATAACTTATAATGAAATCTACTTTGCACTAGCTAAGGCCTAATGTTATTAATATGACTGTGATGTGAAGGGGGGATACCTTGAATCATAGAATCCTAGAGTTAGAAGAGACCCCAGGGGTCATCCAGTCCAACCTCTTTCAGCCATGCAGGAACACCCCCTCAAAGCACTCCCGACAGATGTCCCTCCAGCTTGTTTAAAAACCTCCAAAGGCAGTCATTTTGCTGTCACCCCTGTCTTAGGGTGTCACCTGGTTGTCTACACCCCCCGACACCCGCAGTGATGCCCCTCTTTTGCTTTTTTGAGCACACTGTGATGTTGCTTGGATGTGCATGTTCTGGTTTTCATCTGAGAAATGTTGGATGGTTTGCTTTCCAGAGGTGCATCTAGGGTGGGGCAAGTTGGACATGTGCCCTGGGTGCCGGGGGGGGGCGCAAAAAGCCATGCGGGTTATGGTGGGGCTGGAGGTAGGGGCGCAACTTCCATGCCTGCCCTGGGCGCTGTTAAAGCCAGATACACCACTGCTGCTTTCCTTCCTTGGAGGTTTGTAAACCGAGGTTAAACGGCCGCTTCTCAGCGGGGATTCCTGCACAGGGGGTTGGACTAGATGGTCCTTAGGGTCCCATCCAACTCCGCGAATCTATGGGAAGGCTGTGATCGCAGCTTCTCATGTGACTCACTGACCTGATTTTATGCAGGCCGTGACCTAATTTCAAAAAGCCTCTGCAAGCGATCAGACCTCTAGCAAAAGTCTTCTGTTCCTTTCAGGGTGGCGAAGAAGAGGGGATGAGAGAAGGGGAGTGGGGGAAGATACAAAGGAAAATGGAGAAGGAGAAAGGGAGAGGGAAAAGGGATTTCCATGGAGGGACAGAGAGCAAAAGGAGGGCGAGAGAGGGAGAAAGGCCTGGGGGGAGAGAGAGAGAGGAAAGAGGATGCTGGAGAAAGGAAGGAAGGAAGGAAGGAAGGAAGGAAGGAAGGAAGGAAGGAAGGAAGGAAGGAAGAAGAAAAGGGGTGGCAGAGACAGAGAGAAAGAAATGGGGCTGTGACTGTCCTTAGCTGGCCAGGGAACGGCTGGTGGAAGAGGAGGAGGAGGACCAGAGGTGGGTTTTTAAAGGGTTGCGTTGCCTGATTGGAACTGCCAAGAGGGGAACGCTCCCCCAGAAAAGAAGTGCCTGAGATTTGGGGAGGGGAAGCAGGCATTGGAGTAATTTGCAAATAATCAAATCCATGAATGTCAAACCTGCAAATGTGGGAGGCCCACTGTACAAACAGAGAGAGAATATATTTTCTTGTTTGGAAATTAAGGGGGGGAAAGGTAGCTAGAAGGGGCTGTTCTCAGGTGTGGGTGAAATGAGGGGACTATTCCTTCTTACTTACTTAGAGAGATTGGATAAGGAATATTTAATGTGGCCGAT
The DNA here is from genome assembly GCA_948474755.1 of Ctenosaura bakeri. Lineage (NCBI taxonomy): Eukaryota > Metazoa > Chordata > Lepidosauria > Squamata > Iguanidae > Ctenosaura > Ctenosaura bakeri. The sequence continues at coordinate 319,171 of CAOLHI010001111.1, read as the reverse complement.
TTCCTTCTTACCAGAAGGCGGATGCAGAGCAGAGTGGAGGGTGAGCCCTGGAGCCACAATAGGAAGGAAGGGGCAAGCTTTTTAAGTTGCCACACCAAATCAGCCTTAGAAATCACAGCAAGCTGGTTCTCTCCCAGGTGAACCAGAGATTCACATCCCGCCCTTTCCTCTTGCTGAGCTCACTCAAACTGGAGAATTTGCACCCGTGCCTCTGGCCTGGAGGCAGCCCATGAAAACTGGAGACTCGAGGCCACAGCGAGATGTGGCAACCCAAACCCTAACCTTAATGAAGACCAGCAGGGCATCCAGCTGCTTCCTGACAAAGGCAGAGTTCCCCAATGCCATTCCCCCTCCCTTTTTAGAAAAAAGAAAATCAAGATAAATGAATACTCTTAAATCAGGGACTTCTTAATGGGTGGTCTGGGAAGCTAATTTCAAGCGTTTGATTATTTTTCCTCGCCGGTAGCCCGGCAGGGCAGAGGACTCAGTGGGAGGCCCGAGTTCAAATCATTTACAACCTAAAACATGGCCTGGGAATGGAATAATCTTGAACTCGTCCCCCCATATACCATTGCCAGGCAAAACTATGGGTTGCTAGGGGTCGGTCCCTCCCTCCCTCTGTCTCTCTCTCAGCGTACCTTCCCTTGGTTTATTTTTATTATTTTTCTTGGAATGTGTGTCCCAGCTGCGTCCTGGAGTTTGCCGCATTCCCCAGTCGCCAATAGAGGTTAAATAGAGTCGTTCTAGCTAATTACACCAGTCCCCGCAATTTGCTCAGGTTCTGACTGACAGGGTAATCAGAACTAGTTAATTGGCTGTGTGGCTTCCAATTTTATTTTATTTTATTTTTAAACGGACGCAGGGGCAGTCGGGGAAGGGGGTGGGCAGAACGGGGGTAGCGTTCTCCCCGTGTAAAAGGAACGAAGGGGGCGTTGCATCCCACAAAGAGGGGTGACTTGAAAGAGGGGGGTGATCCTGGGCTTGCAGTTCAGAGGTGTATAATGGTCTGAGTTCCTTTTAAACAGAAATGATGCTACCCTCATTCTGCCCACCCTCTTCCCCAGCTGCCCCTCCCTTCATAATGGGACTCAAGGGAGCTTGCAGCAGATTGGGGGGCCCAGAGAGTTTAGGGAGCAAGGTGTACCCCCCAAAAAAAGACCAGAAAGGGAAGAGGTGGCAGGAAAGGAGCAGCCTGGGTGGGGCGGAAGTGAATTAGCAAAGATGAGAAGGAATAGAACAGCCAAGGAGGTCAAGAGAGGAGGGGAGTGCAGATGTGGAACGAAGAGGATCCGTAGTTTTGCGAGAGGATGAAAGGGGGCTGGGGACTGACGGGGATTTTTCCTGCATCCATGGGCTGTTCTGTGGAACAAGCCTAGAAAACCAGTCCCCAAAACTCCACATTTTCAGGTTTAACTGTCATGGATTTGATTCTTTGAGAGTTTCCCCAACCCTTGCTCCCCACCTCACCTTTCTGGAGGAACTTTCTCTCTCAGCAGCTCCGATTAGGCAATGCAACCCTTCAAAAACCCACCTTCGGTGCTCCTCCTCCTCCACCAGCAGCTGCCTGCCCAGCTAAGGACAGATCAAGGCTAAACCCCTGCTCAGCACAGGAACTCCAGCTAAAAGCATCACCCAGCAGGTAGCTGGCCGGCCTCTTTGGGAAGACATCCAGAAAACGTGACCCCACCCCATCTCTAGGCCATTGGTTCCATTGCCCAACCTCTCTGGCAGTCAAGAAGTTCCTTTTCGTGTTCGGTCAAAACTACTCTCCTGTCACTCCAAACCATTAGACTTGGTCCTACCTTCTGGAGCAGGAGAGAACAGGTCTGCCCCCTCCTCTCCAGAACAGCCCCTGAGTGCAATCATGTCACCTCTCAGTTTTCTCTTTGCCCGGTTAAACACACCCACAATTTTTCCTCTTAGATTCTGTCTCCATATCGCTTACCATCCTTGTTGGTCTTCTCTGAACTTGCTCCAACTTCTCTACATCCTTCTTAAAATGAGATGCCCAAAACTGAACATAGTACTTCAAATGAGGCCAGACCAGGGCAGAATGTAGTAGGAGTACTACTTACCTTTTTTGTGTTGGAAACTGTAGTTCTATTAATGCAGGCTGAAATATTATTTGCCTTCATTGCTGTAGCATCACGCTGCTGGTTCAGGTTCATCTTATGATCAACAGTAATCCCAAGGTCTTTTTTCACTTGTACTACTGCTAAGTCAAGTATTCCCCCCACCCTATACTTGTGCATTTGGCTTTTGTGGCAATGGTGTCTGAGGAATTTCATTCTATTCGTTTCAGCCCAGGTTTTTTTTTTTTATCAATGTCCCTTTGAATTCTGTTCTTATCTTCCAGTGTGTTAGCTACCCTTCCCAGTTGAGTGTCATCCACAAATTTGATAAGGATACCCCTAGAACCCATCATCTAAGGCACTGATAAAAATATTGAAGAGTGTCAGCCCCTGCAGCACTCTGCTCACACCTCCGTCCAGCTCAAAGTACAGCCACTGACGACTCTTTGAGCATCATTTTCCAACCAATTGTAGATCCATCTGATAGTGTTTCTACCGATTCTATATTTAATCAGTTTGCTAACCAAACTATTTTGGGAGACCTTATCAGATGCTTTGCTGAAATCCAGATAAATGATATCGACAGTATTCCCACCGTCTACTAAAATAGTGAGTCAATCAAGAAAATAAAAGATATAAAGTTAGTACTTACATATATAATAATATTCATGCCCAGGCCGGAATTCAAACCCCAAAGAGAAAGGGGTGAAGAGCTGGAACTTTTCGGAGAACTTCAGCGGCCCGTTGGGAGAATCTGGCCGATTACACTCCCAGCGCTTGAAGCCATTCTGCCGATGGTCGCAGGAGTCGTGGCCTTCATAGTTGACCATGTAGAGGATGTACCGCTCCATGCGGTCCATGGGGAAAGGGATCTCGTAGTGTGGGCAGTAAATATCCAGGTAGTCGTTGATGCTCACTTCCACGGTGTAGTCGCCCTGATGGAACCTACAGTGGGAAGCAGAGAGGAAGAGTTAGAAGAAAGAAGAGGGGGAAAAGATCAAGAGTGACAATATAAGAAAATGAGACATCATAGGATCACCCAGCTTTAGACCTTCTATGGAGGCAGACCACTGCTCCACACCTGGCTTGACCACAGTCCATGTGAAAAAGACCTAGGAGTCTTAGTAGACCACAAACTGAACACGAGTCAGCAATGTGATGCAGCAGTTAAAAAAGCCAATGCGATTCTGGGTGCATCAATAGAAGTATAATGTCTAGGTCAAGGGACGTGAGGATACCACTTTACTCTGCTTTGGTCAGACCTCACCTGGATTCCTGTGTCCAGTGCTGGGCACCAACACTGATCTGAAACATTCTTAGACATTTTTGACAACTTTTCTGGAGTCAAATACCATCCATATGTTGTCTTGTACACATTTTATTTCAGATTACTGAAAATGTTATGCCTTTTGTCCATATTTTCCCCATACCTCAAAGTTCTGGGCCCACTTTCTCATGAACTCTTTTACAGGCTCATCTTCCGTCTCTGATTTCAAGACATTTGGACACTTTTTTGATTAGATGGTCATCATCCTTACAAAAGTCTAAGTAGAAATCATTGGCTCCAGCTCCTTTAATTAGATCTTGTTTAAATCTCTTTTTAAGCTACAAATAAGCTGGTAGGATGCATAGCTCCTGTCATAAGGTATCCACTGGACTGTGTATTAGCATAGATCGGGTAGCTAGCATAGGCATTGTTCGAGTGAAGTATTAATTTTTGATTCCAACCACCCTGCTTGTGTATTCCAGTGTATCAAATGGTTAATTGCTTTATTGCCCACTGGTTGTGGGCAAGTATCTGGTTGTGGGTGAGAAGATCAGAACGGAAGAAAATGAAAAGGCCAAAAAGTGTTGTGAGAACTGGAAGGGTTCAGAGATAAGAGGCAGGAAACATGTTCCAGCCTCAAGGATGAAAGAAGGGTAAACAGTTATGTGTCTGGGAAATGTCTATATGATGCAGAGAGCTGTTAGATTTATGGTCCTTTCCAATCACAGCTTTGCGCACCTAAATTTGTATGGCAAGCTCTAAAACCTATAACATGAATGCTTCAGTCTCAGCAACTTTGGGCAAAGTGTGTTGTGTTGCTTCCTTCGCTACAGATAAACACTGCTGGCCACTTCTGAGTAAAGTTTGTGGATTGTGAGTTATCCAAAGCATGACAGTGCAAGCCCCAAGACCTATTGCTCCTTTTAAGCGACCCCACACCATGTCCCGTTTGGTGTAAACGCTGGGCATCTTCCCCTTCCCAGTTACCACTCATTAGATTCTGCTGAGCTGATATTAGCGCTTGCTGGAGAAGCTCCAGAGCAGCCCAACCAGCCTCCTCTCCGACCACGTGATTCCCTTAATCTCCCTTCCTCCCATTAACTTTACAAGATTAAAGCGAGCGCCTCTTAAAATTAATAAACTGGCAATGGTAGGCGATTAGTCAAGTACGGGAGGGGGATCGTTCCTCAACAACATCTCAGGTATTGTATTCAGCCGAGAGATGGGTTTCCTTTCCTCCTTTTTTGTTGCCTTCTTCCCCCTACCCCTTGCCATTTTCGGACAGATCAACTGAGAGATTAAGGGATTAGTGAAACTAAGGGAAGGAGACACCGGGGCCTAGATTCCAAAGAGGCGAGGGCTGCAGTCCATCGGACGCCATGGCTAATTTGCTGTTGGGGAATGCTGCCCAGCCACTCACGCCAGTCTCCAAGCAGCTCAGACTTACCTCAGTTTGAGTCTCTGGCCTCAGCATCCCTAAAAAGGTCCAATTTCTTAAAAGACCAGCCTCTCTCCCTCACCTATAGTGATGATGGGGGACGCTCCCCCTTTTCTCTGTCCATCCCCTTGCTCCTTCTTTCTCCTCATCTCTCATTCATGCCTTTCCCTTCCCTGTTTATTCCCCTCTGCTGGCTCTTCTCTCTCTCTGCCATTTCCACCCCAGTCCAGACATTTTCCCTTCCCTTTTCTCTCCCCTTCCATCTCTTTCTCTCCTGTCTTCCACTTCTCCATCCCTCTCATTCCTTCTCTCTCTGCTGCACTTTCTGCTCCCTTCCTCTCTCATACGCCCCTTTCCCTTCTCACACCCTTTTTCTCTTGCTGCCATCTTCACCTTTTCTTTCTCTGCCACCCTTTTGCTCTCTCGCAGTACCCTTGGGCCTCCCTGTTTGTGGGTTTCACTTTCACGGAGTTGATCGTTTCTGTGGGTCATTCTTGCAGGACTGGCGTTATAGCCGGCCCTCCCCATTCGCTAGGGTTAAGGGTGCAGGAGCCCTGCAAAGTAGGAAAAATGGCAAGTATCAAAATGTACATGTGTCTGTGAGAAGGGGGCTGAGGCATGGCGGGGAGAACAGACGCCCAGGGCCTAAACCAGGTCACGGAAAGAAGAGGGAATAGTGGTGAGTCAGCATGGTGGCCCTATACTGTGGGGCATCAGGAGAGGGTTTGTGGTGCTGAGAAATTGGGCTTTAGCTGGCCAGGCAGTGGCTAGTAGAGGAGGACCAGAGTTGGGTTTTTAAAAGGCTGCATGGCCTGATCGGAGCCACCCAGAGGAAAGGTTCCCACAAAAAAGAAGTGCTTGAGATTGGGGGGCAAAGTTTGGAGAAACTCGCCAATAATCAAATTCATGAGAGTGACAAGTCACCACACCAAGCGGGCTCTCTTTTGACCCACCACAGCACTGTAACATGTATATGTCTTTGTCCACAATGATGGTGATGATGACCATTTTTTATTGTCGTCGTTGTTACCATCATCATCATCATTTGCGCCTCACCATTTTCACAATACTGGGGCTCAAGTTGTCTTACAAATGATTAAAATCAATTATCAGGCCCACGCTAATGCTACAGCAATGTGTGCCATTTAAAAACCTATTAAATAATCTATACAGCTAAAAGTATTTAAAATTCATTAAAAGAGGGAGTATTAACAAATCAACCAAAGAGCACACTGTTAAAAATCCATCGCATTCCGTTCAAGAGCCCATCTCTGCCTATATCTTTTTATCTGCGCTTTTCCAGCATGTGCATTTTATCAGATGCAGGCACCGCAGTTTGGTATTGTAAATATGCAGCAAATCTGTATCTGGTCCAGGCAAAACTTCCACCGAAGTTGCTGAGACTAAAGGATACACACAGCTTACAGCTTATATAGGTTAACGTTACTATTAAGGCATGCAAAGGCATGATCGGTGAAAGCCATAAATCCATACACAACGCCACCTCCCCAACACGTTCCCAGTCTCTGCCACCTGTCTCCTATCCCATCCTTGACCAGGGTGACCCAATTGTGTCTCTCCTGCACTTATCTTAAAAGCACTGGGTTCTCAAAACAGCATGCCTCTCCAACGCAAACTTTCATTTTCGCCCTACCTGCTCTTCCCCCTCCCACCATCCGGGACGCACTGTTGTATACACATCCAGCAGACTATACTCATTTCTACATGAACCTGACAAGGCTTCAAGTAATGTCAAGGAGGTGGCACCTGCCTCTAAACACCCACCTAAAAGGATGTAAATCAGCCCCAAACAGCTAAAACTGGAAACTGGAAGTCATTTTATTTTTTATTTTTTTTTGGCCATGTTTTTGGCCATGGAGAAACTAAAGGTGTATCCCCATGTCATTCAAAGTTGCCCCAGCAAAGACAATGCACAGGATCACATCATTTGTCCATCTCTCGTGTATTCCTCCCCTCTCTGGAGGTCTGGAAAGCAAGCTTTATGAGTTAGAACGAAAGGAGCTAGGAACATTTAGCTTGGAGAATAGAAGACAGAGAAGTGGCATGGTGGCCATTTTCAAATATCTGAAAGGAAGTCGTGTAGAAGTCAGAGCAAGCTTGCTTTCTGCTGCTCCCGGGACAAGAACACAAAGCAATGGATTCAAGTGCTAAGCAGAGTTTTAACACCTAAACATTAGAAAGAAACCACTAACACCACTAAGCCATGCAGATACGGCAAATCAAAAAGTTCTAGGTCCTATGAAGAGTGCTGCATGGCTCAGAAGTCTGCACAGTTGCCTCCCAAGTTTTTTCAGCTTTATCGTTGCTTCACCCCATGCTTCTACATCCATGAGATGTATATGCATGTGCGGAGAGGGGGTACTCCAGAACTCCAGGGTGGTTGGGCTTTTTGAACCCCCTGCCTTCCCTTCCACAAGAGTAGAAATGCATTACCTCTCGCCATACATACATGCATACATGCATAAGCCCGGCTAAGAGATCTATAACTCTCCGTGAGCCATTTCTCTGCCCAGCGGCGGACGCGTCTGCATCTCCATTTAAATGGAGCCGGCGGTAGCGCTGAGCGTCCCACTGTGCCAAGAAGTGGCAATTGAGCACAACAGGGCGGGCCGGTTTCTCCCGGATCCTCGGCCTGCCGACGAGACGAGTGCGCACTGCTGTGTGTGTAATGCAACCGCCGCAGGGGAAGGACGGTCTGTGTGCGCAGGAGAGAGATTGGCTCTGGAAGGGAGCTGGGAAAAGTTCCCTCGGGAGGGTTTGAATCCAGCCGCTACGGACCCTCCAACTTTTCATAGACAAAAACTGGGATGCGCTTGGCCAAACGACATCCGAGTGCGGCCAAAGGGGCAAAAGCTAGAAATGAGGAAGAGCCCAGTAAGCGAGGAGAGACTGCAGGAGTTTGCTTTTGCCTGAGTCTATAGCTGGATATAAAGAAAACATCTACTCAAGGTAGATGATGAAAGCACTGAAATAGTACAAGATTGGTACCTTGGCTCAGTCATGAATCAGAATGGAGGCTGCAGTCAAAAAATCAGAAGAAGGCTAGCACTTGGAAAGGCGGCTGTGAAGAAGCTAGACAAGATCCTGAAGTGTAAAGATGCATCACTGTTCTAATTGTCATTCTGTCCATTAAGTTTCCTTGCTCTCTCTCTCTCTCTCCCTCTCCTTCCCTCAGTCTCAATCTTTCAGCCTGGCCCACCTCACAGGGTTGTTGTGAAGATCCCATAGGAGAGAGGAAGAGACCCACTTGTGCTGCCTTGATCTCATTGCAAAAAGGCGGGGCAGAAATGTTAACAAATAAAATGCATGCTCTTGTATATCGGTGAAACAGTTGGCCAAAAAAAAAGTTATTAATGAGGAAGAACCCACAAGCGAGGAGGGGCTGCAGCTCGTCTGTGATGACAAAGTTGTGCATTGGAATGCACAACCGACCGTGCACTTAATGGGAACTTCTGTCTGTGTTAGTCACCAATGGGACCGAATCCCAAGTCTGCAAGCGGAATTTCTACCCTATCTCCCAATGCCCCGCAACCAAGAAAGGAGATGGGTGACAGAGAGGAAGTATAGGGCTGCCACGTCGACCCACCCCCATTCCCTCTCCTTTCCCTGGCCTGGTTTGGACCCTGGGTGCCCCCTCTCCCCACTGTGTCTCGGCCCCGTTCCCACAAACACACACACATACACACTTTGATATTTGTGGTTTTCCCAATTTGCATAGGTTCTGCATGCCTAGGCCCAGACAATTTGGAGGGCCAACTGTAGAAACCAACGGAAGCCGCCAACGTCTCCCCTCCTTCCGCGCGCCCTCTCCGCTCGCTCGGCACTCCTGACTTCTGCCATCTAATGACATCATTACTCAAGGCTGCCGGAGTGCACTTCAACATTTATCTCCCTCTAGGGGGAACGGTGGGCTCGGTATGTCTCCTTCAGACTCGTGCCTCGCCATTAGGATAGCACTCATCAGCTCTCAAAAGGTCTCAGAGCGCCGGGAAGAGCCGCCGAAGAAAGTGGTACACTCCCCCAACCGCAGCTTGAATATTAAAGAGAGTACAGGCATGTGGCAGGAACATGTGGGGCGACATGCGGTTCCATGCACCTGAGACAGAGAGCAGAAGGGGAGGGAGTGATCCCCTCTGCTTGCACCTTCCACTTTGACAGAATGTTTTCTCCAAATGCACACACATGCAACAGCAGGCTGCTTTAATTTTGGCGCTTGGAAATGACGTGCGAGAGGAAACAGCATTAATTAGTTGCCCAAGATCGTAGACTCCTACAGCTGGAGGAGACCCCAAGGGCCATCCAGTCCAACCCCATTCTGCTATGTAGGAAGATACAATCAACGCACTCCCAACAGATGGCCCATCCAGCCTGTGTTTAAAAACCTCCAAAGAAGGAGACTCTACCACACTCCATGGAGGCAGCATATTCCACTGTCAAACTGCTCTTACCATCAGGAAATTCTTCCTCAGGTTTAGGTAGAATCTCTTTCCCTGAAATCTGAAGCCACTGCTCCACAACCTAGTCTCTGGAACAGCAGAAAACAGGCTTGCTCCATCCTCCCTATGACATCCCTTCAAATATTTAAACCCAGCTATCATGTCTCCCCTTAACCTTCTCTTCTCCAATCTAAACTCCCCCATCTCCCTAAGCCGCTCCTCATAGGGCTTCATGGTTTCCAGGCCTTTTACCATTTTGGTTGCCCTCCTCTGGGTATGTTCCAGCTTTCAAGTCAAGTTCCGGCTAATGGTGAGCCTAGGGCGAACCTATCATGGGGTTCCCTTGGCCAGATTTGTTCAGAGGGTGTTTCCCTTTGCCCACTTCTGTGGCTGAGAGAGTGGGACTTGCCCAAGGTCACCCAGTGGCTTTCCATGGCCAAGTGGTGATCCGAACCCCGGTCTCCACAGTCCTAGTCCAACGCACTCAACCACCCCATCACACTGGCTCCTGTATGTCCCGTGCTGAATTTCAGCTATCGTAGCATTCCTTTTGGGGAAATAATGAAGAGTGGGGGAAAATGCCACACTCCCTCTCTAACCGCTACACCACACTGCCAGAGGGTGGGCTTCCCAGAAGGCGGTGGGTTGGCCACAGTGTAAAGCCAGATCCTGGTCTAAACAGGCCCGTAGTCTGAAGTCGTGGGGCTCTGCGTTCTTACAAAGCAGCAAAATCATCTAAAAGCCATTAAGCAAATGTGCACAATTGCTTTTAATTAAATTAATTTGCTTAATGAAATTAAAGCGAATCTTGCATGATTTCCCTTGCTTTGCATAGTTGATACAGCCGCCTCTGCTCATTTTTTGCACAAGGCGTGGGCCTTCGGCAAGCTCCAAAGAGAAAAATGAAGAAGATACTATCTATTCGCTGTTGTTGTGTGCCTTCAAGTGGTTTCCAACTTATGGTGATCCTGTCATGGGGCTTTCTTGGCAAGATTTGTTCAGAAGGGGTTTGCCTTTGCCTTCCTCTCAGGCCGAGAGAGTGTGACTTGCCCAGTGGGCTCCAATAGCCAAGTGGGGATTTGAACTTTAGTCCCCAGAGTCTCAGTCTGATGCTCAAACCACTACAACCACACTGGCTCTGTTTACTGACCCCTGTAAAATCTTTTCAACCTTTCCCTTTTTCTTACTTTCTAGCCCGTCACAAGGATTAGCAACTTGAGTTTTTAAATAAAAATATACATATCCCATTTTTAGGTACTCTTAAGGTATGTAATACCCTGATTCTGTGTTATTCCAGGATCCAGATTCAGGCTGGCTCCGCGTGCAGAGAATCAGCTCAGAGGCTTTATTCAGAGCAATGCAGAAACATCAGCACAACTTGGCCAGTGCCAAGACTAAGGGACCGTTGGATTTGCAGCACTAGGTATGAGATTACACTTCAAAATTAGCATGCACTGTGATTCCATTTGTTAACCAATCAAAATAACCCATTTCCTGGGCTTTGTGGGCCCCTCGCCGTTTCTCACCCAGCCTGCCGATAGAATGACCTTGCAGCCATGTCTGCACCAAGGGGCACCATAACATTCCGGGGTTCCGAACTCATCCATTTCCACCTCCCATCATCCCTGCCCCACCTCCCAAGCAAAGCGTCTACCGTAAAAGCTGTTGTCTAAACCACGGCAGGGAAAGCGCAGCCAACCTCACGTGCTTCCAGACAGGACACGGAACATTTAATTTCTAGTTGGAAAGTGGCTGCAGAGCAGAGTGGAAGGTAAGCCCTGGCACTGAGAGAGACGGGGGGAGCCAGTAAGCAGATACAGAGACCCTTGGGAGAGCTTTTGCACGATGCCCCAACAAATCCATTGTACTTCGCAGATGGTTCCAAGATGCTGCTCTGCTAAAAGAGTCAGAGACAGACACCCCTTTCCTCCTGCCTGTAGCCGAGCCCCCAAAACTGGAGAATTTGCTCCCTCGTCTCCTGGCCGGAGAGTACTCAAGAAAGCTGGTGATTCCCAACCAGGCCCTAAGATCTGGCAATCCCACACTTATCTCCACCTTAAGCTACAACGGTATTCCGGCCTTTCTCTGCAGACATCCTGGTTTGAATTTCTGAAGGAGACTTTAAGAGCCTCTCTGCTTCATTACTTGTTTCATAAGCACTCCAATCACATAGGGAAATAAACTAATTAATGCGAAGGTCTCCCTTCCCCCATTTTTTTTTTTTTTTTGGTGGGGTGGTCTTTGTGTGTTTGCATGTGTCTCCCTCCCTTTCCCTCTTTCTCTGTGTGTCTCCTGCCCTCCCTGTTCCCTAATCTGCCGTGCCAACCCTGCCCCCGGCAAGGTAACTTTTGAAAATGTGAAATGAATACCTCCCGCCCACCCACCTTTCCACATGCACAAAACCGGGGGGGGGGCATCTCCATTCGTAGAAGCAAATGTTTCTATTATCATCAATGCAAATCGTATGGCGGCGAACACAACAAAAACAGACTCACCTTTTTCCCTGGAAAGAATTAATTGATTTGTCCAGTTGATGCAGGGAGATAGATAGGCAGATAGATAGGCAGATAGATAGATAGATAGATAGATAGATAGATAGATAGATAGATAGATAGATAGATAGATAGATAGAAGACAGACAGACAGACAGACAGACAGACAGACAGACAGACAGACAGACAGACAGACAGGAAAATGAGATAGCCCTAAACATTTTTAAAAAAAATTAAATCTCCATGCATCTCGGAGGACTCTGTACGATGTAAAATAATTGAAGGTTTGAAAAGGACACGACACCGAATCAAGGACACGATCCCCAGAGTCAAGGCCCAGGCCAACCGTCTGGGGCTTCTCCTTCGGAGGAGCCCCTCTCAAAAATACATCATTGATGGAAAAAAACAAACCAAGAATATAGTGATAGCACAGAATACTTTTGGACCGGCCCTGTTGCTCATCAACCCTGGAAACTTGACTCTGCAGAGAAACAGCTGCTGGAAAGGACGGCCTGGGCCATGCTGGAAACAGGAGACTTGGGGCCAAGTAATATCAGGGCACGTTCACGATGGCCAAAGTTATTAATGAGGGAGAACAGACAAGCTACGAGAGGCTGCAGCCCAGCCGTTTGCTTTGGCCAAAGACTCCAGGGAAGGGCAAGCATATGCCCCCTGCATTTCCTTCCGCCGAGTTAATAACTTTGGCACTTTGAACTCATCTTGAAACAACCGGAGGACGCCAAGGACGAAGAGGGAAAGTGAGAGGGGGCAAGAAAAACCTGGACGTTTGAAAAGCAGCTGAAAAAGAGGGGTGGCAAAGGATTAATTGAGACCGTCCCTGCCGAATCCAGACAGTTGGAGGGTATGGTATTATATAAAACTAGTTGCCCGGGATTTTATTTTCTCATAGGTAATACTTGTTAGAAAAATTGGAGATCCTGTGTCTCTAATTCCTCAAACTGTCTTGTCCGGTACCTGTAATTTTTCCCAATATTCCCCAATCCAATCTGTATTCAGAGTTCTTAACATAGAAAGGTTGGGCTCCTAAGGGCGTACAGTGCCCTCCTCCTTGCTGCTAGGCCTCGTTTCCACAGCAGCTGGCCTATTCAAGACAGACCCAGTCGACTGAGGCCCAGGAGCTCTCTGGCTGAGAATTCTAAGGGCCCCTCCCCAAACTGCAAACCCCAGGATTCCATCTTCTTTTTAGGCAGCCAATCATATGAGGTCTCCACCTGACACGGACAAACAAACCTTGACTTTTATATATTAGATGATGTCATGTCTAAGAAGAGAGCGGGAGGGCTCTCCGTAGCTGCGCACGCTTCTCCCAAATACGTTGACCAAATGCTGAAATCCCAAAGGTGTCAAAGCCCAGGCCGGCAAGATGAGAACTCCGCGGAATCCACGGCCGTCCCGGAACAAAGGCCGCTCTGTTGTTGGCCTCGACATCCCAGCTGCGAGATACAGACTCTATACAAGCCCAGAAAGAATGTTATCGGGCAGTTATCTGCCGGCGACACCGAAACACAATCCATGTTCGGGATGTTGTTCAACAGCATGAATAGAAGTCCGGAGGTGTGCCAAGCGCATGAGAAGGCCTAAGTTACTCAACAGATTATTTAACGTGAGGGGCCAGGAGCACAACTTTGGGGGCCGGGTATTCCGTATGTGGGGTGGAACAAGGGAAAGAAATTTGGACAGCAATGTGGATTATTTTTTAACATGCATTAATTGAGGCGCCTTTGCGGGGGGAGCAACATTGTGAATAAGGAAAAATACACCTACTTATTTCCATTTCTCATCACTGGGAGGAAATGGCAAGCAGGAGGATTTTTCTTTTTTATTTCCGCACAAAGGGGAAAAAAGGCACCCATTAAAAACACGCACATTAACAGCAACATGTACGAAAAAATGCACGACAAAACACAGGAGCATCAGCACAAGAGTTTAACTATTTCCCCCCTCTAAACCAATGGCGAGAAGATTCAACAACTTTTTCAACATTTGATGGAGTGACGTATCGATGCAACTTATAAGTGGGCTTATATTTAGATATTTGGTTGCTTGTATGGGGACTTTTGAGTAATGACTTGTCTTTTTTTATCGTCCTGTTTTTTTATTGCTGCAGTGTTAGAACATTGCGAGATGCAACTGAGAGCATTATAATATAATTTTATTTTGCATAACATTTTGAATAATTTAGGCTTGTTTGTTTCTTAAAGAAAAGACAAGCGTGTAGCTAAAGGGGTGAGGCAAAATGAGGGAATTGTACAAAGGAGGATTTTGCCCAAATGAGCTGGGGATGTTTGGCCTGGACAAGAGAAGGTTAGGAGGGGACATGATAGCTATGTTTAAATATTTGAAAGGATATCATATGGAGGATGGAGCAAGCCTGTTTTCTGCTGCTGTAGAGACTAGGACACGGAGCAATGGCGTCAAACTTCAGGAAAAGAAATTCTACTTGAACCTCAGGAAGAACTTCCTGATGGTCAAAGCAGTCCAACAATGGAATACGCTGCTGCCTGGGAGTGTGGTGGAGTCTCCTTCGTTGGAGATGTTTAAACAGAGGCTGGAGGGACAGACAGACAGATGTAACTTTGACTAGCTAGCAACAGAAAGAGAAACACAGATGCAGAATGCGGACATAATGATGGAGATATGTAAGATACTAGGGGCAGGGAACTGTCCTTTCTGTTGTGCATGTCGATTGGGTAACTCAGTAAAGAGTTAAATTAATTAATTTATGCAAGAGGAGCCTGGACCACACATTCCTCCCATTTTCTAAGATCTTCAAAATGTGCTTCCAATCTGGAAGCAGCTGATGTTGCCAAGAGGGCCAACAGGGAAGGAAGAGATGGTGGCGTAATTTGCTGGGAAGTTTAATCAATCCTCTCTCGGCTGTCCTTTACCGCCATGTCCCCTGGGTCCAATTAGCGTTCTGTGAGGCCTCGGAAAGAAAAATCCCCCTCGCCTAATCAATCCAAAGGCCCTGGACTGCCATTTGCAATACAAAAGACCCTCCAGGCCAGGTCAGCCTTATCCACCCTCCAGTTCTGGTACTCGGAGGGAGAGCTTGCCATCTCCAGTGCCGTCTGGGCTAGGAACAGAGGGACAAGAGGTTGTGTTGTGCGGTGGTTAGACGGAGGGACCGGAATTTGGGACACCCAAGATCATAGATCCCAACGAGCCATGAAATTCATTGATTGGAACCTCACAGATCTCAGAATCTCCTAACACCGATGAAGCTACACTTTTCTATTAGATTGTTTGTGGGGATGCGGAATGATTATCCAGGGTTATCTGGGGCTGAGAGTGTGTGACGTGCCCAGGGTTCACCCAGTGGATTTCCATGGCTGAGCAGGGAATTGAAACCTGGTCTCCTGGGTCATAGTCCAATGCTCAATCCACGCTGGCTCACAGATTCACCTTAGGGTCAACCCAAGTCAGAAACAACTTGGATACACACAACAACAGCAAAATGAGAACAATAGCAAGTTAAGCCCAAGGTCTGTTGGTGGAACTTCCCAGAGACCACCACATATTGGGCTAGAGAAGCCTTTTGTCTGACACAGCAGGGCTCAGCTCAAGGGGGTGTGTGGGGATTGCAGAATGGAGCCTCCATGGAGAGGAGCAGTCTATCTCGCATGGGGAAATGCTGAAGACAAAGAGCCAGGAAAGGTTTCCGATTGGGGTGGTTAATCCACCATTACAGAAACAGAATGCTAGACCAGAAAAGGGCTTAGATATCTGCACACTTCTTCTTTTTGACATCTGGACACAGATCGTCCCTGTCTGACCAGGTAACCCAAGACAAACTTCTCCTTTCCCGCGTATCTGGCTTTCGGAGCAGACAGCACACGCGGATCTAGCTCGGCGCGGCGAGCTGCCTGTTAATTTGTTATCACTTTAAACTCATTCCCTCCGTTAAATGTCATTCGAGTTTTAAGAGGGAACCACCTGGCAGGCTTCCTGCCAGCTCGGTGTAATTCCCTCAGCAGGCCTGCCAAACCGCTGTAATTAAAGCGAGTGGGATTTGGGAAAAAAGTCACGGCATAGCGCGTTGCTAATTCGCCGTCTTTGTGCAAGGGGTAAAAAAAAAAAATCCTTGGAAAAAAAATTAATATATATAAAAAGTCTGTCACAGAAGCCAGACACAATAAGAGGAGAAGACTCAGCGGGGTTGTTGACACAGCCGGCATGGAAAACAAGAGGAAATCCGTCGTCTTGGCAGCTTCAAGAGTTTGGCGATGGATGTACGTTAACAGCCGCAAAGAGTATTCCTATTGTCTTTCTGAATTATAACACCTCTCTCTCTCTCTCTCTCTCTCTCTTATGAGCCTGAATTCTGTTTGGAGTTCCAACTGGAAAAGAGCCACTGAAATCAATTGGATTTACTTCTGGTGGTCTCACCTGCCAACAAGTTGTTTCAAGGAGGTTATTGGAGTAGTGCCAACTCCTGTATGAGTGGGGTGGTGACTCCACCTTAGGCTCTTCCCCGAGCTCTAAAGGCACTCTCCCGGGTGCTGAATCTTCCCGGTTGTAACCGGGGCTTTAAAGGAGCTCTCCCAGGTGCTGAACTCTACTCCCACATAGGTTCCTTCAATGCTAGGTATGTGCTGTCTTAATCTAATTTAACTGAACTGTAACAGGGAGAAACGTAGGGTACTACCCTTAGGAAGAAAGAATGAGGTGTACAGATATAGGATGGGTGATACCTGACTCTGTATCTGCCAGCACCCCCAGCAAATGGCCACCCAGCCTCTGTTTAAAAACCTCCAAAGAAGGAGACTCCACCACACTCCATGGAGGCAGCAGATTCCACTGTCGAAATGGCTCAGGAATTTTTCCTGAGGTTCAGGTGAAATCTCTTTTCCTGCACTTTGAATCCATTGCTCCAGGTCCTAGTCTCTGGAGCAGCAGAAAACAGGCGGGCTCCATCCTCCGTTTGACATCCCACAAATATTTAAACATGGCTATCATGTCCCCTCTTAACCTTCTCTTCTGCAGACTAAACATCTCCAGCTCCTTAAGCTGTTTCTCATGGGGCTTCATGGTTTCCAGACCCTTCAGCATTTTGGTTGCCCTCCTCTGGACATGTTCCGGCTTGTCAACAACCTTCTTGAAATGAGGTGCCCAGAACTGGACACAGGATTCCAGATGAGGTCTAACCAAAGCTGAATAGAGTGACACTATTACTTCCCTTGATCTAGACACTATACTCCTATTGATGCAGCCTAGATTGCATTAGCCTTTTTGGCTGCCACATCACACCGCCCTGCAGTATGTGAAGTGTATGAACATGGAAAACCTTCCATGTACATGTTGCAGTTTTGCAAGATTCTACTATAGCTTTTTCTCTGGATGCCTTAACTACGTCTAAACGTTCAAATGCAATGGTAGAGGGGAGACATAGGGGGAGACAGAATTCATACTTGTTACTGAAAACAACCACATCAGCCGCAATGGGAAAAATAACTTTTGTTACATTGGGGCATCTCGAGGTCTAATCGGGCAGCTAAAATGTTCGTATCTTCATCCTCGGGGGGGGGGCGATATAGATATATAGATATAAAAAAGAAATACAGCATCCAGCTACAACCTGTGATTAGAGAGCACTTTGCAGACAGCAGCAGAGAGTCAAAAAGAAATGTAAGCTCGTTACAGTTCTATAAAACTCGAGCCATTTAACAGCCGCTAATCGCCTCTGTTTCTTTTCTCCTCTCCCCCCCTCCAACTCTGTCCACCCTGGAAGAAAACAACCATTCGGGGCAGTCTGGGGCTGTCTGTCTCTCTCCCCCCTCCAACATGCTCTCTTTCTCCCTGACTTCTCCAGATGAAAAGTTTTCCTCCTCTCTGACCGCCTTGTAATTTTAACTTCACTCTTCATTTCTTTCCCTTGGTTGACTCTCCCGAGGAGCAGACCAGACAGTGCGTCTGGAGCAGTTGAGCATGGCAGGCGATTGTGAGATACAGATGTTTGGGAGGGAGGGGAGAGGGGACAAGGCAAGGCAGACTCCAGATATTTTGGTGCCTGAGGCAGAACAGGAAATGGTGCCTGCCCGCTCCACTCGCTCATCCTGGCTCACAACACATAGAACCATACAGCTGGAAGAGACCTCAAGGGCCATCCAGTCCAACCCCATTCAGCCATGGAGGAAGACACAGTCAAAACACTCTCTGACAGATGGCCATCCAGCGTCTGTTTAAAAACCTCCAAAGAAGGAGACTCTGCCACACCCCAAAGGAGCAACGGATTACACTATCACACTGCTCTTACCATCAGGAAGTTCTTCCTAATGTTTACATGGAATATCTTTTCCTGAAGTTTTAAACCATTGCTCCATGTCCTGGTCTCTGGAGCAGCAGCAAACAGGCTTGCTCCATCCTCCATATGACATCCCATCAAGTATTTAAACATGGCTATCATGTCATCTCTTAACTTTCTCTCTCTGGTTAAACATACCCAGTTCCATAAGCCGCTCCTCTTAAGACTTTATGGTTTCCAGGCCTTTGACCATTTTGGTTGCCCTCCTCCAGACACGTTCCAGCTTGGCAATCTCCTTCCTGAGTTGTGGTGCCCAGAACTGGACATAGTATTTATTCCACGTGGGGCCTGAGCAAAGTAAATGGTTCAGCTTCACTTGGATGCTACAAACAAGGCACTGAGTACCTAAAGCCAGCCCCCAAGAAGCAGTTCACTAGAACCAGAGAATATTAAGGGACTCTCTACTGCCCCTCTGACACCCCAAATTTGCCGCCTCAAGGTAGGGCCGGCCCCACTGTTGCAAGACCCCGGCTCATGCTGGAAATTGTTTTTTCGGACAGGGCAGGAAGTTTAGTGGAACAGCCATCAGGTGTGTGTTGTGTTTTCCAGGTATTTATGTTCTGTTTCTTGGTTACGTTTATATCCTGCCCGTTTCATGATAAAGCTTACAACAGATTAAAAGCAAGCTTAAAGTTAAAAAAAAAACCCTAAACAGTTCTGTTTAGGACATCAATATAAAACAATTGAAACACACTCAGCTATCATGGCGCAATGCTCTGATTATTGGATTAGGATTCTGAGAGTCCAGAGTTCGAATCCCCGCTCAGCCATGGAAACCTACTTTAGGCAAGCCCCACTGTCTCAGCCTCGGATGAAAGCCATGGCAAACCTCTCCTGAGACAGTGTGGTATGATTGTTCACCTGCTGGACCAGGACTGCAGGAGACCATGTTTCGAATCCCGACACAGCCATGGAAGCCCCCAGGTGACCTTGGGCAAGTCATACTCTCTCAGCCTCAGAGAACGTTAGACATGACTTGAGGACACCCAGCAAAAACCCAAGACGTCCACCGTCCCAGTCTCATCTCTCCCCCGACCCCAACCCCATTTCTGCCTCCCTGAGAGAATACGGACACGTTCGTAGCTATTGTGTCTCTCTGGCCCAGGAGTAATTTCAATTGCGATGCAGGTCTGACGCTCCCCAGGAAGCTGCTAGGTAATTATTTCTAGCTTTTTTCCAACAGCGAAGGTGTAATTACCAGGCCCTCAACAGCTGAGGCTAAACGCTTGTGAAAATGGAAATAAAATAAAATAAAATAACAGATAAACACATATCAAAAAGCGGGAGGGGGAGGGGGCATCACAACATGGAGGGGAAAAAATAAAAACGAGGGTTATAATCGCTCTCTGTGGGTCAGACGCCAGCAACGGAAGGAGATTCTAATTGTTTTCGGGGACTGGAAGACGAAGGGGAGACGTCCCTGTCGTGCCTCTGTTGGGATCTGAGTGATGCTACAGAAGAAACGACACGGGGAGAATGCAAGGCCTCGTCCTGTCTTTTGGGGGGACCCGGGCACAGTCTTAGGGGGCATGAAGAGTGGTGATGGTGAATCCACTGTATACTTTAGTGCCAACTTTAGTGACATTCCTTCAAATGTTTAATAAACCTTCTCTTCTGCAGACTAGATATCCCCAGCTCCCTAAGACACTCCTCATAGGGCTTAAAGGCTTCCAGACCCTTCACCATTTTGGTCACTTAATCTTGTTCAATTGCTTTATTCAACAGACAGAGGGATGGATGGATGGACGGACGGACGGACAGACAATGAGAGATTCCTAGTGAAGATAGATGGATCAATGGATAAAGAGAGAGAGAGAGAAAGAGAGCGAGAGAGGGATGGACGGATGGACGGACAGACAGAGAAGGGGAGGAGGAGATAGAAACTGCTTTAAAAAGCAGGTAAAACAATGAGGTGACAGAGGACTGCCAAATCTGGACAGTTAGAAGATATAGTATATCCACACTACAACACACTACTTTATTTGCCGCAGCTCTATCCTATGGAACACTGGGATGTGTAGTTTGGTAATGCACTTTGAATTCTCTGCCAGAGAACTCTAATGCTATAGTTCCAGGGAGGGCACTAGAGAATTCTAAGCACCCCCTGAGGAACTACAAGCCCCAGGATTCCTTAAGAAGGAGGCAAGGCAGTTAAAGTATCATCAAACAATTATAATTGTGCAGTGTGGATACAGCATGAAAGAGACTATGACTCATTTCAGGGAGGACGGAGAGCAGATCTCCCACATCACCGCCACACTGTTGTGTGCCTTCAAGTCGTTTCCGACTTATGGCGACCCTACAGCAAACTCATCCTGGGGTGTTCTGGGGCTGAGAGTGTGTGACGTGCCCAAGGTCACCCTGTGGGTTTCCACAGAAAGCCAGCATCACATTCCCTTCCTCCTCCTCTCTCTAGATGAATACTGTGGCTTAATGGTGTGGTATCTATCTTAGCTATTATTTTGTTCGTGCAGAAAAAAACATGATATCGCAGCCCAAAATGATCTGACCAACGTAGAGAATACATGAAGCAATAAAAAAAAAAAAGACTGCAAGGATTTAAAACTCTATAAATCTTACACTAACCATGAGATGCCACTAAAATACAGTTCTCACGGCAAAACCACACTGCAACGACACAATCGCAGCTAGGAAATGAAAGTATTATAGTATAAGTCACTTCTTTGGATCACTCTGCTGCAGTGGTCTAAAATACCTCAAAATAGCTTTAAAACAAACACTGAAAACCAGCCACCAATGTCAAGTAAACACTTAAAATTTGATTTTTAAAAAATTAAACAACTTTGTAACCGGCAAGGACAATGGTGTCATCTGCAACCCTGGTCCGTCTGAACTCAGCTGCACTCCTCATAGTAACTGGAGAATGATGACAGAAACTTATTTTCCTAGCAACGGGACATGGATTTGAATCCTATTCCCATCGAAATAAAGACGTTTCCATAAATGCTGACTTTCCATTCAGCAAGCGATGCAATGGGTCTACTCTAGCTGAGACTCGCAGGATTCAGGTGAGTCCTGTGAGCTTTACCTTGTTGTCGTGCAAATTTTGGGTAGGTGGTTATGTTTTAAATGGGTCGTTACAACCCCTTAACCTTAGAAAAGACCTGCTCCTGCCAGAAACAAAAGCTGCTAGAACTGGTTTGTTGATACGAATCTACACAGTGGCATCACAGTTCTGGACTCTCCTTGTGGGACCAGTTTGGGCCCCTGTAGCTCCAAAATTGTGCTCCTGCACTTTTATTGGAAATTTCTTCCAAAAAGTAATGCTGTCGTCTTTCAAATAAATTCCTTTTGCTGTTGTCCCTGCTGCTGCTCTCCCTTCTTTAAGATTCTCAGCCGACATCCAGGTGCATGCAATATGCAAACAGCGTAACCTAATTATTAATAAGTAATGCCCATCCCGCCCTGTCTCCCTCGCTGCCCCCAGCCACCCGAGAACTGCAGAGTGCTTTCTAAATATTGATCGTTTAAATTACACTATCAATCCCATCCGCACCTCTACCACTGCAACGGGTAGCTGAGGTCATCCCTGTCTGACACCCACGGGAGGAGAGGAGAGGAAAAGCAAGGCTCAGACAAGGCTGCATGCCAAGCGGAATCCAGAAATGCCCCATTGCTCCACAGTCGGTGAGTCTGGGCAAAGACAACTCAGCCACGTGGCTCAGTTCGCATGCAAAATTCACTCCTCGGCAGCTCAGGTTCGGCAAAGCACATGCACGGCTGCTTTCAGTATAGTAACCGCTCAGCAAAGTGCAACCCCATTGCAAGAGAAGCTGGATAGATTTTCGAGCTGCAATGTAGTGCAGATCTCGCTTAGGGAAAGCAGGCCTCACTATCAGTCTCAGCTATCTATGATTCTGTGATTCTATGATTCTAGGAGGGCATGTGAGTGTCAACAGAATAGTGGCTTGAAAGGTTCTTCCAATACGCTGGAAGTTACTAATGCGTCCCTGGGCAACTCCAGCTCCCAACTCCTGGTTCTCAGTAGGTCGAGGAACACCAGGGCCTGTGGCTCTGACACGTCCAACCACTGGGTGGTAAAAAGGCGGCCGATGCAGGGAAGTGAGGAGAGGACAGAGAGCAGCCTGTTCATTGCTGCTTCGCTCCGGTTAACAAATTCCTCTGACAAAGCTTCCAATTAGCACCGATCCTGGCCCTTAATGGTAGCTGACAGAAGGGCGAGCTTTGGAACAGTCAATTGATGAAGCCTGCTGTCCCATCAGGAGGGAAAAGATCATTCATCTATGTCACAGCAAGAAAGAAACACACATTTCCTCACTCCGCATTAACCCTTGGCTGCCCCTCCCATGCACTGGTCCACATGTCTGAGCATCTCTATCCATGGTGGGGAAACACGGAGAAAGATCGGGACAAGGAAAGTGACCAAAGACCTCTGGAAAATGGGGTTGTACTAGACGGCTTTCTCCAGCAGAGCCAGGCTAGAGACGAGATGCCCAGAAGGACCAGAACGAGCAGAAGGAAGTGGCCATCTAGCTAGCAGGAAGTAATCACATGATGACAGGAAGTCGTCATGTTCAGAGGACGATAGGGTTGCCAAAGGGAAAACCAGAGAGGGATTTGCTAGATGAGCTACAGGTTTGCACACTTGCCTAGAGCTGTACCCTGAAACCTGGAGAACGTGAACCCTCATTTTATGCCTGGAGATGCCTCATGAAAGCTGGGGCAAGGTTTTCCCATTTTCACAAGGGTGCTGCACCCCAATATTTGCAAAAGTGGAGGCGCCGTTGTACTAAGGCTTCCATGATCAAAACCCCACAAAACTTGCAATCTGATACACGTCTCTCTTGGAAAGAAATTTGAGGCAGAGAAAAACTTGAAAACTTCAATTTTTCACATTCCTACTCCCGCTCAGGTTGGACAACAGGAAGTTCCTTAAACTGCTACTTTGATACTTCCAACTTAGTTTGCAGTGATGGAAGTCAGCTGAGGACAAAGGAGGAAAGCTGCAGGAGGAGAAAGAAACTGGGACATTTTAAAAGCAGTTGAAAAAGTGGGATGACTAAGGATTAATCAGGACTGTCCCTGCCAAATCGTGAGAGCTGGAAAGTAAGCTCTTAGAATCAGAGAGTTGGAAAAGACCACAAGGGCCATCCAGTCCAACCCCCTGCAATGCAGGAACCCACATCAAAGCACTCCCGACAGATGATCATCCAGCCTCTGCTTAAAAACCGCCAAAGAAGGAGACTCCATCACACTCCAAGGCAGCATATTCCACTGCTAGACAGCTCTGACCGTCAGGAGGTTCTTCCTGAGGTTCAAGTGGAACCTCCTTTCCTGCAGCTTGAATCCATTGCTCCTTGTCCTGGTCTCTGGAGCAGCAGAAAACAAGCCTGCTCCCTCCTCAACATGACATCCCCTCAAATATTTAAACATGGCCATCATGTCCCCTCTTAACCTTCTCTTCTGCAGACTAAACAGCCCCAGCTCTCTAAACTGTTCCTCATAGGGCTTCATGGCTTCCAGACCCTTTACCATTTGGATTGTCTTTTGTGCTTAGACTCCAGACGGCTTTGACCATTTGTCTGCTCTTTTGGATCTGCTGGACGAAAACACACACGGCTATCTGGAAACACTGGCTGGAATTCAGTATTAATTTTCTCTGCAGTGGGGAGAAAACTGTAGAAGTATTTGTCCTCACTTGCAAGGATTAAATAGTCAAATATTTACACCCCTACCCAGAATGCATTGTGTTTTTTTTTCTTTTTTGCATAATTCCAGGGAATTGTTTTTTGAGGAGGGAAAGAAATGGTGTCCATAAGTGTGACCCATCATTTTGGATAAAAAAATTGATTTGATGATTTTCGAATTTCAATCCCTCCCTTGTGATTCAGGGCATTCCGAATGGCTTAGAGTGAACGCTTAAACCACAGAAATAAACACAGTGTGTAGAAAGCTAACAAAATGACTAAAAATCTCTAAAGCCAATAAGAACCACAAAGAGGCTAAAAGAGCTGATTAAAACAGATCAGAAATGCAGAAGTTTTTAAGCCATTTGGAATAATTTGGGGACTAATCCCCCCCCCGCTTGTCTGGAACAGCACTTAAAAAGCTGCCAAAATGAGCATCATTGTGGCCATTGGTGTCCAGTTCTGGGCACCTCAATTCAAGAAGGATATGGACAAGCTGGAGCATGTCCAGGGGAGAATGACCAAAATGGTGAAGGGTCTGGAAGCCATGAAGCCCTATGAGGAGCGTCTTAGGGAGCTGGAGATGTTTAATCTGCAGAAGAGAAGGTTAAGAGGGGACATGATAGCCATGTTTAAATATTTGAAGGGATGTCATGTCGAGGACGGAGCAGGCTTGTTTTCTGCTGCTCCAGAGACTAGGACAAGGAGCAATGGATTCAAGGCACAGGAAAAGAGATTCCACCTGAACCTCAGGAAGAACTTCCTGACGGTCAGAGCTGTCTGGCAGTAGAATAGGCTGCCTCAGTGGAGTGTGGTGGAGTCTTCTCCTTCTTTGGAGGTTTTTAAGCAGAGGCTGGATGGCCATCTGTTGGGAGTGCTTTGATGGGTGTTCCTGCATGGCAGAAAGGGGTTGAACTGCATGGCCCCGGCGGACTCTTCCAACTCTATGATTCTACGATTCTATGATAAAGAATACATCCAGCAAGTTTAACAAGTTCAGAGTTCTTGCTCAGTTTGGAGCAACATCCAGCAGCCAGTTGGAAGCTGTTGCCTCCAACACCCACGGAGCAGTGAATCCAACCTGGGGTTTAGCCTGAGCTCCCGGGTGCTAAACTTCATCCCCAAAATACTCTTGTGACCTCTGTTAGCATAGAATGTGCAGTCCTAGCCTCTGATCTTGTCACTGAAGTCTTAGGAGGTTGGACACGTATGTGTGCATGCTAGCAATTTTTAAAAAATTGTTATTGCTTCACATCTCCCCAGGAAAAGGGGGAAAAACAAGAATAAGGTATGACTTCAGACAAGGAACAGGTTGTGCCTGTCCCCAACAGTAATAGATGATGTCCTTGGTAATTCGGGAAAGTTGTGGTCTGTGGAGTTTGCCAATCAGCGGGTGACGACTTTTAAGACATTTTCGTGGCAGGAGGAAGCTGTCCACTGGGAAAGAGAGAAAGAGATGCTTCGTGGATTAATCCTCTGATGTTGAACTGAGCAGCAAACGCAGGCAAAGAAAGGCATCCCGCAAATTTTGCTTGCCAACAAGTGGAGGCCAAACACAACACATGGATCTGAATATAGAGATTGATTGTTAGGTTTTTCTTGTCTCATTTCTTGCTTTCTTAGTGGTGTTCTTTTCCTTTACGCTTCCCTCTGAAGGAAGGACAAGGTAGGGTACATGGCCCCCTCCGTCCTTTGCCCACCACTTCATTCTCACAACCACCCTGTGAGGTAGCTCAGGTCGCAAGAAAGGGCTGGGTGAGGATCAGAAAGAGGAAGGGAGGAGGAAGGATTCGAGGAAAGGAAAGATAGAAAAGGAAGGAAGGAAGGAAGGAAGGAAGGAAGGAAGGAAGGAAGGAAGGAAGGAAAAGCAAAAAATAAGAGAGTGAAGAGAGAATCAGAAAGAAAAGAAAAGGAGATGGAGAGAAAAGAGAAGAGAGAAGAAAATAGGGACAGAAGAAAAGGAAAAATAGAAGACTAGGAGAAAGAAAGGCCATTTCTGTACCACACTGTTATAGTGCTATTATTTCACTTTCCATATCCTGTGGAATTCTGGGGTTTGTAGTTTACTGAGGCCCAAGAGCTCTCTGACTTAGAATAATACCTAAATGCCCCTCCCTAACTCCAAATCCCAGGATTCCTCATAGGATATTAAAAGTAGAATGATAGCACTATAACAGTGTAGGACGGAAGTGGCCAAAGAAAAAGTGACAGAGAAGGAGAGGGGTGGAGGAGGAAAAGAAAATGAAGGAGAGAGAGAAAAGAAGATTTTCTGTGGCTGAGAGTGTGCAATGTGCCCAAGATCACCCAGTGGGTTTCCATGGGTGAGCAGGAAATCAAACTTTTGTCTCCAGGGTCATAGTCCAATGCTCCAACCACTATGCCATGTTAGCTTTTACAGCTAGCTCTTACCTGATAGCACTAACATGTAGCATTGTTCATTAAGGAACAAATTCTTGGAGATGCCTTGAACAACAACCAACAGAATAGCGGGACGGCAGGACATATAGACTCTGGCAACCAAAAGTAACTAAATTTTAACAAGATGTAGTTCCAAAGGGAGGGGAAACCAAAATCTCAAACCCAAGGAATAAAGGGAAATGGTTGCTACGGATGGTTAGCACAAGTGGAACTGATCTTTTCCAGGCGAGGCCTCAGAAACAAAATATTTTGCTAAGAAGAAGGCTGTTTTCTCCATTAATCCCTTTGCTCGGTTGGCTGTTGGCAAGGACGGAGCCAAGAAAGCGATTCACGCTGAGCTTATTTAAGCCCATTTTTCCAACCGCTTGCTCACTTTCTTCCGTGTTGTCCCAGGACGCGCCGGATCTGTATTTCCACGCGAAGCGAAACTCAATTGTCTAAGCGCAATGTTAATAGGCCAAGATAAAATAATAATCATTATTATAATAGTAAAAAAAGAAATGAAAAACGAAGCCACGGTTTCCCTATACCCTCCAGTAAATTGGCAAGAGTCCATACTGTGCACCGAGGCCTATAAAATAAATCTTTCAATTAGCCGTATATTGACCGACGCGCCTTCGGAACGGATTTTTCTAAATCGGAAAAGGCTTTGCAATCTCATTTAGCTTTCTTTTATTTTTTATTAAACAAAGTCCCTCCAGCTATTGAAACTTGGTTATTATTATTTTTTTTTGTTTTTCTCCTTTAGCAGCTCCAGAAGGAAAAAGATAAGAACAGGCAAGTTTTTGAGAGACAGAAAAAAACCCCTAAATTGATACAAATATTCAAGGAAGCAGTGGTGATTTTCATGTCTAGGCTAAACATGGGTACAGTTGGTATACGGTATCCACAGATTCAACCAACCATGGCTTGAACATATTTTTTAAAAAAATCCAAAAAGCAAACCTTGAGTTGTTCACCATTTTATACAAGGGATGCCATTTTGCTATGCCATTTTATATAATGGAACTTGAGCATTTGGGTATTTTGGTGTCCATAGATCTTGGAACCAAACCGCGGCGGATACTGAGGGCCACGGTAGCTCCCTAAGTTTCTCCGAAGATCTTGTGTCTGGCTGGACCTTTGCTCATCTTGGTCACCCTGCTCTGAACTTGTTCCAGCCTGCCAATATCCTTCCTGAACTGTGGTGCCCAGAAATGGACACAATTGTCCAGGTGAGTCTGCTTCACTTCTGGGATGGTTTGGGGGTACCATTTCGCCCCTCTTGCATAAAGAGAAGGGGAATCTGGGGCAGTTCAGCTATTACTGGACACTCAAACCACTACACCAAATGCAACCACCAATATGCTGGCTGTATTTGCAGTTTAGGGATGAGTATTTAGAAGTCTCAGCCAGAAAGTTCCAGGGCCTTGCCAAACTACGAATCCCAGGATTCTACAGAACCCAGTCATGGCAGTTTAAGGGGCATCACAGCACTGTACAGTCAGCCCTCCACATTTGCAGGTTTGATTGCAATATTTGCAATATTTCCTTGCACATAAAACTTGGATGCAACATTTACAGCGACCACAGATGATTTACATAATCTTAATGTAGACGATGAAGACACTGAAATGGTTCAAGATTTTCCATACCTTGGCTCAGTCGTGATCAGAATGGAGAAGAAATCAAAGGAAGGCTAAACTAGGAAGGGCACCTGTGAAGGATCTAGGCAAGATCCTGAAGTCTATAGTCAAACAACCAAACCACTACACTATCTTGGCTCTCACAGAGGAAACACGGTACAGAAATATTCGTTTTCTCCCTCAGAGCACAGAAAATTGTAGAAATTATTTTTCCTTACAAACACAGACCAACTAGTTGAGATCCAACTTCCCTTGTCAAGACATGTGAATGAGAAAAACTGACCATTTTCTTCACTGGGTGACTTATATCGTGTTTTTGAGACATTCACATTTGTACAAAATCCTGGGAACCATTAGATTTTCGCCCTCACATTTCGTCAATGGACTTACCACCATAGATCCTCATGACAATTGGCTAGGCGCCTTGTCAGTCCAAATGGAACCTTGTCTTTTTATTTGTACAAATGCCCAGAGGGCGGGGAGACCCAGCAGGACAGGGATTGGCCCAGCGGGAGGGAAACGGGAGCACGGAACTGGCCAGTGGGGAAAAAGATTCTTACGCCGGCGTATCTTGCGAAGTCTGCAGCGCCGTCTTTGGGGACTCACTTTGTACACACATGGCCTAAATTATTTAATTTCTCCAAACTGCCGCACCTTTATAAATCATTAACAGCTCCTTTTGATCTGTGTTAATGAGGTTGCTTGATTGTGGTGCTTGGGAAAAAAAATAATAATAATTATCGTAACGGCGACGAAACGTGAGATGGGGGGATAAGTTCGTGGAGGAAAAAAAATTAAATTAGGAAGGAAAGGGAAGGAGAGGGAACAAAGGAGGGAATAGGGAAGAAGACAGTCAAGAAATAAAGTCTGGGTTTTGGGGGATAAGAGAGACTCAAGCAAAGTGGATGAATGTAGAGATTCCTTTGGAACTGACACAGGCATGTATAGATCTTATAAGATTGTGTTGCAGAAATCTCCTTATCTGAATAATGTATTAATTGCATACACCCATCTGTCCTGACTTGGCAGGGACAGTTCCACTTAATTCTCTGCCATCCCATTTTCTCCTCTGCTTTTAAAATGTCCCAGTTTCTCCCTCCTCTTTCCCTCCTCATCCTCAGCTTATTTCAATTGCTGCAAACTGAGTTCAAAGTGCAAAAGGGGGGAGAGGAGAAGGGAACAGAATCTTGCTCTTGCCAGGAGGCACAAAGCAAAGCAAACTGTTTAGTTTGTGCATTTTCCTCATTCATTACTTTTGCCGTCTTGCCCACACTCAGTATGGCTTGGCCACACATGTCTTGGATTTCGTCTGTGAAATCACAGAATCTTAGAGTCGGAAGGGATCACAAGGGCTCTCCAATCCATTCCACTGCCGTGCAGAAATACACAACTGAAGCACTCCTAAAATGTTGTAGGCTATGTGATTGTGCTATATAGATCCTTGCGTTGAATGACAACACTGTGCAGTGGAATGCGGAACACAACTTGCACCCACATTTGCAACGGCATCACACGTACAGCTAAGGCTTTCAGTTTTAGAGATAATGCAGACATTGTATTTTGGGCGGGGGGGAGACCCAATGGATTCTATCATTTCCTCCCCGACTCCCCCATGGGCTCTACCTGTGATGCACAGGATAGCTCCAAGTTCAAGGAACTGAACTTAGAGGTTTCAAAAGCTTTATTCAGGAAACATCAAAATAGCACACCTTGGCGGTACCAAGACTAAAGAAATATTAGATGTGCAGTACTTTATAAACTGTAATATTTAAAATTAGTGCATGCTAACATCTCATTTGATGGCTGCCCATAACAACGCCTTTCCCGGGCTATTCTGTCCCCTTCCCATTTTCTTATCCAGCTTTCCAACGGTTTGACCTTACAGCCACATCTGTCCCCTGCATCCCTCTGTCCTCTTATCATAGTTCATTAGAGTAGCATCCCCGTGTTCCCAGCACATCACTGACCAGCCAATCCTATCATCTCATAGCCCACAAGGTGAAATAAAATGGCTACCTAAAATCATGACAGGGAGAGCAAAGCCGACCTGATGCTATTTCCCCTACAGCAAATTCAAACACTTCCATTTTCCCCTGCCATCCCTCTCAAAATGGCAACAGGACATGATGTCGCACCACTTTCTGTTGCCATTTTGAGAAAGAGTGCAGAGGAAAATGGCGGTATTTGGAGGCAGTATGTGATTCTTTGGTGCTTTTGGTATTTTCATATGTTTTCACATGTTTTAGAGGGCTTTCTCCATGGGCAAAAATTGCTTGAAAATCATACTAAATTTCTTGGACTGATTGGCAGGGGCTTCAAATACCACAAAAGTGGGATCTTAGAGCTGCATGAGACCCATAGGCCACTCCATCTGTCCTATACCAAAGACCCTAAGGAAAATCCCAAAAAATTGTTCCTCTTTCTTTGCGTCTTCCTCCTTTCTCACTCTGCCTACCCCACACACACACACACACACACACAATTTCTAGCAGTTTTGATCCTGTCCATGAGTAGGTCTTTTGTAAAGCTAATGGATCTTGTCCGTTCAAGATCACAATACACCACCTTGTCCAATCACTTCAGAATTCAACAGAGATGGATCAGAACAATTCATTAACACTGGGGAAATCAATTTCCCTCCCAACTACAGTTGGGATTGCAACAAATTCAGAAGGAATAGGGGAGTCCAGAGTGTCAACGTCCCTGGTCATCAACAAGGACTTCGAACCTACGAGCCTGGTTCCTGGGTCTGGTCTCTTCTGGTATAAGAAAAAGTCCCACACGTCCTTAAATGGAGTGAGAAATGGAGCAAAATGGGAAATCACAACTGAGAATGGGAGAAAAGAAAAAGGATTAAGTTTTAGGGTTTGTGTGTCTGTGTGTTTCAAGAAAAAAAGGGGGGGGAGAGGGAGAAATAGGAATTAAAATCCATGTCAGTTCCCCTCCTGAAATTTCTTCAGGGACGGCGCAAATTTGCATTTGAAATTGTGTCTGTGTGCATAGGGTGGGGGGGTGGAGGAAGCGAACGCTGTTTAAAAGAGGTCAGGAAACCAATGAATTGCTATAAAAATATACGATAAACCTCCTGAATGAAATGGTATTAGGGGATTGTCAACAGAAATGAATGGAAAGACAAAAAGCTGGCCCAGAATGGAGAAGTGATGTGATTTAAGTTTGGGGAATTTACGGGGTGGGATGATGGGGGGTGTTTCTAAGCTCGGGAGAATAGAAACAAAATCCCAAAGTTTCCTGGAAGGGGGGAAAAAAAACCTCCCTCAAATCTAGCAATTGGAATACATTATGCAAATGAAACCAATCTCGAGATGTTTAATGAATTTTGCATTTTTCATTCTCATGCACATTTGTGGGCTGAATGGTTTCTCCCCCTTGCTTTTTTGTGGGGTGAGTATTCTTTGCAACGGGAGTTCTTCATTCTCCCCAAGAAGGTTGTAAGATCTGAAGGAGACAGAAGGAGGAAGATGGCAATAGGGCAAGTTTATATTTTCCGGGTTTATTTTAATTTAAGTTTCGGTTTGCAGTTTCGAGTTTGCTTTGTAGTTTTACGAATTTACCCAAGTCCGAAAAGTTCTTGGAATCTTGTCCAAAACTTGGAGAAACCTTCTTACCAGCCAGAGCTGAGAATATGGGGATAGATGAACTCACTGTGTATAAGGCAACTTCCTAACGTTCCTGATCTCATATAATTCATGAGCCAAGCTTGATTAATACTTGGACGGGAGATCACTATATAATCCAGGATTTTCAGGACTTACAAAGTCTAAAGGCTAAGTTCTGATGTAAAGACCGGCGGGTACGTTGAGACACACAAAACATGGGCGGGAGAAGGAGGAGGAGGAGAGGAAGGCTGAAAGACAAGGCCGAGTGATTTCCCGGACAGTGCTGAGCATCACCCCCGCCAGCTCTGACAACCTTAATATCAATATTTATCTCCGCTCTGAAATTCTGATCCTTGGCTTTGTCTTTCGCGGCTCCGTTACCATTATCCACAACGCCGGCTCTGGTGGGAGGGCGAAAGGGAAGGGAGGGCTGGCTGCAGCCTAATGCAACTTGACAGCTTGGCCTCATGCCGGCGGTTGGGAGAAGCTCTGTGACAAGGGGGATGAGCCCCTGATAGCTAAGGCTATGAGGAAACACTTCGAATCCATGCTGGGTAACAGTCGGTTTTACTGCCCTTCAAAACCCAAGGAACCCATGTGTGGCCACAATATCCCCAGCCCCAATTAAAGGGGGGCCTTTGTGGTTCTGAAAATAGAGGATGTAGGTTAATCAGTTCCAATTAGTGTTAGTCCTGAATACTAAGTCCCAACTAGATTAAGCCCATTGAATCGATGGGGTTTACCTATGTATTGACCTGCCGTTCAAGAATTAATGGATCTACACTGCTTGAGACTAATCAATATGATTCAGGTCACATTCTTTCTATTTCAAAGCAGGCTTATTTAGAACTTAGGTAAATTATGATTTATTTTTTTTTTGACTGCTAGCTCCCAGAATTCCCAACTCAACATGGCCAGCTGGGGGAATTCTGGGAGGGAGTAATCCAAAAAAGTCACTTGTTCAGGTTTTTCGTTCCCCTACTAGTAGGGTTGGGCCTCCAGTTCTCAAATCAGAAAGTCTGAGAACAGCACACACAAGTGTGTTGAAGTGGAGGCAGTGGAGTACAGTTTTGTGTCCTTCATCTTTCAGAGTATGCTAGCTGGAAGTAGGGGCTGCTAATCATAGAATCATAGAGTTGGAAGAGACCCCAGGGGCCATCCTGTCCAACCCCTGCTATGCAGGAACCCACATCAAAGCATTCCCAATAGATGGCCATCCAGCCTCTGCTTAAAGACCTCCAAAGAAGGAGACTCCACCACACTCCACTACCGGACAGCTCTGACTGTCAAGAAGTTCTTCCTGAGGTTCAGGTGGAATCCCCTTTCCTGCAGCTTGAATCCATTGCTCCTTGTCCTAGTCTCTAGAGCACTGGAAAGCAAGCCCACTCCCTCCTCGACATGACATACCTTCAAAGATTTAAGCATGGCTATCATGTCCCCTGTCAACCTTCTCTTCTGCAGACTAAACATACTCCGATCCCTAAGCCGCTCCTCGTGGGGCTTCATGGCTTCCAGACCTGGCGTCCAAGAAAGGGGGGGGGATTAAAAACTGGGGAAACAAGAAAGATTTTGGTCTCACCAAGTTGATCAATAAGAGCTGGATGCATTTCAAAAGGCCTGCTTCTTGCTTCCAATCCTCACACCCCACTTGTGGTTGATTGTGGGCACCAAAGGTTCCCTCCAACCTCTTGCTATGTATCCCCTGCCTTTTTTTTATATGATTGGTATTGAATAACATTTGGGAGGGGGTTGGACTCTATAAATGGGCTGCTTTGGACCATGGGGTTGACGCTCCTTCTTTGGAGGTTTTCAAAACAGGCCTGAGACGGACGTTTCACAGGGGTGTTTTAGGAGCACATTCCGGCACCAGCAGGGGGTTGGACTAGATGGCCCGGGGGATGCTATGATTCTAATTCCAAATTAATATGTACGGTTGAGGGCACACGGCTTATCAGATCAGTGTGTTGTCTTGAGCAGATTTCGAGGGAAGAATGCCTGGCTGCTTCTCCCATCGCACACTTGTGAGCAAACAGCAAAGAGGATCCATCCGGGACCGTTTCTGTGATTCTTGATTGCTTATCTGCCTTCAAAAATTGCCTTGGTGGCTTTGTGTTGACGGAGGTTCAGAGTCGGGCTGTGGGGGGGGGGTTCTGTTTCATTTAAAGGACCCAGTGGGATAACAATGCTTCTTTACGTGTGACAAAAGTAGAAAGTAGGGTCTTGGAAGTGGGGAGGAAGAAAAATGGGAAGAACAAGATTGGCCAGGAAGGGAACAAAGTCGAGCACTCCTTCCCACACTTGGTGCATTTGTGTCCTCCAGATGTTTTGGGCTACAACAACCCTCATCCTTGACAGTCAGCCATGCTGGAGGGAGCTGATGGGACTTATAAGTCCACATTTTCTGGAAAACAGGGAACGCTGTCCTAGACCAGACAAGTGGCTTCCATCTTGACTCAGTGAGCCATTTTCTCAGCCTGATGTTCTGATGTGTCAAGAAACCCTTTCTTGTTAAGGACAAGAAATTTTGCAAGGGTTATTGACATCTCTAGGTATGAACCATCCAACTTCCCTGGGAATCTCCCCTGTGCTGTACCGTGCCCTGTTCCACCCTCATTTAACATAGAAGCTCATTAGCACAATACAGAAGCTAATCAATAATCTCCCCTAATGACATGTTCTAAGTGAGCAGTTGCTAACCGGCTGTGTCATTTTTCTTGCCTGTGCCAATGTCAGTGACAAATGTTAACATCCAGCGCTTAGCATTCTGGACACAAGCAAGGTGGGATCCTAATAGATTTGTCCAACATCTCCTACCATTTCTGTTTGGTGAAAATTAAGTTTCTAGTTCTGATGGTTACTGACAGGGACGAGTGGTCAGTCAATAGGCAGCATCACCCAAAAACCTGGAAGTAGGAGACTACAGGAGAGAAAGTTTCCAAATGAACAGCCATCCCCAAGTTGGAGTGTCCAAGATGCTTCCAGCTATGAATCCCAACATCCTTGAATAATGGTCACATGTGCCTCCAGGCCAGATTTTGCCCACCAGGGCCACATGTGACCCAGGACCAGATTTTGCTCACACTTGGCTTACAGGGATGAGAACCTACAAGGTGGGAAGACTGGGCATGCTTCTTCTCAAAAAGACAGCCCCCCACTGCCCCAGCTCGTGCATGGCAGGTGTCCGGCTGCATGAACAGCCTTGTGCCAATCACCCAGCTGTAACTGTGGGGAAGTGGCAGGCAGCCGTCCGGCAAAGAGCTTGGCCAGAAAGCCTGGTTTCCAACGTCGTGTGGTTCTGGGTTCCTCCCATAATGGGTGAAATGCCGGCCACCTGTCCGCCTGATGGCAAGACAACAAGGAACCGGAGGGTGGTAAAAATGTTGGAGGCAGCCCCTCCAGCTGTCTCCCATTTGATTCACAACCACCGAAAGAGCAGAAAAAAGAAAGGGAGGTGGACTCTGTCCAAATGGCTGCAAAACAGCAACAAGGAACAAATATTATGGCAACCCAAAATAGGACTGTGTCTCCTTGTACTACAAGAAGAATTGGCTCCACCGTGAAGTCGACTGAGGCAGCGGCTTCAGATGATGGATTTAGGGCAGCAAAACCTTACTTCGTTCATTCATCACAATTATTGTTGTTACACACCTGAGAATGACGCTTGTGGGATCGTTTTTCAGAGGCCACCTTAGAGATTTCCGTGTATGGTTGTGGGGAAACAGGACAGTGAAGAAAGTTGCCAGGGAAAAAAAACACCACCTTTGAAATGTGGTGCTGGAGGAGAGTTGTAGGGATGTGGACAAATAAACGGGTCAGAGAGCAAATGAAACTCTTCCTAGAAGCTACAATGACTAAACTGGGGCTATTTACCATCAAAATTATTAATGTATGATATTTTCCATAGCATGTCACAGGTCTTTATGGTTTCCAGGCCTTCTACCATTTTTGGTCACCCTCCTCTGGACGCATTCCAGCTTGTCCATATCCTTTTTGAATTGTGGTGCCCACAACTGGACACAGGATTGCAGTTGGGGTCTGACCAAAGCAGAACAGAGTGGCATTCTTACTTCCCTTGATCTCAACACTATACTCCTAGTGATGCAGCCCAGAAAGGAGAAAAGTTCAATACAGAGCACCTTGGACTTCTTGGAGTAAGGGCTCTTGTCACTGAGAGTACAGCACTAATGGTGCACAGCATAAATTTGGCAAACGCATAAAACAAGGCTTTTCACCACTCATCCATTCCACTGTCTTTCAGACAGTAAAAGCTCTGATAGCTTAAGAAACTCTGTGTCAATGTATGTGCATGTCCCCACATCATATGAGTACCCATCTCTCTCCAGGGTATTCATAGGCTTAATAGGGGCTAGTGCTTTTTTTTTCTGTAGGAGATAGTGATTTAGGATAGCCTTAGGATTGCCCTAAGTCAAAAAAGACTTGGAGATTTTTATATAGTGGCTAGTCCTTTCCCTGTGGGCAAGGTTGGTGTACCTGAGTCATTACGACCATTTTACCAAAGCCAAAGGAAGTTTCCTGTCTTTCTGCCCCTCCTTCCTTCCGTCTCACCTTGCTCTGCTTCTCTTCCCTCACCTGCCTTTCCGCCTGGCCTCTGGCTCTGGGACATCATAGCAAGTCAACCAATCGGTGCAGAAGGCTCTGTTATCGCTGGATTTTATTGTACTGCAATGCCCTTCATTCCTTAGCATTGCCTTTGCTGTCTGGGGCTGCTGGGAGCTGCAATTCAGTCATACCTGGTGGGACACACGCAGTCAACCACTAATTTAAAGAATTTAATGGTAACAAAGCTTTCTGTGGCATATTGGCTGACTTGCTGTGACGTCACGGAGGCACAGTTTATAATTTGAACATTTTAGAGAGATGGGTGATTTCTACAATCTCCAAATCACATATAATTGGAATAAGTCCCTCTCTTTTCCTGTTGCCCCTTTTATCACTCTTGTTCTTTGTGCTTCTTTTAGACTGTAAGCACCTTGGGGCAGGGATTTGTCAAAACTCATTTCTTTAAAGCAACATACCCATTCTGCATAGTGGCGGTTGACAGCTTCCCTGTTAGTGAATTTTGAAGAAATTATCCAAGAGGCACTGAAACCCTCTCCCTTAAAGTAATTTCAGCATCTTGGTTGGCTCTTTTAAAGTTCAGACAAAAACCCAGAGCGGATCCATCACCCCTGCCATCATGGGAGCTTCCAGTCGCCACTGCTTTACCCAACAAGATGTTTTAAAATTATTTCCTTAATTCTCTGCTGTTTTCCTATGACTGTTTAATTGTGTTTTTTAAAAATTCATTGATATTATGATGGATTTTTAGCTGTATCTTGTTTTAATCTATGCCATAAGTCACCTTGGGACCTGGATGGGAGAAAGGCGGGATATGAATTAAAAAGGAAGGAAGGGAAAGGAAGAAAGATAAATTAAGGGCGCGATCATAATTTTTTAAAAAGGAAGATCAGGGCAAGAGCTGTTTGAGAGTGCGAAAGGCTAATTCGCCTCCACGGGAGATTTTCACACAGTGCCGTTCCGAGGCTCTTTTAACGGTGGATTCCCACGCTGCCAGAGGTCAGGTTAGACAAGATCCCTGCCAACTTGACAATTCTGCACACAGAAGGGCATCGGGGTTGCTCTCCAAAATGCAAAAGGTTAGCACGCAAACATGCATTTACTCAGGCAACTGCAGGGTAGGGGGGTTGGGAATTGGGGCTTTATCCCGCCCTCCCTTTCCCCTAGATATCTAACCCCCCCTTCCCCTAATACATGAGAGCCATAAGCCAACGTCCCCACCCCCTCCAGCCCCCTCGGCGCCCTCTGTTCCTCTCGATGCCTTTAACTGCCTCTGGCTAAGCAAAGATCAGTGGTGTAAGATCTTTCCTAACATCTCCTGCCAACTCTGTCAGAGACCATCTCTAGAGTACCAGGGCTCACAGTTATGTAAACAGAGCACATTCTCTGTCAAAGATTTCCTCCCCTACTCCCTCTCCCCGCTTTAGGAGGAAAAAAAAAAGAGTGCATGGAAAAAGAGACAGAGGAAAAGAAGAAGATCTCCACGGCTCATTTGCACATAAAAGAGACCTTTGCGATACTCCCGGGCATGGGTGGCATGTTTGCTCGCTGGCAGGTTAAACTCGACAATAAAGGCAAGAGGTCGGGGACTCGGTTGTCCTTCCTCGTTCTCCCCACCCCCCTGCCAAACACCATTCCGTCTGACGGATGTCAGTCAATGCCGCTCACGCAGCCAGAGAGGGAAGAGAAGGCCTGAGCAACTTTTAGACCGGTGGACGAAAGGGCCTTGTCTCCAGTATACAGGCAGCGCTCCCTGATCTCAGGCCTTGGCCCGAAGTCTCAAAGCCTGGCACCCTTTTCTCCAGCCCACAGGATGGGAGGAGAAGCCTCAGGGGGAGAGCGCTGCCTTGAAAATTACAGGCACACCAAGTACACAAGAAAATTACAGAGATATTTCAGATTAACTACCCAACATAGACTTGAGTCAATTGACTTGGACTGAAGTCAGATTTAAGTCACTTCAGTGACTCGACTCGGCAATAAATAATGCACTGACTCGACCCGACTTGCTGCCCTTGGTTCAGTAACCTACGACATTCACCCAGAAAACCTTACAACTTGGAATAAGGCTTCCATCTCTTTTTGCCTACTGGTCACAGGACAATCTCTCTCAAGCCCAAAGTGCAGGCTCATTTCTCAGAGAGGAACAGCAAGTGGGCTAGGCAATGGGCCTGGGGCAGGCTTGAGGTCTGCTCAGCAGCCTGGCCTTGCTGCATATTGGAAGAGCCTCCAAAAATGTTCCCTGAGAGCAGAAGACAAGACTGGCCCCAGAGCGCAGGGTGTATTTCTCAGAGGGGAACAGCAAATGTGTTAGGCAGTGGGACGGAGGAGGAAGGATCCTTCCTTCTAAAGCTTTTGAAGCTTCAATCATGGGGAGTAAGCAAAATCTTATTCCCCACTTCTGAAAAATCCTCCCGCTTCGGAAGTGGGAAGTAAGAAGAATCTTATTCCCCTTTCCAAAGCTCCAGGCTCTTTCACGCCCATTGGCACAAAAGTCTCCAGCTTTGGAAGTGGGGGTAAGAAGGATCCTACTCCCCACTTCCAAAGCTACAGATGGCAAAATCACAAATGTGGAGGGCCAACTCTGCTAAAATTATTAAAATTGACTTTATTTGACTCTGGCTTGAAATTCTGGAATACAGGTTGAAGTTGGCTCCAAGACTTGAGACTTGACTTGAGACATGAAGATAGAGACTTGAGACTTGACTTGAGACTTGGAGTAAAAGGCTTACATATATCACTGCTACCCAATGAAAATTCCCAGCCAGCATGTATTCTGGGGCTCCCATTTGTAAAAGTAACTTTTTCAAGCACTGTTCATTCAGTCTGAAACAACGCAATTTGTCCAAATACATACCAGTGACAGATATTCATCACCATTGGTCATCCATGTATGCATACAGTCTGAAACGCTGATCAGAAATGTGCAGACAAGTTCCTTCTTCAGACTGAATACTCCTGGAATCTGAAGAGTTTCAAATCTGAAATGTTCAGTACTCAGACAAGTTACTTTTTTAAGACTACAACCCCCTAGAATTCACCACCCAGCCTGGATGCTGGCTGGGAGATTCTATAGACTAAAAAAAGTAACTTTTTCAAGTTCTGCAAATGCAAGCTGGACAGATTTTTCACCCATCCATAGGGAAGGCACACTCTTTCTAAAGATTTCTGTTCCTAGAAATTATACAGGGAGTCATGTTTCACTCTGTCTGGCCTCCTCCATGTACACACACCTCCAAGCAGAGAAGGGAATATGAGAGAGAAAAATGTCTGGAAAGATGCCCAGTCTTTGGAGTTTTCTTTTCTTTCTTTCTTTTTCCCCATTACAAATGGTACACAAGAAGCCAGCCAGACAAACAGTCGGAAAAACCTCCACAGGTCAGAGAGGGGGGCAAAGATTGAATGAGGAAGCAAGAAAATGGCCACAGGGCACAGTCTGGCAGAAAAGTGAACGCAGCACTGCTCGGATCGTGGTCCTGGGGATAAAAAATGAAAACAGAAGTAGTGTGGTAAATATCTATACTTCACATTGGATTCAAACAACAAGAAAAGAGATTCCACCTGAACCTCAGGAGGAAGGGAGGAGGGAGCAGGCTTGTTTTCCGCTGCTCCAGAGACCAGAACAAGGAGCAATGGATTCAAGCTGCAGGAAAGGAGATTCCAGCTGAATCTCAGGAAGAACTTCCTGATGGTCAGAGCTGTCCGGGAGTGGAAGATGCTGCTGCCTCCTTGGAGTGTGGTGGAGTCTCCTTCTTTGGAGGTTTTTAAGCAGAGGCTGGATGGCCATCTGTTGGAAGTGCTTTGACATGTTCCTGCATGGCAGAAGAGGAGTGGACTAGATGGCCCCGGGGGTCTCTTCGAGTTCTATGATTCTATGATTTTATGCTGTTGAGAAGGAGTTTAAAAAGCTGGGATTTGGGACGTTCCACTTCAGCACCCTTTCCTAGATGCTTCCACCACTCACTCTCCCCACACCGGGAACCCACTCTTGAACACCTATATCTGTGTGGGCAAATGTATGGGTCCTCAGCCTTCTTGCACAACGCGCACACACACACACACACACACACACACATATCCACACATGGCAAATGCAGATATCTCTGTTTTCCTCTGCAGTCCCTCTCAAAATGGTGACAGGAAGCTTCCAAGATTTAAGCAGGGCTATTAACAGGGTCTCGTGGTGGTCTCACAGGGTCACCCTCAGTTAAAGCTGACTCCATGGCACATTAACACAACAACAACAAAGACACACAGATAGATATAGTGCACACCAACTTTTTCCCCGAAAGCCAAAATGACTAAATTGAGGCTATCCTACTTTGGACAAATCATGAAAAGACAGGGCTCACTGGGAAAGTGACAATGCTCAGTAAAGTTGATGGGCAATAGGCAAAAAAAAGTGTGGATTGCAAAACTCCTTCAAGGAAGCCACAGATGTCCAGAGTTTGCAAGACCTGAGCCGGACAGTCAGTGATGGGAACTCTGAGAAGTCTCTCATATTTTAGAGGGTTGTCATAAGCCAAAGCAGACTTGATGTGAATAACAATAATGACAAATCTGGCCGTAGGATTCTTCAACACAGTAAAAACCACATATGTATGTGGGTGCGACTCCAGGTTATATGAATATACGTCACCAGTAGGACCCCAGAATAGATCTCACAGGAATCAGAAATCATAGGCGTGTAGAGTTAGAAGGGACCCCAAGGGACATTGAGTCCAACCCCCTTCTGCCATGCAGGAATACACCATCAAAGCATTCCCAACAGACGGCCATCCAGCCTCTGTTGAAAGACCTCCAAAGAACGATGGACAAGAAGAAAAATTCATCCCCATCCTCATGTAAGTTCGGAAGTCCCCCTATGAGGACTTACTTATGAGGCCAGCCTACCCGTCCCAACCACATCGCCAAATTTGCTGAAATGTAGCAGCAAAAATGAATTTCATTCAGTTCCACATTAAAACAAGGCATATAGGATCATAGATTCATAAAGCTGGAGAAGACCCCCAGGGCCGCCGAATACAACCCCATTCTGCCATGCAAGAAGGCATCATCAAAGCACTCCCAACAGATGACCATCCAGCCTCTGTTTAAAAACCACTAAAAACTCC
This sequence comes from Ctenosaura bakeri, assembly GCA_948474755.1. Lineage (NCBI taxonomy): Eukaryota > Metazoa > Chordata > Lepidosauria > Squamata > Iguanidae > Ctenosaura > Ctenosaura bakeri. Next base: position 278,099 of record CAOLHI010001111.1, on the reverse strand, counting down.
GAGACAGCATATTCCACTGTCAAACCGCTCTTACTGATCTCTTTTTTTAAAAAATGATACTTTTAAAGCACCTATATGGATGGACACTAGAAAAATGTATGACAACATATTTCTTTGAGGGTGGGATACCAGCATATGCAAAAGCTCTGCGTTCGAAAAAGCTTCCAGGTCTAAGTGCTAGTTAAGACCTCTTCAGGGACGAACAAGCCTCATACGTTAAAATAAAAGCCCCAAAGATGAGCGAGCAATGATTTATGGCAGTTTGATGCAAGTTGAATTTCTTCCATACTTATTTGGCAAGCAAGAGATAAATTCAATTTGTGCCTTTCTCTCTCTCTCTCTCTTCCTTTCTCTCTCCCCCTTTTTCCCTTGAGTAAATTATTTGCTCTCACCGTAATTCCGCCTTGGCGGACAGGATATAGATAAAGCGCTTCCATTACGGACGAAGCTGTTAGCGATCAGCCTCAATTGCCCCGTGCTGTTTGACTCCGCATTTCAATTTTTATTTTTTTATTTTTTAAAAAAAATCATTTTCATTTGTTTTGTGTGTTTTACGATTATGATTAGGATGATTATCGGTATCGGGTTGGAGCTAGGGGTCTTTGGTCACGGCTGGGCATCCCACCAGAGGTGGTACTGAAGGAAAGGCCTGTTCGTTTACACAGATAATTGTGTCAACCCGCAAAGCCGTAATTCGACGGAAATCTAAGACACAAACAATAGGGGGATATTTTCCCCCCTCTCTGTCTTTCCCCCTGTTCTTTCTTTTCCAAATGTGCTGTCAAAAGCGTTCCTCCGTAATTTGATCAGCGGGAAACCGAGCGCAAGAAGTGAATCTGACGCGCAGCTCTGCAATCATGCCGGTAATATCTTCAGTGCAAAAGAGGGAGAGAGAGACAGAGAAAGGGAGTTGGATGCCTGGAATACATTGCTCCAGCTCTTCATGTTTAAGTCAATAGGAGTTAATAGACGAATTGACGAGCGAGCAGAAGGGAGCTGGAGATGTCAAACCGGAGAGACGATCCGTTTGAAGACAAGGCGATCTTGCTTAGTTGCGCAGAAGTCTTCCTCACCGATGCAGTCTTGCGAAGTTGCACAGAACTCTTTTGCTGGACAAGATGAGGAGGCAGGTCCCCAAAGGGACAGCCTGTGTGTTTGAGCCCTGGAAACCAGTGACCTGTAGATTCTACCTCAGTGGGGCCACAGACTCTGCTCTGGGCTGTAGTTTCAGATTTCAAGGAGATGCTTATTTCTGGGGTTGGAGGTAAGCATCTGGGACGTTTCTTTTAAAGTCCATATAGGGCTTTATAGTTCAAAACCAGCACTCTGAAACATGCCCAGAAATACACCACCAGCCAGTGGAGCTCTTTCAGCAAGGGAGTAGGATCTAAGATTGAAATATCACGTCTGCCCCGCTCTGGGAAGGCCTGTAATGTCTCATACTCGAGACATTGGCCAAGATGCTACTTGAAACTGGAAGAGCATCAGTGTGCTCACACAGAAGATCTGGGTAGAAGTCAAGGATGTCTGGAGGGCGGACAAAGAAAGGCCATCTGGATAGCAGCAGGAGAGAACTCCCCAGACTCATTGTTGCTGCTATGTGCCTTCAAGTTGTTTCCGACTTATGGAGACCCTAAGGCAAGCCTATCACGGGGTTTTCTCAGGCTGAGAGTGTGTGATGTGCCCAAGGTCACCCAGAGGGTATCCATGGCTGAGCAAGGAACTGAACCCAGGTCTCCAGAATCGTAGTTTAACTCTCAAAATACAACACTGTGCTGGGTCTCACCAGTATGATACCATGTCCCCAAAACTCCCTCCACTGTTCATAGGGTTATCTAGTCATCTTGGCTTTAGGCAAAACCCCTTTCTCTGAAGGGCCACTGTAAAAATTGAACTCATCACCCATCAACATAGCCAAAGGTTTAGCATTTCTGTTACTGTTCACAGGGTGTTCTGGGGCTGAGAGTATGTGATGCGCCCAAAGTCACCCAGTGAGTTTCTATGGCCGAATGGGGAATCAAACCCTGCTCTCCAGGATCATAGTCCAGTGCTCAAACCACCACATCATGCTGGCTTTTCCCTGGCTCGTACTGGTATCAGTTTGGGTTATGGGGTGGAGCCACCCAGAAGTAACAGTATTGCCTATCAAAGCAAGGATATCCTGGATACCTCTTTACCCAATGTTAGGGAAAGCATTTCTACCAGGATAACCCTCCCATTACACTAGTGGAAAGCCACCTTAGGATTCCAGGCAGAATTTCCACTTTCTCAACTCAGCTCTATCTAACTCATGTTCAGCTTGTGGTCCACTAAGACCCCTAGATCCTTTTCACATAGACTATGGTCAAGTCAAGCCAGGTATCCCCCTTCCTATGTCTGTGCATTTCATTTTTTTTTTCTGCCCAAGTGTAGCATCTTACATTTCTTGCTGCTGGAATTCATTTTGTTAGAGGCTAGGTTGCTAAGCAAGCACCTACTTGTTTCTAGCCAGAAGGTAGATACAGAGCAGAGTGGATGGTGAGTCCTGATCTCCCCACAACTGAGAGAGAAGAAGCTGGCTAAGGAAATACACAAGCTTCCTGGCAGATATGTCGTAGGAATGAATCCTTTAAGCCTTACAAATTGTTGCAAGCTGCCCCTCTGCTGGCTGAGCTGGAGATCTACAGTTCTGTCTTCCTGTGCGGAGATGAGCCCCAAAACTGGAGAATTTCTACTCTCACCTCCTTCCTGGAGATGGCCCACAAAAACTGGGGACTCGGGGCCAGCCCCTGAGATCTGGCAACCCGAGCGTGTCTGAAAGAGTCTGTGAGACAGAAAGAAAGAGACAGACAGAGACACAGGTTGTGTTTTTGGGCTCATACGGAACGCCTCCTGTATGCCGTGCATGAACTTTAGGTTACGCACATACATACACACCAGGAAAGATGTCAGCTCCCTCTTTTGCTCTCGGTGTCTGTGTTATTTTTAAAAAGGCCAGACCAACAGGCCAGCCCCTCTGTATCCTCTCCACGGCAGGAGCCGACATAACTGGATGATGGGCCTTTGTTAACAGAGAAAATCCATTTAAGTTCACTCGCACTTTCTCCAATAGGCTGCCATTATGCCTCAGGGGTCCGCCACACTAGATCCAGGGAGAAGCGACGTGGCCCTGGATTCAATTGTGGCCTTTTAACCGCTTTCCCGCTCGCTCGCTCTCTCGTCTACTCTCTCCACAGAAGCCCCACAAGGGAGCTCAACCTACAAGCCACGGTCAAAGGTGTGCTTTGGGCCCAGCTTGGCAGCTGTGGGAGGTCATGGCAATGCCAGGAACCTTCCCACAGCCTTGAAACAACCAAGACTTCTGAGCACTATTGGAATTCATTTACTGCTTTCCAAACCAAAGGCACAGGGTAACGGGGGGGGGGAAGAAGTGGAGTCCATCTGTACTGATTAAAAGAGAGACAGAAATTTTGCATCATCATTATCATCTTAATTTGATTATGTATTCCTGCAGAGCAGCAGGTTGGACTCAATGGCCCTTCTGGTCTCTTTCAGCTCTCTGATTCTACCACGAAGCCCTTGCAAGATGCAGCTTAAGGAGCTTGGAGAAGAGAAGACGAAGAGACGACATGCCAGCTAGGTTTAAATATTTGAAAGGATGTCATATAGGGATGGAGCAAGCCTGTTTTCTGCTGCTTGAAAGACTAGGACATGGAGCAATGGCTTGAAACTGCAGGAAAGGTGATTCCATCTAAACAATTAGGGAGAACTTCCTGACAATAAGAGCGGTTTGACAATGGAATCTGCTGCTGCCTGGGAGCATGGTGGAGCCATTTTCTTTGGAGGTTTTTAAAGAGAGCTGGATGGCCATCTGTCAGGAATGTTTCGATGGTATATACCTGTATGGCAGAAGGGGTTGGACTGGATGGCCCTTGGTGTCTCTTCCAACTCTACAATGTTATGATTCTATGAATGTATAAGTAAATCTAACTGATCAGATGGTTCTACTTTAGGTTAGGAGTAATAGCAGGATTTAAACCAGAGAAATCTTTGGAATGGAAAATACTGAAAGCGACCCTGGCTGGTTGGCTGACTGAAACTCTGCTTGAACATCTGGGGAAAGAGAGTTGGAATGGTGGCCCTTGGGGACCCTTCCAACTCTGTGAATCTGTGATTCTACAACATGTCCAGCTGGAAACAATAGAGTCCTCTATGCTGCAACATTTGGTTGCAGCGCTCAACTTTTGGGGTTTTCTTCCATACTCCCATTTCTTCAAGATTTTCCTCCAGTTTAAGTTCTCCCACTAGTTGGTGCCTTCATGGATCAGAGAATACACCAACAAAGGAAGGCTGATGTACTCTGTGAGTGACCCGATGGCCCTGCAGTGGATCAAAAATTAAAAGAGGTATTCCACCGAAACTTTGGGAAGAACTTCTTGGTTGTAAGAGCTGGTTGGCAGATTTGGATCCGGGCCTCCATCTCCAGCCCGACTCTCCTTGCAAAAATGACAGAATTCGCATAAATTCAAAAGCTTGAAAGGAATTGGATCCATCGGGTTGACGCAGCAAGTTTGCTGAGCCAGAGAAGGTGATAAAAACGGCTTTGGTTCTGAGCTGACTTATTTTTTATTTTAAACACACTCGCAAGCGCACACCTTCTCTATGGCTCCAACCTAAGATCAGCTCAACTCCCCAGCCATTTCCTGTTACCCAGCACGCCCTTCGCTCACCTCGTTACTTTCCGATCACGTCCCGGGCATCCCCTCGGGACGGCGCAGAAAATTAACAGCGGTTCAGATCTGAGGAACTTTATGACACGTGTATGATAGGCCTGAACCACGGTGTAATTGAATGACGGATGAGCTTCCAGAAGCCACATTTCCAGGGAGTAATGAAAAATAGAACCGATATTGACTGAAGGAGCTTTTCGTTGGCCGGGTTGGGATGAGCGGGCCCGTTCGGAGCGGAGAGCGCATCAATAGCGCAAGTAATAGCACAGTTATTGTAACTCCCCCAAAAATGTCATTTGGGCTTCAAACTAGGGAGCAGTTTGCTATTAACCAGGCTTAAACAGAAAGGACGCGAGAGGGGAGAGAGGGAGGGAAATGATGGCACATTTCCAGGTAAAAGCGCGTCCCAGTTTTGCCTCCCCGGGGCAGGGTTTTAAGATTTGCCGGATCTGGTTCAAGGAGGAAGGAACTGAAGGCTGGGGGCTCCCATGCCGGACCCACAGAAAGGAAGGGTGGAGCAAAAGCAGTAGATTCTTTCTTTCCAAGGGCCTTCTCAAAATGCAACTTTTCACTTCCTTATGTCATTTGGAGAGAGTCTGCAGGGGAAAATGAAGGGACTAAGTACAGGTCGCTGGGCTAGGGCAGAAGCATTTCTCCATATTTTCACATGTTTAGAGGCCCTTCTCTGTTGCCTTGGGAGCTTGCTCCTTTCTTTCTTTGTTTGTTTAGGGGCTTGGGGCTAGAAAAATTGAGTTCATACTTTGCCCACTTCTGGTTCAGGCTTCTGCTTTTGCCCCTCGGAAGATGGCAGACTCTCATTAATTAGAGGTTTTTAGACAGAGGTAGGATGACCACCTCTCTGGGGTACTTCAGTGGTGGATGCCCACTCTGGAAAGAAGCTAAACTGGAGGGCCCTTGGCATCCCTTGCTAGCATTTTGAATCTTGGTGGGCAGCCCAAACTGCACTATAACCTGAGATATCTAACCTCAGATCGGTGACTCGGACCAGTAAAAATTGGCAGTTCTGAGGTTAGTGGGGCAAAGGATTCATTCTGGATTTCAGTCCAAACTTTAAGAACTGATCAGATGTGATGATCTGGAAACCATGTCCTATGGAGAAGCAGCTTAGGGAGCTAGGGATGTTTAACCTGAAGAAGAGAAGGTTAGGAGGGGACATGATAGCCATATTTAAATATTTGCAGGGATGTCATATGGAGGACGGAGCAAGCCTGCTTTCTCCTGCTCCAGGGACTAGGACATGGAGTAATGGCTTTAAATTTCAGGAAAAGAGTTGCCATCTAAGCATTAAGAAGAACTTCCCGACGGTAAGAGTGGTTGGACAGCGGAATCCGCTGCTGCCTGAGAGTGTGGTGGAGTCTCCTTCTTTGGAGATTTTTAAAGAGAAGCTGGATGGCTGTCTATCAGAAATGCTTTGATGGTGTATTCTTGTATGGCGGAACACGGTTGGACTGGGTGGCCCTTGTGATCTCTTCCCATCATAAGTTTCTATGGTTCTATGATTCCATGAACCCTATCCCCAAAATATAAATTATAGGAAATCTGTAACTATTTCAGTATCCCTATTACCCTCTTTAAAGTTTTGCCAATCATCTGCAGTCATTGCCTTTGTCTTCTTAATGTTCTGCAACCCTGCTGTTGCGCTTTCTTCCCCAGTAGTTGTTCCAAATCTTTCCAAACAATATGGTGCCTATGATGAGGCTGTCTTTGTACCCCACCTCAAAAAAGCCCCCGTCCCACTCTCCTCCAGGCATTTAAATAACCGAAGTAAGGAACCCTTGGGGTATTCTGAACTCTAGACATTTGCTTGGGTACTCTCTAAACAGGCCACTCCAAGAGGTCAAAGGGGATCTTGCCCGTACCAAAACCTACAACACCTATTTGAGCAAAGAAGAGTCAGAAAGAAAGAGATTGCTCCAAGGGCCAAGGGCGCAGACGGACTGATTTATTATCCCAACTCAACTAGCTCCTTCCTTTATTTAATTTCACTTCTGCAGCCCAGGAGCCAAGATGAACTTCACTCCTCTGGCCAAGAGGAAATTAATTAACCTGACTGTTGTTTGCCCGCAGAACACAACAAACACAACGTGATGCCTCCGACACAGAACAGCATCTGTCTGTGTGCATTCCTGACTTCTCACTCAGTGAGATTCTCAGGCTCAGAGATGCTTCAAATGCCTTTTCTCAAACATCTTCTCAGAGACAGCATGGTGCAGTGGTACAGCGGGGCTTAAGCCTAATTCCATGCAGTCCTTTGAGCCAGTTTTGAAAAAGCCTTCTGGACGAAATGGCTTCAGGCCTCTGTGAGGAGCCATGTGTCTCGCTTTGGGGTTGGAAGAAGGGGAAAGGAAAAGAGAGAAGCAGGAACAGAAATAGAGACACAGAAAAAAGGTAGAGGTGAAGGAGGGAGCAGGCTTGTTTTCCGCTGCTCCAGAGACCAGGACAAGGAGCAGTGGATTCCAGCTTCAGGAAAGGAGATTCCACCTGAACCTCAGGAAGAACTTCCTGACGGTCAGAGCTGTCCAGCAGTGGAAGATGCTGCCTCCATGGAGTGTGGTGGAATCCCCTTCTTTGGAGGTTTTTAAGCAGAGGCTGGATGGCCATCTGTTGGGAATGCTTTGATGGCTGTTCCTGCAGAGCAGGGGGTTGGACTGGACGGCCCCTGGGGTCTCTTCCAACTCTATGATTCTCAGAAGGAAGGAAGGAAGGAAGGAAGGAAGGAAGGAAGGAAGGAAGGAAGGAAGGAAAGGAAGGAAGGAAGGGCATTGAAAAAGAGAAAGGGGAAAGAGAAAAACAAAGGAAGAGACAAAAAGCAGATGGTGGAAGAAAGACAAGGGTAGTCCAAGGAAAGGGAGAGCAAAGGAAGTGTTGGGGGCAGAGAGATTATATATAGGGGACCTATATAGAATCTATATAGGGGTTCTATAAGGCCACTTCTTGGCCTTTTGGCTAAGATCAAGTGTAGTGCAGGGGATCCCAGGGAGCTGGCAGGGGGAAAGAAAGAGAGAGAGAAAGGATAAGAGATGGAAGGGTAAGCAAAAGCCACAAGTGAGTGATGGAATGGTACAGAGAGGAGGGAGAAATAAGAGACAGGGAGAGCAAAGGGGATTGGAGTAAGAGAGGAAAAGGGGAGCACAGTAAGAAGGGGGTGGCAAAGAGAGAGAACGTGGAGTAGACTGAAGAGAGAAAGGAAAGAAGAGGGAGGAAGGGAGGGAAGAAGGAAGGGCGGGCAGGTAGCTCAGGCAGCACCGATTACTTCCAGAAGCTGTCTGGTCTTCGCTGAAGTGACCTCGCAGGGCTGTTGTGAAGATGACAGCACCAGCCTCCTGGGCAGCCCACACTTGGCATTTGGGCAGCTGGCAAATCAACTGGAGAAGGGGCTGCTTTCGCTGCACCCCCGCCCTTGCCATGTGCATGCAAGCCTGGTGCTCTTTCCTCCCTGTAATCCTGTGGGCATCTGTGTAGAGCACGTCCATACACAAAATAATTGCTCGCTCGGCAGATCTGACAGTCGCCAGATGTAATCGCTCTTCCTTCTCTCTCCCACTTTCCAAATATCTCCCTAATTCTACCCAGCCATGACTTCTGTTCCACCTCCTTCTTCAGCGAGAGGGGGGTCTTCTTTTCAAATTCTTGCGGAAGAGGAGGTTTTATTTTATTTGATTTTTATTTCTTCTCTCCAGCCAGGTTTGCTGTTTCACTTTGTTTGTCCCTCTTTGACCCACACATCCAGAAAGCCACTTTGGAGCCAAGGGTGTGGTTATATTTTGAATCCAGAACTCTTTCCTCACACCAAGCAAGTGTGCAGCTCCTTGGGTACAGATGGGCAAATTGCAGACCAGGGACCCCTAGGTGAGGCCCTGAAGCCCCTCCAAAGCATATGGACCCCTACTCAAAACATTACAATTAAGGGCGGATTTTAGATCAATTTTCACCCTCAAATCAGCCAAAAGCTCCCCAGAAGTTACTCATAAGTGCGGCAATTCGCTTCCCCCAAACCACCAATGTGCAGTGTAGGTGTGCCTTCAACTCATTTCTCAATGAATTTCACTTCAACTCCCTTCAAAGATTAAAACGTGGCTATCATGTCACCTCTCCTTCTCTTCTCCAGGCTAAACAGACCTCTCCTGAGAGAGCTTCATGGTTTTCAGACCTTTGACCATTTGGGGTGACACACAGAGGAGGGGAATGAATGGATGGATGATGAATGATGATGATGTTAGCCCTTGCTGCATTGCAATTGTACTGTGATTATATTTTTACTATTGGAAAGAGACATTCCTGACCCACAACATGTTACTTCCAAGCTCTGCCTTGAACTCAGCCCGGCTTACTTCTGAGTAGAGGGCTGCATCACCGATGGCTCCTCTTCCTCCTCCTTTTCTCACCCAACAAACAAGACTTAACATGCCTCCCTCCCCTTTGACCACGGTTAATGACTTGGTTAATTGATCGCCCACGAGGTACTGCTCCTATCCACTTTCCCAGCTGATCAATATCAGAAATCTTTCAAGGACTGGAGGGATATTTATCCTCCCCCCGCCTTCTTTCCATCCTCTTCTCAAAAGCAAGAAGAAAAGGGAGGGGGGGCGAGAGTGATTTTTCATGCCCCTTCCACCCTCTTCTCTGTCCCCAAATTGAAAAGGCCCATTGATTTGGGGGAGGAGGAGAAAAAGGGCAAGGAATCAATACAACGGGAAAACAATTAAAGTCAAGATGTGAATCCTGAAACAAGTTTAAGAGATGAGCCTGAAAAGCGATAGAGCAAGAAGACTTGGCGGACACCCTCCTCCCTCCTTCTCCCAATCTGGTGTACACAACAAGGTGATAATATTCTTCTGCTCCTGAAATCCTGGAGAGCTGATGTTAATCAGAGTGGACGATATAGGCAAGAGGTGAGACGAAGCCATATTTAAGTACCTGAAGGGACGTCAGGTAGGAGATTCAGTGGTCTAGGAGTCTTAACAGACCACAAACTGAACGTGTATCAACATCTGGCACCCAGAAAAGCCACCACGCTTCCAGGCTGCATCATTGGGAGTATAGCGTCCAGACTGAAAGAGGTCACAATATCACACCGTTCTGCTTTGGTCAGACCTCAGCTGAAATCCTGCATCCAGTTCTGAGTACCACAATTCAAGGATACTGACAAGCCAGACTGTGTCCAGAGGAGGGTGACTAAGTTCTAGAAACCAAGCCTTGTGAGGAACGGCTTAAGGACCCTGGTATCTTTGGCAATGGAGAAGACAGAGACATGATATGGATGGTCCTGGTGGTCTTTTCCAGCTCCAAGATTCTATGATTCTATGATTCGAATCATAGAGTTGGAAGAGACCACAAGGCCCATCGAGTCCAACCCCCTGCCATGCAGGAAGACACCATCAAAGGAGACTGAAGAGAGGCCAAATGTTTGGTATGTGTGTACATGCTGGCTTTAGAGAGATGGGAGAGCGAGCAAGAGAGAGCACGCACCTTCCGGAGAAGCTCTTAATCTGATTAGCTTTTCGAATGAATGGAGAAAGCGAAAAGGCTTAAAACCGCGTGAGAAAAAAAAAAATAAGGCACAGAAGTGAGAAGGAAGGAGGGGAGAGGCACCAGACCTCGTGTGCATGCCTGGTTATTGTATTCCACTCCCCCTAATATATAAAAAGATTTAATTCTTGCTAAATCTTGCCCAATTTGGTCCAATTTTGGAGAATGGGAAAAACAAGACTGAACATATGGGGCTGCCAGCCCCAGTGTTAATTGTTGACTAGTGTGGAGTAGAATGGCTAAGAGTACAAGGTCAAATGTTTGCCATCTTTTGGAGAAGGGAAGCTTTCTCCTCTTTCTGCGCCAGCTTCCAAAGCATCCCGTTCTCTGGCTACCATTAGCAAACTTTGTGTTTTTTCTCCTCCCCTACCCACATACACACACACCCCTTCCCCATCTCTGCCTTTTGTCTCTGCCTGGGCCTGGTGTTTATTAACATTCATTAATTAATTGGAACAACAAGCAGGCTGGTCCTCTCGCTCCTTCCCGTTAACTCCCCGCCCCTAGCAACTGAACTGGTCCTGCTTGCCAGAAACACAAAAGAAAAGAGAGGGAACTGTTGAGCGGAGTAAAAGGTGTGGGGCTTTTTCCCTGCTATCAAGAGTCATAGAATCCACAGAGGTGGAAGGGATATCCTGTCCTTTCTACCATCTACTTACTAAATACAGAATCATGGAACCACAGAGTGGAAGAGACCCCAAGGGTCATCCAGTCCAACCCCATTCTGCCATTTAGGAAGACACTGTCAAAGCATTCCCGACAGATGGACAGATGGCCCCTGTTTACATGAGAGCCAATGCTGTGTTGTGGTTTGAGTGCTGGACTATGACTCTGGGAAATCTGGGTTCAAATCCCTGCGTAGCTTTCAACACCCATTGAGTGACCTTGGAGGAGGGCAATGTTAAGCCTCTTCTGAAGATACTTTGCTTGTGATCCTAACCCTCGGATAGGATCCCAAGAGCCATTGTGGTGCCATGGTGAGCACAGGACTAGGACTCTCTTTGACCAGGGTGCAAATACCCACTTAGCCATGGAGTGACCCTGGGCAAGTCACACTTTCTCAGCCTCAGATGGCAAGAGTAGCAAGCCCTCCCCTCCCTCCAAAGAAATTTTGCCAGGAGGCCTCTAGCACAGTGTTGCCATAAGCTGACTTGGAAGCACATAACACTGAAGGAGCCTTGACGGTGTACTTGTTTGAGTGCTGGACTATGACTCTGAAAGATGTGGGTTCAAATTCCTGCTCAGCCCTGGGAATGCACTGTCTAGGCAAGTCACACTCTCACAGCCTCAGAGAAAGGCAATGGCAAACTCCCTTGGGAGAAATCTTGCCAAGTAAACACTATGATAGGTTTACCTTAGGGTCACCATAAGTCAGAAAAGACTCGAAGGCACACAACAACAACGGCATACAGACACACAGTTCTGTAACCCCTGATATGCTTCTCCACAGTAGTAAAAATTAAGGGGGATGCTCACAAGGGCAAGGACTTTAACACACTCTCCTATATTTTATGGGACAAAATTGAGTTAGCACCTCTTTTCACATGCCTCAAGTCCCCTTCTTCTGTTGCCTGCTTTCAAGACTCTCTGTCTTTCTACCAGATGCTACATTAGCGCACCACTATCTGCCTGCTTCCCACAGAAGCTTCCCACTGATATCCTAGCCTAGCCTGTCACACATATCCCAACTTCACTTCCAGTGGCTTCCATGCCAGTGGGGTTGGCAAATCTACTCCACATTTTAGGTCTGGATTTTCAAGGAACTATCCAAGGTTCTGAATCCTATCAGCATCAAGGATGGGTCTTTTGGAATTCAGCCTAAAACCTGGAGTGCATTCGCCAGCCCACTGACGTGGGAATCACTTGCCCCATTGCTGGAAACCACCTGTTGGCGATGGGACACGATCCTCCATTGATGGCCGCACAGATTTGAAGATTTCCCAGGAGTTTTGGGCTTCTACTCCCCAGCCAGAAAGCGCCCTGTTTTCAGAGGGGGAGCTCCCAAATTGGCAGCTGTGAATTAAATGGGCTAGCAAATAGAAGGGTGGCAGTGGAGGATTTAGGATCATGAATATCCATACCTCAGACTTCTGAGTGGCTACGTGTGACAATGGAACGTGTATCTTCCTGCCTGTTATCCCGACACATCACACAATGTCCTGTCCTTAACATGTGTTCCAGAGCCTTTAAACCAGGAGAACACAGAGAACCCAGCATGGATGACAAATAATATTCAACCAGTTTTTCAGGAAACAATTGCAAAGGATCTTAATGGTGTGCTGTTTTGGGTTCTTTTCTTTTTTTACAAATCATTAAAAGGATTTGGTTCTACAGAAGGTTTAACGGTTTTTTAAAAATAACTTTTAGATACTTTTACTTATGGGTTTCACTCATGTGTTCTGTGTTTTAATTTTCTGTAAATCACTTGGATTCCCAACACTGGGGAAAGTGTATGATACCAGCTCTATGATTCTACAATTCTATGAATACCAGATGTCGTAGGCCATATTTCAGAGGAAGGAACTGACAAAATCACTTCTGAGTATTCCTCGCTTAAGAAAACCCTATGAAATTCATGGGGTTGCCACAAGTCAACATGCAAGTTAAAGGTCCATGCACACACATATTGTTACCCCAAGTTGAAATCTATGGATCTATTCCATGTGTAAATATTTATAAATGATTAAACAGACTCCCACAATCTCTTGGTCATGCTGGTTGAGGCATTCTGGGAGCTGGGAAATCTCCAGCATCCAGAAGACCACAGTTTCCTCTTTTGCGTGCTGCCGTCAGACTGAGCTGAGTTCTAATTCAGCTTCTACCTGTTCTAATTTGCTCAGCTCCTTCGTTTTAATGGCTCAACCTCTTTTTGACCCAGATCTTTCCCTTCTCAGGACTCCACAAAGATGACGGTGAGGATGGTAATGGCAGTGAGGAGGGAAGGAGACCGATTTTCAACCAGTGGGACCGGTGTGGTAGTGGTAGCGGTGGGATCCCCCATTCCTCGAGACACAAGCCACAGCCCTTCTCGCCAGCCTGTGGGATCATATGCAAACGCGACAAGGAGCTTATGAATAATGCATCCTGCTTGGCTGCCTTTCAAAATTAAGACGGCGGGGTTTGGGGGGAGACACATCTGAGTGTATGATTTTTAAAAAATAAAAATAAAACGGCAAAAATAGAGGGAGAGAGCCCTACAGATGGTGGGTAAGCAACTGCGGAAGGGGACAGTGTCCTTCCATCCCTCCTCCCCCCTGACTGGGCATCTATGAAAAGATAAAAGAGGATCTTCATGGCATAAACACCTCTCCCCTCCGTTCCCTCTTGCTCTAACTTTACTTATTTCCTTCTGCAGAACAATTTGATATTCAGGTCCATACAAAGACGCCGCCTTAAAATTTTCCTGTGCATTGTGTTCATCTCCTTTTCAGATTTTTTTTTAAAAGGTAGCAAGGCAGGAGGAAGAGACGAGAAAGAGATACAGGGTGGGCAGAGGGAAGGAGAGAAAGACATATTGAATGTATCCCCTTTGAAGAAAACCACTCAAGCGTCCCATCGGTTGAGTTCAAAGAGAAGGGCGAAGGGGGTCTTGTCCAAGCAAGGGGTCCCCCAGGATTAACCAAGCTCTCCCTCTCAACTTTATAGACTTGATAGCCATCCTAGTCAAATGCTTAGAGCATCAGATCCAAGTTTATTCCAAGGTCCAACAGCTCGTACACTCAAGAAATTCTTCCTAAAGTTTGGTGGAATTCCTTTTCAGAAGCAAACCTCACCTTGAGACAGGTATTCTGTCTGAGCCTCGCCTACCTTGCAGGGTTATTGTGAAGAACAAAAAAAAACCCAGAAGGGAGAAGAACGCTTCAGAGATCCTGGGTGAATCGGCAGCATATTAAATGCAATCAGACGACAAAGTCTAAACCAGCAGTTTTTGGGGTGCACACTGAGAACCCTCATAACTTGGACTGACTGCAGGATGGGAGCAGGAGTCATGCAGCCTCTTGGATGCTGTTGGAGTGAAACTCTCAGCGCTTGTGCTTTTGGCTGTGCTCCCTGGGGTTGCTGGGACATGTGATCCGAAAGATCTTCAGCACTGCCTCATTCCCACCATGGCTGAAGGGGAGGCATGAGGAGAAGAACTGACAGAAGACTGGTTTCTGCTTTTCAACCAATTTCACTCTCTAACCATGATCTGGTCCCTAACTTGTCAGATAAGCTGGGAATGCCTGTCTGTTTGAAGTGTGTTCAATCATTCAGATGAATATTTCAAATAAGTGCACATCCCCTCCCCATACCAGTCCATTCTGCTTTGGTCAGATCTCACCTGGAATCCTACGTCCAGTTTTGGGCACAACAGTTCAGAAAGGATAGTGACAAGCTGGAACACGTTCAGAGGAGGGTGACCAAAATGTAGAAGGCCTGGAAACCATGAAACCCTATGAGGAGCAGCTTAGGGAGCTTGGGTTGTTTAGCCTGGAGAAGAGAAGGTTAAGAGGGGACATGATAGCCATGTTTAAATATTTGAAGGGATGTTATGTCGAGGAGGGAGCGGGCTTGTTTTCTGTTGCTCCAGAGACTAGGGCACGGAGCAATGGCTTCAAACATCAGGAAAAGAGATTCCATCCAAACATCAGGAAGATTTTTGTGACGGTAAGTGCATTCAACAGTCAGAGCCTGGGAGTGTGGTGGAGTCCTTTTCTTCGGAAGTTTTAAACATAGGCTGGATGGCCATCTGCCAGGAATGCTTTGATGGTATCTTCCTGCATGGCAGAAGAGAGTTACACTGGACGGCCCTTGTGGTCTCTTCCAATCTTGCAATTCTATGATCCTATGTTTCCACAGCCATCCTGCATCCATCCTGCAGACCAGCCAAGAAGGATGGACTGAGACAATATGCAAGCCACAGATTGAAATCTGATTCTTTGCACATTCCTACCAGTTATCCAAACCAAGCTACAGAAGAAGACAGGTTCTACTTAAAGAAAATAAATTTGTCATTGTTACTGTTGTAACAGGAATGGAACCAGGTTAAATTTTCATTCCACTTTCCCCAACTGTTCCCCCCCCGTAACCATTTTCAGTGACCTGCTCCTGTGACAATTTCTGGTCTTTTTGCTCTTTCCCGGTCCCAGCCTCCCCACCCCTCGCAATCTCATCCCCCTCTCCGCCCGCCCCATTCCTCTGCAACCCATTTCTGTAATTCTCTGTGGCTGTCCCCAGCCGGCGCACACGGTTGATCTTCCAAGTTTGTTCACTTGCAAGCAAAAGAACCAGGAGGCCCTTTAATTTGGCTATTTAAAAACCCAAAATAATTTCTCTTCTTCTTCTTCTTCTCTCTCTTTTTTTAATATATATAAAAAAGCTCAACCCAGCTTTGAAAAGCCTGGAGGTATCCCAACGGATCCTGCTCTTCTCCTGCTTCAAAAGTCGCCTTTCTCCTTTCTTCCGCCCGTTCGCTCCATACAAAGGTGCCCGCGCACTTTCGTCTCAGCGGAAAGACCTTTTTAATTGGTTCCAGGCAGAAGGTTAAAATGCGCCTCTTTCTCTCTCTCCCCCACACCATGAACACCCCCCCCTCTTTTCCTCCCTCTTGCACACTTCTCTTCAAGTGAAAGAAGGGAGTTTAAATGAGAAAGAAAGAAAGGAGGGAAGGCACAGCTCAAGAGCAGCTGCCAGTACCAGGCAGCCTGAAGGGTACATGCCAACCGGAGAGAAAAGGGAATTTTTTTCCCCTGAGTATACAGGGTTTTTTTTTTGCAAGTTTCGCACTCAATTTATCTGGCGCTGTTGTACTCCACAATTCCACTACACAAGTGTGGGATTCATTATTCCCTCCTTCCTTGAAAGGATAGCTTTGAAAGTGGGAGGGCTTGAACCAAAATGACTTGACATTTGGAGAGGGGGGAGTTTGCCAACCCCTGAGAAGTATCCAAAAAGAAAAAAGGGGAAAAAAATCAACAGCTTTTCAGCAATGAGTTGCCCTCAACTTGCCTTCAGTTGCCCTCACTTGCCTTCAGTAGCTCGCAGTGATGAAGTGTAGGCTGGCAATGCAAATAATAAATGCTAACAATGCATTTTCCCATTTTTTTCAATGTCTCCATTTTTTTTTTTTCCTGGAACATGATGCCTTCTTTGCATTTTAAAATCGTCCCGGTTTTCTCTGCAGGATGTCTCACTGTTTTTTGTTGGTGCTGAGAAAATTTAGGAGCATACTTTACATCCTTAGTGAAGGATATAACGGTTACGGTCACCTGCCTGATCTCCGCAGTCATATCAGAAAGCAGGAAGGGGCAACTGTGTTGGAGCCAGTAGCCAATTCCTCCCTCCCCGCCCGGAAATTCTGCTTCCTAGGCCAGCTACACCCACACATGCAGCAAACCCAAACACCCATTTTCCTCTGCAATCCCTCTCAATGACAGGACAGGAAGTGACATCAGCCCCTTTTACACACACACACACACACACCAGAGAGAGAGAGAGAGAGAACAAGTCTGAATACCTCCTTTTTCCTCTGCAGTCCTTCTCAAAATGGCTTCCTGTCGCCATTTTGAGAGGAATATGGAAGTATTTAGGAACAGTACAGATTTTTGGGGTGCTCATGGGGTATTTTTTACACATTTTCACACACGATTTTGAGGCAAGAGTTGGGGGAAAATATGCTCATTTTTTTTAAAAAATACTATTTATTTATGTACTCTCTTTTCTTTCTTTCTTGTTGCTTCGGAGAGGAAGAGGACTCTCTGGCCTGCCATCTTGCAGGACTCACAGACTACAACTCTCTAAGACTATAGAGAGGAACTGCAATTCTATAAACTCATAGAATCGTAGAGTTCGATGGAGCAAGAACCATGGAGTCCAAACTCCATCCACCCATCAATATAGGAATATACAACTATAACACCCCAGAGAGAGATCATCCAGCCTCAGTTTAAAAACCTCCAAAGAAGGAGAGTTCAATTTGCTGCTCTTAGAGACTGGAGCATGAACCAAGGAATTCAAATTACAAGTGAATATAAACTTTGTACCACAATTCAAGAAGGATATAGACAAGCTGGAACATTTCCAGGGAAGGGCAACCAAGATGATAAAGGGACTGGAAACCAAGCTTTATGAGGAAGAACTTTGGGAGCTGTTTAGCTTGGAGCAGAGAAGATTGAAAGGTGAAAAGACGGCCATTTTTAAATATCCGAAGATATGTTGAAGATGGAGCAAGCTTGTTTTCTGCTGCTCCAGAGACTAGGACACAATGGAGCAATGGCTTTAAACTTCAGGAAAAGAGATTCCACCTAAACACTAGCAGGAACATTAGCAGGTAAGAGCAATTCCATAGCGGAATACGCTGCCTGCGAGTGTGGGGAAGTCTCCTTCTTTGGAAGTTTTAAAAACCCAGAGGATGGGTGGCCATCTGTTGGGAGTGCTTTGACTGTATCTTCCTGCATGGAAGAATGGGGTTCTATTGGATGACCTTTGGAGTCTCTTCCAGCTCTACGACTCTATGAAAGAAGACACAGGCCCCATCCATGAAAACTGAAAGAGGAATGGAATTGCAGAGGGTGAAGCAGTCAAAGAGGTGGCAATCCGGTTATGATAACACGTCTCAGGCCATGGATCCAAAATAGTGTTTCCCCTCTGCTGAACCGAGGCTTCAATTGAAGCCACATGCTTGCTCCAATGGAACGGCTTCTCTCTTTCTACCCTCCCGCCAGCACCCTTTTTTCCCAAAGCTCCGCTTGATCAAAACCAGGTGATATGAGGTGCAAAGGAGTCACTGGAGCCTTCCAGCAGTGGAACAAGATCAAAATGGAGTCGGTGGAGTCCCAGCAAGAAGAAGAAGAAAGGGAAGATTGGAGCGGCTGAGAAAATGGGTTGTTTACAGGGGTGTAGCTATGAGCAAAATTAAGGCATTGCCCCGACAAT
Organism: Ctenosaura bakeri; assembly: GCA_948474755.1. Lineage (NCBI taxonomy): Eukaryota > Metazoa > Chordata > Lepidosauria > Squamata > Iguanidae > Ctenosaura > Ctenosaura bakeri. Next base: position 259,926 of record CAOLHI010001111.1, on the reverse strand, counting down.
AAAAATTCTGCCCACCCTGAGTTAATTTTTTTCTTCTGTCCTCTAATTTATAGCAGTGCAGAAACTGAGACACTGAAAAGGGTTCACTCCCATAACTCTCCAATTTTCTGCATTCACATGCCCTCAGTAATTTCCCCTGCCCTGTTTCTTTGGATGCATCAACTGTACAGTCATCTGTGGGTTTAACTTCCATGGATTTGAGTATTTGCATTTACTTCTTCTTTGATTATTATTTGAGTTTCTCCAATCCCTGATCCCCTCCCACCTCAAGCACTTCTTTTCTGTGAGAACCCCTCAGCGGCTCCGATCAGGCCATGGAGCCATTGAAAAACGCACCTCTGGTCTTCCTCCTACTCTACCTGCCACTGCCTGGCCAGCTATGGACAGCTTACAGCCCAGTTTCTCAGCACCACAAACCCTCTCCTGATGCCCCCAAACACCTAGGAAGGAGATGGGCAAGAACAAGGAAGCATAGGGCGACCGTGCCAACCTACCCCCTTCCCTCTCCTTTCCCCGATCCGATTTGGACCCTGGGTGCCCACTCTCCCCACAATGCCACAGACACACACATATACATTTTGATATTTGCAATTTTCCACATTTGCGGGGGTCCTGTGCCCCTAACCCTAGCAAAGGTGGAGGGCCAACAGTATTTCCAAATGCTCAATTGAAGTTTTACATTACTGCAGTGCTAGAAATTTGGCGATGGGAGACAAAATTTCATGTGGAGGCAGAATTCTTATCTGGGTTTCAGTGCTCTTATTTTCTCTCCCCCCCCAGCCAAAAAACTACACTTCTGGGTGAGCGCAAGAACAATGCCCGCTCACTCATTTAGCTGTCAAAATGACCACGGCACTTTCTCACCAAAGATGGTGAGAGATTTAGAAGCATTGGAGAGGGCAAGCCAAGGAATTAAAAGGAGGGAAAAGAACAGACTGTATGGTATAGTGATTTGAGTGCTTGGGGGAGACTAGACCTCAGGTTTTCTCACCGCCATGGGAACCCCTCCGGGTGACCTTAGGGAAGTCACACTCTCTCAGCCTCAGAGGAAAGCCATGGCAAACATTCTGAATAAACCTGGCTGGAAAAAAAGCATAGGATAGGGTCACCCTATGCCAGAATGGGCTCAAAGGGACATAACAACAACTGACAAATTGGTACAATTGGAGGGTATGTGGTTCTGTGATTCACACCAGTTGGAGCAGAGATGGTTTACTTCCTGCTATGATTTATTTTGAGAGTCAGCATGATCTAGAGGTTTGAGCATTGGACTCCAACCCTGAAGACCAAGCTTCAATTCCCCGCTCGGCCATGGAAACCCACCGGCTGACCTTGGGCACATCACACACTCTCAGCCCCAGAAAACCCTGTTTTAGGTTCCCTTTAGGGATACCATAAATCAGAAATGAGTTGAAGACACATAACAACAACAGGTGTGTGAAGTGGTATGCTGTATTGTTAATCTCTTCACAGGCAGGCAGACGAGAAGAAAAATACCAGTTTTGGCTATGTATTTGTATGGATGAAAACTCAATTCTTCATATACAAGTGGACTGCTCTTCATGAGAGCTTCTGCCCAATGAAACCTGCTTGTTTTTTTCAAAGGCTCCTGAGTCTTCCTGTTTACAATTTTTCTTTTAACCAGGATCAGAACCATCACAGAAATCCACAGCTTTCTTCAGCACTGGAACAATTTGCAGGTCCCTCATTTCCATGTACTTTTTTTTTAAAAGAGAGGAGAAGACAGGAGGGAGGGAGGGTGTCTGGCGTGTAGGCGGAGGAGAGATACCCCACGATTGAATCTGACCTGACAGGTATTAACCTTGGCTATTTAGTGCAATTATTTGGAACGCATTAGAAAGTTAATGTCGAGAAGATTAAAGAGGAGGGTTAATGGGCTGAAATTATTCACGCCGCCAACCTTCGCCCCATCCCAGGCGAACTCCAACTTGGCTCTATGCCGCCTCCGATGAGTGACACGTCCCCTTGTCCGCACCAGCTCTGCCCGGGCATTCATTGCTGAGCAGCCAGCTGTGACTTCCGAACTTCTCTCCTGCTTCCAAAATCCCTCGTTTCATCAAAGAGGGCTTAGCCCTCCCCTCCTTCCCACCCCTCCTCAACATCCCAGCCCTCTGCAGCCATTCAAGGCTGCCCCCCACCTTCCCCCAATGCAGCCCCATTAAAAAAAAAAGGAGATGCCAATGGAGCACAACACTATTGTCCCAAGATAAAGGGACCAGGAGAGCAAGACAGGGAGAAGACCAGATCAAACCCACCCGATCCAAAGGCCCTTCTCCCCTCCGAGCATGGAATCTCTGCCCCTCTCAAGGCCCCAGATTGGTTTTTGCAAAGAAAAAAAAAAAATAGGGGAAAAAAGAAAAGTATTCACTCTCCCTGGAAGTGAGCCAAGTCTGTTTCCCCTACCCCCCCCTCCGTTTCTCTCCCCTCCCCACAGCCAGAGTTTGAACACAAGAAATTTTTGAAGGGGAAATCTGCAAAGGCGGGAGGCACCAGAGGTTACAGTTCAGCAATCACAGGCCAAAAACGGAGGCACAATCCGGCACAGATTCGACATTTCACGCTTTAAAAATGGAGGCACTGTCCAGGGCAGATCCAACATTTCATGCCCTAATCCCTTGTGTGTTGGAAGGGGGTTGAATTCTGGCTGGATCAGACCCGTAGCTGTATAAGGGTTCAGTTTGCAAGTATATCCTGAGCTGCAAGTTTTGCAACTTTGGAACTCAGCTTTATTTGACACCGGAGTGACGCGCTGAAGAGGTTCCCCCCACCCTGAAGTTCTGCAATGTTAGCTAAACTCTACCACTATTGCATTTTTTAGAAATCCTAATTAAATATTCTTTTAATAACATGGAATCATAATGAGTTCCAAAGTTGAGTTTTCTGTGCCTCACACTCCTGTAATTCAAATATAGAAGTTCTGACCATTGGAAGGACGACAGAATCCTGTTGGAAGACTAATTTAAAACAAAAAAGTTTTAAAATTGTGATTTTAAAACCACTTGCACTTTCTCAGAGGTTGTGGAAGTGCAGTCCCTAGTTGTCCAGTCGGCCTTGCCCTTCCCAGTTGGCTCAGGCTAAAGCAAACTGCAAACTTTCCTAATTTTGGAGATGTCTGGAAATTATTTATTGAAATACCTATATCTAACAACAAGCACATATGATCCCAATTCTGCTTTTGGAAAAAAAATGGGGCAGGTTACATTAGGTGACGCTGGGGAACCTTAAAGCCTGTTTAAAAAATGAACTGCCTCTCCTAAAGGCTTCAACTGATCCTCTCCTTCTTTGACCAGGAAAAGGGCCGTTCAAAATGGAGGGCCACAGAAACAGCCTCGAGGGCCGCACGAAGACACAGAGTCATACTTCCCCAACACTGAATGACAAACCGAAGTTATTCGAGACAAACACAAAGAGAAAAGAAAATAAAATGTTAAAACTTCAGTTGCATCTCTGCTGAGTTGAGGCTGACACCTCCATCAGATTCCTCTTGGCTCTGTGAGATATTTGACAATATTTGACTGCCAACCACTAATAGGTGATCAGTTGGTAATATCTGACCTGCCCATTGATCGGCATCTCAACTCTGCTAATTAACAACCTCAATCTTTTACAAAACTTGGTGCACTCAGAGTGGCTCACAAGGATGCTGTTTGCTAGGGAACAAGGCACTCTGCACATCCTCAGAGGCACACAGCAGTGGAAGAAGGTCCAGCTTTTACAGTAATTGATACAAACCCTTCGTGTCTGGGTGCTGGAAAAAAAACTGATTTGTGTGTCTCGGCTGTGGCTGATGCTGAAGCCCTGCCGTTTTGCAATGGAAATATCTATTAGCCCTGTCACGCTGCCAGCCAAGGTTGCACCACTGCCATCATCCAGGCGTTCCACTTCATCAGCCCATTCATCGGCGCTGATCGCTCTTCCGCTGGGGGAGAAGGGAGCGTTCTTCTGCCTTTTTGGCTGCCAAAGAGATGCGGCTGAATCCAAGGCACAGAGGCCGAATGTTACATCGAGAGAGAGAAAGGCATAGCATGGTCAGCAGCTTGGGGAACTTGTGGCCCTCCAGATGTCATTGGACTGCAACCCCCAACATCCCTGACTAGTGGAGATGCTGGGAATCTGCAGCCCAACAGTGCAGATTGATGGACGACCAGATAAATAAGAACTTTGTGAGAATTAGATAACACAGTAGTTCTTAACCTGGGGTCCTGAAACCCCTGGGGGTCTGCGAAGCCTTCACAGAGGTTCCATAAAGGCCTGCTGCTGGGTACCAACAACAGCAGCAGCAACAGGGATGTTGCAGTGGGGGATTGTGGGTGCTGAAACTGCTCCCTCATTTGCAAATGAGGAAGCAGTTTGGGTATGTGCACACATAGCCCCGCTGCTGTGTCCTTGATGGAAGGGACATGGAGTAGATGTGTGCACACACCCAAACTATGACTCTGGAGACCAGTGTCTGAATCCCAACTTGGCCAAGCTATACTGTTGGGTTACAAACTCCCATTATCCCCACCAGTCAGGGATGGTGGGGGTTACAGTCCAATGACATCTGGAGAGCCACAGGTTCTCAAAGCTGCTGACCACACCATGCCTTTCTCTATCTCAATATAACGTTCAGCCTCTGTGCCTCGTAGATGATGGAGTGGAAAGAATCCTTGTCAAGTCTGCAGATGAATAAAACTGGGAGGGGTGGCTAACACATTGGAAGAAACAGAATAGGCAGGAACGGAATTCAAAAGGAGCTAAATAAACTAGAAAATTAATAAAATGAAATTCAATAGAGAGAGATGCAAAATTCTGCGTTTAAGACACAAAAACCAAACACACAGTTAGAGGATGAGGGATACATGGCTCAGGACCTTGGGATTATTGCTGATCATAAACTGAAAATGAGCCAGCAAAGACAGCAAATGCTATTTTAGCCTGCTTTAATAGAAGCAAAGCTTCCAAGTCAAGGGAAGTCATAGTTCTGCGGTATTCTGTGCTGACCAGGCCTAACCTGGAGTCCTGCATTCAATTCTGGGTGCCTCATTTTAAGAAGGATATAGACAAGTTGGAACAGGTTCAGAGAAAGGCAATGAGGATGATAAAAAAAATGAAGACCAAGACCTATGAGGAAAGGCTAAAGGACCAGAGTATGTTCAGCTTAGTAAAGAGATGATTGAAGGGTGACATAGCTGCACTCTTTAAATACCTCAAGGGTTGCCACAAAGAGGAAGGGCAATTGAGAACCCATCCGACTCTATCAATCTATGATTCCATGAGAGCCCACCACTCTTTCAAGGCTATCTATCCCACGTTTGAAAGGCTCTTACAGTCAAGAAGATCTTCCTAATGTTTAGGTGGAAGTTCCTTTCTTGAATCCACTGGTTCTCATCCTAGCCTCTGGAGCAGCAGCAAAGAAGCTCATTCCTTCAGGTATTTAAAGATGGCAGCCATATCATTCATCTGTTCTCTCTACTCCAAGCTAAATACACCCAGCTCCCTAAGCTTGTCCTCATAGGGCTTGGTGGCTTCCAGACCTTTAACCATCATGGTCACCTTCCTCTGAAGACTTGTCCTGTGCCAGTAGCCAAACAAGGCTTACAGCTGTCTAATTAGAGCCTGTTATCAGTAGCCGATGAGCAAAGTTTGTCTTAGTTTGCTAGCAAATTGCTGGTTGCTGTTTTGCAGTCCGAGTTCACAGCAAATCCAGGGCGACAGTCCAAGAGCGAAGTCCATACACAAGGCAATGGTGACGGGTTCTAACAGCACGAGCAAGGAATCTGAATGTAAGCCTGGTTGTTTCCGCCACTAGGAACGGTTGGCTGCAACAGCTTCCTCCCATTCTGGTCCCTCTTTATACAGGCTGAGAGCCTTCCCCAACTGTTTGATTTGATTGAGTCCTTATTATATAAACACTGCCAGAATCCTGGGCTCTCCCTTTTCCACCTATACTGGCTGCCGTAAGTATTGTCCCTCTCATGTCTCTGTGGTGTGGCTGTTGGGAAAGGTCCTGTCTGGGTCCTAGCACGGGGGCATGACAAAATGCTCATTTGGCCCACAAGCCACTTCCACTGTTCTCTCTCATCAGTGACGATCTCTAACACACACACTTTATAAGAAAAAAAAAATCCTGCTAACACCACTCATGCAACCATGGAAAGCTTTTGACAGGCCACCTGGATAAAGCTGCAGAGATTTGGGTATAGCAATCCTGCTACTCCAAACAACATCTTTCCCATTCTGTTTCCGAATCTCTTTTTGCTTTTCAGAACCCTTTCCTCGCTACATCCATGCTCTTCCCTCTTCCTGTTCACTCGTGGGGGAGGACAGAAGAAAGCATGTTTGCTGATGGCCTAATGAGCATGAAATTTTACAACTTGCCAATTACTTGGTTCATTTGTGGCATGGCAAGGGAGCAATTTGGCTTGGACAGATCCCTAGGGAAATGTCATGTGCCCTGCCCACACCTTCGACAACCTCCTTTGCCAATCTGACCATTAAATATGGCTGGGCCATTTATGCCCTTCTGGATGCTGTTGGACTGCCTTTCCCATCAGCCCCAGCTAAGGGTGAGGAATGGTGGGAGTGGCAGTCTAACAACCTCTGGTAAGTTGCATACTTCCCGAATTTGTTTAACAGACTCCACTCTATCTGCTCCTCATGCTTGGTATGAAATTGGCCAGGCTAGCTTTGGATGATGGGAGTTGTACTCCAAGACATCTGGTGAGCACTAAATCAGAGTTTCTTTGTCAGAGGCTTTGTTAACTGAGGCATGCCTGTATTCTTTTAATCCCAATTAGTGAGATTGCAGCCGTATTCAAAGACTGCAGCCCCAGACCTGTGGAGCACAAGGTGCTATGGAGGGAGGGACCACCTTTGTTGGCCTCCAACAGAAAGAGGCCAGGTGTTTTAACATCAGGGGCAACTGGACCTGGATGTTGAACATGGAGAGAACAAAGCCGGATGATATGGCTGCAGTGGGTAAGGGCCTCCTTTGACATCACAAAGGAGGACCCTGTGAGTCTTTGGTCAGCAATCCTTTGGCAGGTGAACAACAAGACACAAACACTGTCTTGGGGGAAGTTATATATGGCCTTGGTGGGCCTGGAGCAAGCCAGGGTGTCAGACAACTTCCAGTGGTGGTGTGATAGAATCCTAGAGCTGGGGAGCTCTAAAGGCCATCCAGTCCAACCCCATGTGGGAAGACACCATTCAAGTACTCCCTTTGACAGATGGTCATCCAGCCTCTGTTTAAAAACCTCCAAAGAAAGAGACTCCACCACACTCTCAGGCAGCATGTTCCACTGTCAAACTGCTCTCACCGTCAACAAGTAAAGTTTCATTCTCTAAATATACTTTTATATTCCCTAAATATGAGGTAAAAGTCCCTTCAAGTCTCTTCTCAGTTCCTTACAAAGCTCATAGAGCAAGAAATGATTGTAGAATCTTGTCGTTTTTCCATAAGACGACAGCATCCTGTCCATTTGGTCATGTATGTTTGAGCAGCTGATATAGTTTTCTTCTTAGACATTGATTTTAACTCACCCAAGAGATTGTAGAAAATTACTGGAGGGTTGGATCTGCATTCATCCCTGTATTCAAATTGTAGATAATATATCTTCCCAAGATAAATTCTCACATAATTTCTTTACATGGCACAGCACCCTTATATCTCTCCGTGAGGAGTCACAAAAACTTTTCTCGTTCATGAGTTCCACAACCACTGTGGAAGGAGGAAACGGATGGCATCCTCATCCATGGGAACTCTCTCATTTTCTGCAGATCTTTGTAAGAGTTTGCAATCTTCTCCCTTTATCAGAGAGTCCACTGGTTGCTGCCATTAGGACAAGGTTTTTACATAACTCCCTGTTGACTCACTGGTAGCTATGGAGAAATCTTATTAATCTCTTTTACCAAACCACTGGATTTGCCTTATTTTCCACAGATTGCCAGTGTGATGTGTTTTGCCACTTTATGAGTGTCCGCAGGGAATTCTTGTTAACTTATATTTTATCTAACATTTTATTTTCTACAGTCATTACTGCAAAGTGTTGCTATCTTTCCTCTATTGACTCACGGGTGCCTACAACACAGTACTGTTAACCTAGCCATTGCACTGATCTTATTTTCTACAGGCGCGCACCGATAACCTAGTAAAGTCATAATTATCCATTCCTCTTGAAATAACAGTTGAATTTTATGTACATACAAAAAGACATTGTTGGTTCCATTGTTTAATTTGCTTTTACAAGAATAAATGATAAAGAAAATAAAACCTCTGTTTTTGGGGGGCAGGTTTCATCCTGATTGGTTGTAAAATCCATGAGAGTGCCTTTTGCTCAGGTTAGTCCACTCTAAGGCCACACGGGTTCTAACAGAATTACTGCAAGCCAGGAATTAATCGCTGATCCAGAGTATGTTCCAGTCCTCTGTAGCAATTTAGATATCAAGTGGTGATTGAAACCCACAAAGGGTTTACTCACCTTATCACCCAATAAGCTGATCAGATGTCTGAGTGGTGGGATTTGCTCTCAGCACCTGTTAAAGTCTTATCACACCCCACTCTTTCAGTGCTATATTCCACTTTAACTGCCACGGCAACATCCCATGGAATCCTGGGATTTGCAGTTTAGAGAGGGGCTTTTGGAATCCTCAGCCAGAGAGCTCTGGGGGTTCACTGAACTACAAATCCCAGGATGTTGCCATTGCAATTAAAGTGGGATCGAGCACTGTAACACTGTAGTGTGATATGGCTTTTACAGAGTTTGTCGTGTTGTCTAAAGGGGATACATCGGGCAGAGCATTGGCATTAAAGGATATTGATCTTTCTGGGCAGCAAGCTGTGTTAAGAGTTTGTACCTGTAAGGCTGATCAAAGGCGGGCGGTAGGGGCAAAGGTGATGTTGGGTGTTTTCCACGATCAGGCTTTGTGCACCATTCACAATCTGCAAAGTTACTTGCAGGTTAGGGGAATTAGGCCAGATCATTAATTTTGCCACGCTCATTTGCACCTCTTTGTCATTCTGTGCCTTCAAGTTGCCTCCAACTTACAGCAGCCCTAAGGAGAACCTATCATGGGGTTTTCTGGGGGTTGAGAGTGTGTGATGTGCCCAAAGTCACCCAGTGGGTTTCCAGGACGGAGTGGAGAACCAAGTCTCCAGGGCTGTCATCCAACACTCAAACCACTGCATCACACTGGATCTGGTTTATTTTAATCCACTAAAAATCTTGCCAAGAAAACCCTGTCATAGGTTTGCCTTAGAGTCGCCAGAAGCAACTTGAAGGCACAAACAAAAGAAAATCGGAAAGAACAGGAACAGAATCTGGGACTCTGGAAGCGCCCTGAATCTACAAAAGCTTATGCTACAAACTTTTCTCTCCATTCATCCTCCTTTCTAGAGTGAGATTATTTTTTAAAACTGAAAGGAGAGAGGAATTGGTGGGGAACTTGGCAAGACTTCACAAACACCACCAGCCTGATCCTCTTTTATAGATTTTGGGCACAATCCCGGAAGGAACACTTAAGCCGAGATGCCGTACTTGGGTGGAAAGGAAGGCTTGGAACTAAATTACCTGTCTCATGCAGAGCTGAGGTGTCAGGTTTTTCACCATCAAAAGACCCAAGGCTAAGTCAAACACCAGACATCTTTTTCCCGAATTCAATCCATTTTGGTGGGATCCATCCCAGCTCCTTGCCCTCTTCACCCCTAACAACTTTATTTCTATTCCTTCCACATGTTTGCCAACCAGCCTCCCTCGCTGGGAAGAACAATTTATAGCCCAGAGAGATCTTTTTTGCTTTAAACCAAATCTCTCCGGTGGTGCCATCATTAGGAAAACATTAAAACGGGGCCAGTCCCCAACAGCTGAGTTCATCTCCTTGTTGTTACACCTGGGCTCATAAATCCTGCATCCCCCCCCCTTTTTACAAGTCAGCCAGGGTGGGTTGATTTATAAAGTGAAACAAATATTAAAGTACTTCAGGAAAAAGGAGGGGAGAGTTTTAAAAACACACGCAGACATGGGTGTTTTCTGCTTTCTGGGTGCAGAGCGGAGATGCAGACATGATTCCTGTTTTCATGGATGTTCAGCAAAAATACCCAGAGATGAAATTTATTAGTCTGTGACCTGAATCACCACTTTAAAGTTGTGATCTGCCATCGAGCTGACTTCGACTTATGGCAACACTAGGAATGACAGACCTCGGTTATCAACTGCCCTGATCAGGTTGCAGACTCAAGGCAGCCTGCTTTCTTCATTGAGGCTTTCCACCTGTAATGCACAGGCCTTATAGAATTGTAGGGGGAAGATACCCTAAGATACCCTAAGAGCCATTCAGTCCAACCCCATTCTGCTATGCAAGAATACACCATTAAAGCATTCCCGACAGATAGCCATCCAGCCTCTGCTGAAAAACCTCCACAGAAGAAGACACCTTCTTTTGCTTCTTGTTGTTGTTCTATGTCTTTAAGTTTTCCCAACTTATGGCAGACCTATCACAAGATTTTTTGGGGGCTGAGAGTGCCAAAGCTCACCCAGAGGGTTCCCATGCCTGAGCAGGGAATCAAAGCTTGGTCTCCAATGCTCAAACCACTACAAGGCGCTGGCTCTCCTTTTCCTACTGCCTTCCACTTTATCAAGCATTATTGCCTTTTCTAAGGAGTCCGGTCTTCCAAAGTACAACAGCCTCAGCTGAGTCATCTTGGCTTCTAGAGAAAGTTCAGGCTTGCTTTGCTCTAGGACCCATTCCTTTGTCTTTTTAGCAGTCCAGGGTATCTGTAGAACTCTTCTCCAGCGCTACGTTTCCAATGAGTTGATTTTCTTCCCATTAGTTTCCTTCAGCAAGTATCTTTCACAATCACATAAAGTAATTGGAAATACAATGACATGGATGACTCTAGCCTTGGCATTTAATGATGTTGCTGTGTGCCTTCAAGTCGTTTCTGACCTACAGTGATCCTAAAGCAAACCTATCGAGAGGTTTGCTGCGGCTGAGAGTATTTGCAGTACTCGAGGTCACCTAGTGGGTCTCCATGGCCAAGCAGGGAACTAAACTCTGGTCTCCAGGATCTTAGTCCAACACTCACACCACAAAACCATGCTGGTTCTCTTGTTTTGACTTTGTTGTGAACTCCGATCAAGTTGACTTCAACCTTCAACTAAAGGAGGGGCATTCAGAATTCTCAGCCCTTTGGCCTCCATAAACATTGGAATGTTTAAAGAGAAGAGGCATGGCTAGTGAATCATACAGAGATACAGCAAGGAAGCCTCTTTTGTGGACAAACACTTTTGAGTTCAGTGGTATTCCAATGTTTATGGAGGCCAATACTTAGACTGGTCAGACTGGGACCAGCTACACAACTGGTCACAAAGTGCTGTAGTGGTTAGAGCACTGGCCCGGGACTTGGAAGATCCAGGTTCAAATCCCACACTGAGCCAAGTAGGTGGATGACAACGTTCCACAGTGGTTAGAATCTTGATCTAGGACTTGAGACATCCAAGTACTAATCCCTACAAAATCATGAAATTCACTGGATGACACTGGGTCAGTCTCTCTCTCACACACACACACACACACACACACACACACCCCATAATGTACCTCACAAAATTGTGAGGACAAAGCAGAAAGAAGGAGAGCCATAAGCGCTACCTGGAACTCGTTGGAAGAATCGTGAGACGTAGAATTGTAACAAACTGACTAATAAATAAATAGAGTTTTAAACAGCTAATCAGATTTTAACAGCCAATTTCCAGCTAGGAGCATCTATCAGCTTAATCATTTGTAATCTCCAAATCCGTTTCAGTTCCAGTGTGCACGTGCGCATGAATTTCAGAGGTGGCTTGCTGACTGCTACACACACACATATTTGGAATGCTGTTGCTACCAACACACACACACACACACACACAAAACACAAATAACCAGATCATATTTTTTCCGCTCTCTCCCTTACCTCCCCAGAGAAATAATTAACCCAGCCGCAAAACGTAAGAGACGGATTCTGTCTGCTAAGGGATTTTGGTTTTCACGCAGCTGTATCGTCTTGAAAATAATTCCATGAACCTTGAGGTAAGGGGGTGTGAATCCATGAGATTCTTCCCCCACCCCCACCGCTGACACCATCCCTCCTTCCCCTTCCGCTCCGGCAAGTCAGTAAGGCAAGGACAAGGAGGTGTTTGAAATGGAAGCGTTTAAATCAACAGCTACCAACCGTGGACATCTGCAAAACAGATGCCAAGCCACCAGCTTCTTTTCACAGGAAGATCTGGGTCTCGCAGCTTGGAAAGAGACGGGGTAGTGGAAGCCAAAGAGTGAGAGAACAGAGAGAATGATTGAGAGCAAAAGGCCTCTTTTGAACCCAGGCTCACTGGGAAAACCGAGATGACGCATTCATCATGGTTCACATTTCACTGAATTATTATTGTTATTGCTAAATATTTCCTGTATCTTGGTCCAGTCATTAACCAAAATGGAGACTACAGACATGAAATCAGAGTTGAGGATACAAGATACAAAAACCAAAGCAGATTTATCACCTCACTAGCATGAAATCCACCAGCTGCCTCTGAGTCTCAGCCCTCAGTGCTGGGACAGGCCAGGACTATGTCGGTGGACTCCAGTTCCCATTATCCCCAAAACAGGTAATGGCAACAAGTGCTAGGACTTATAGTCCAGCAAAATCTGGAGGACCACATTCCCATCTCTCCACTGCGTTCAATTCTTAGCTTTACCCAACCCAATTTTTTTGCAAAAATTAGCTCACTCGCTTGCTCTCATACCCACGCAACCCCTAGGAGAGACTCCTTGGGGAAATTTTTCACTTCTTGGGTTTAGAAGAGAATGTATTAACATCCCCAAACAGCTCCGTACAATGATGTTCATTTAAAAACCAGCTCTGGGGACGATGGTCAAAGTCTATTTATTACTTAATCTAACAGAATGTGGTGAAGATTGGGAGCGCAAGAGAATTGGGAGCCTGTCTCTTTAAGAGTTGCATCAATGGGGGAAGATGCCTTCAGTGAATCGGATCTCGTTTCTGCCATAATTCCATTTTCTATTTAAGGTTATGGGATTTTGGGTTCTCTAGACACCGTGCTCAACACCTGACTCAATCCAGGTTGGCTAACAGCATAAACCTCTTTGAAAACAGGGCGGATTGGCGTCCAAACTACCTTTCTTGTAAAACCTCCTAGGCTCCTCCAGGATCACTGCTGGCGGGGGAATTCTGCAAGGGGGGTGGCCCACCAGCCACGCCTGGCCAGGGAATTCTGAGCGTTGTAGTCCAAAGAAACGGAGCTTCTCTGAGATCTGTGCATTTCAGACCTCTGACTCCCAGATTTTTACACATGGAAGGACAATTGTGATAACTATTGATCGTGCACACTCAGGCATAGAATTGTATTGTTTCAAATTTAATGTGCAGTGCCTAGTAATTTTAAGCATTTTATAAATAAAAATGAAGGAGCTGGAGGAAGAGGAAGAAGAGGAGATGGTCAGTAAAAATCCATACCAGATAGGCAGGCCAAAACCACACACCCCCTACCCAGGGCATGTCTTCTGTTCAATACAAGAATGGTGTAGACAGTTTCCAGGCCTATCATGTCCCTAATGAGGCACTGTAACTGAGAATGAACAAATCTGCCAATTTTCATTTCACTTTATTTGTTCACATTATTTTTGTGAGGAAAGCCCTACAAAGAAAGAACAGTCAGCCTTCCACATTTGCTCAGGCTAGGGGCACAGGACCCTACCAAAAATTGCAAATATGATACCAAATTGGGAGGGGTTGCTAATATTCCAGAGGACAGGATCAAAATTCAAAATGACCTTGACAGATTGGAGAGCTGGGCCAAAGCTAACAGAATGAATTTCAACAGAGAGAAATGTAAGGTCCTGCACCTGGGCATTAAAAATGGAATGCACAAATACAGGATGGGGGACGCATGGCTGGATAGCAGAACATGTGAAAGAGATCTGGGTGTCTTGGTAGATCACAAGCTGAACATGAGTCAGCAGTGTGATGTGGCACCTAAAAAAGCCAACACAATTCTTAGTTGCATCAATAGGAGTCTGGTGTCTAGATCAAGGGAGGTAATGGTACCACTCTATTCTGCTTTGGTTAGACCTCATTTGGAATCCTGTGTCCAGTTCTGGACACCTCAATTCAAGAAGGATATCGACAAGCTGGAATGTGTCCAGAAGAGGGCAACCAAAATGCTGAAGGGTCTGGAAGTCATGAAGCCCTGTGAGGAGCAGCTTAAGGAGCTGAGGATGTTTAGTCTGCAGAAGAGAAAGTTAAGAGGGGACATGATAGCCATGTTTAAATATCTGAAGAGATGTCATGTCAAAGAGGGAGAGGCTTGTTTTCCGCTGCTCCAGAGACTAGGACAAGGGGCAATGGATTCAAAAGGAGTTTCCACCTGCATCTCAGAAGGTTGAGAAGACATTGGGCGGAACACTCTTTCCGGCTCATGTCCTTTCAGAAATCCCTACATCCTGTAACTTCCCCATCAATTAATTTCTTTAAAACATATATTTGTGTATTTTTTTAAAAAAAAACTCTATCCCTTCATTCCAGACACTCTTTCACTTAAAATACGTCTCTCTAAAAACATTTTATCTCCAAACACGCAAGTTTAAAGGCACTTTTAACCAAAGTGGCATTGTGACATCTGGAATGGAAATTGGTGCATTACACATACTTCAGTCCAAAGATTACTCTATAGAGTTGCAGATCCAGTCAGTTTGCCTTGGTATTTCCAAAGGCTGAATTCCACAAATATTGCTAAAGAAAGAAGACTCTAAAAATGATGCTGATTTGAAAAATCTATTCTGCTTTCACCACGTTTCTCAACACTATGCTCATCCTATCCAAGTACCATTTCTGGGTCAAAGATTTTTGCTAGAAATATGATCCTATTTTGGTACTCTCTTTTTCCTGATGTACACATCTTTTATATATTTTTCTTACTCTTTTTTTAAAAAATCCTTTCCCATTCCTTTAAAAAAAATCTTCGGCATTTTTTCGATCACTTTCCCAATAAATCGATATAACTTTTCGATATACAGGTTCTTCATCAGGAGTGTTCACCTGTGTGTAATTTGAGAAAGATTTTTTAAAAAATTGATACTCGCGGGTTCTATCCAACACTGGGCAACTGAAAGAAACTCGCAGATTTATGCCAACTGTCTTGCAGGGCATGAATTGGATAAATTAGTTTTAAAAATAAAATTTGGTTCAATGCAAAACCGTTTTCCTTTCCGAACTTGAAGGGGGGGCTGCACCCAGCTCTCACACACATGCATGCAAGCAAAAATACACACTCGGCCATTGATGCACTCCAATGCGCTGCTTCTCATCCGCCGCCACCCCATAACTGATTATTTAGAGAGTCAACATAGCTGACTGCACTGTGCTTTGCAGCTATTCTATATGGAGCGTGACCAGATCCATTGCAAGATTATAACAGTGCGCTCAGCTTTCTTATGGCCCACATGCTTATGGAATAAACAAGATTGGGTCAGGCCAGTAACACTTGCCGTTTCACGAGTCCAACGAAGGATAAGTTGGCACACATTAGACGGGCAGGAAAGCTGGCGGAGAGGTAGTCTCAGAAATAAGGTGCCAGGGCAATGTTTTAGGGAAGAATAAAGAATAAAATTGTTCAGACTACACACTGCCAGCTGCAAAACTGTAAGAGGGCGCAATTATTTCTTGATTTATGTGTGAATATTTTATAGTCCACTTACATCCAGAGATTTTGAAGTGGCATACAAGGAGCAGAAAGCCTGCTAGCCCTGAGAAGAATAGTATAAATTAATCCAAATGAATCCATAATAATGTCTCTTTGAGTTAAAAGGATTTCAACTCAAGCGCCCCCACAAACTTTAAGCAAGGTGCTCCTTGGGTGGGAACCAATCCATCTTATTTCATGTGCAGGAATTATCATTATATCATTAGGGTCATAACCCCCCCATGTGTCTTTACATGGGAGTAAGTGCCACAGGGTGTTTGATAAGCTTGGGATTGTATTGAAAAGATGCAAGGCAGATAAAGGTCCGGATCGGAATACAAGATTGGAACACAACCTAAAAATCACACTTTGCAATCCAACCCAACCTAAACTGAATCTTGTCTCTTCTATGGGAATAAAGCCCAAATAATCCAAACTGTCCAAAGTATATTTCCAATTTATGTTGAACTGGTACTTTTATGTTGCAGTGCATCTAGTTGAATTAGCGTTATTATCACGAATTTAATGTTTAATAATCTTTTGCTTGTTGATTTCAGTCGGCCTTTGAAAAGTGATGACTCAAGGG
The DNA here is from genome assembly GCA_948474755.1 of Ctenosaura bakeri. Classification (NCBI taxonomy): domain Eukaryota; kingdom Metazoa; phylum Chordata; class Lepidosauria; order Squamata; family Iguanidae; genus Ctenosaura; species Ctenosaura bakeri. The sequence goes on along the minus strand of CAOLHI010001111.1, from coordinate 243,603 downwards.
AAAGGGCCTTTCATCACGCTCTGGGTTTTATGCAGGCTGTTTTCCTGTCAATGGTTTGCGTTTTCAACAGGTTTTAATTGTTTGGTAGTTTAATGACATTTTTAACTTTTGAATGTTGCAAATTTTTCACTATGTTAACTTTTAGCTATGTTTGGTACCCCTAGGGAACCAGTGTAGTGTAGTGGTTTGAGCATTGGATTATGACTCTGGAGGCCACGGTTTGATTCCCCATTGGGCCGCAGAAACCCACTGGGTGACCTTGGGTGAGTGACATATTCTCAGCCCCCAGAAAAACCCATAATGGGTTCATCTTAGCTTCACCAGAAGTTGGAAACAACCTGAAGGCACACAACAACTCAGCAAATCTCAGAGCCAATGTAGTGTCATGGTCTGAGCAGTTTGATTCCCTGCTTGGGCCACGGAAACTCCTGGGTGACTTTGGATGTGTCACACACTCTCAGCCCCAGAAAACCCCATGATGAGTTCGCCTTAGGGTCACCATAAGTCAGAAAAGACTTGTAGACACACAACAACTATTGTGAGCCCGTTGAGTTTATTATTATTATTATTTATCTCCATCACTTATTTTTAATAATCTCTGATCTTATGGCTTAAGTGCCACGTGGCTTTTATCATCATCAGCAGCAGCAGCAGCAGCATTATTATTATTTTATCAGGCCTTGATTCAAAACGAAACAAAACTTTACCCTCTTTTGCCCCTTTATTGTGCTTCTAATTATTAGCATTCACTCAGAAGTATTAACTTCCTTTCACCAACCTCTAATCTGAAGAATATAAACACCACCGAATGAGGTTTTGTGGTACAGCTGAGATCTGTAAACCTACTTTGCTGCGTGATGAAACGCTGGCTCCAACTTGCTCAATTACGACAGAGCAAAGTGCCCAACAAAGGGCTTAGTTTGTGATCATTAAAATATGATCATTAAAAAAAGAAATGCACATTCTTCCATTGTAATATTATTTATCTTATAAACCACAAAAGTGAGCAAAGAGATTCTTCAACAGGGCCATTTTTGCTGGTGTTAAGAGTCTCGAGTGTGATATGGGAAAGAGACAAAGCCTCAGCGTGTTGAGAAAAAAAAGAGAGGTTATTTTATTCTTGAAAACAGCCCCAACACGTTTCAACCGGGAAATATTTTTATAGCCTTCTTTAGAAGATTATAGCTTTTAAAATCAGCCTGCAGAGATTCTAAAAAGGGACCCCAAAGAATAGCCCCATTGGGCTATTTTCAAAAATCAAATCATCTCTTTTTTCCCCAACATCCTTAGATTTTGTCTCTTTTCCAAAACACACCTATTGGGTGTTTCCAGTCCTCTTTGCTTTTTGTAAGAGTATCAAGGCCTACTGAGAACACAGAAGCCCAAACCAGTAAAGCTAACAGCCTGCATTGTATTCCTTGACCTCCTCATAAGTGAATCTCTCTGTCCAAGTCATTAAGGAAAACTGAATTTTTTTTTAAACCAGGTTTTCCTCCCTGCTTGTTCAGACTTCAAACCTTCAATTTCTCGCCAAGACGCACAGACAAAAACCACTCAGCATCCGCTATAGTTGTATTTCACCGCTATCACGTACCAAGAATTCCTGCGGGGCATCACCTTGTCTTATTTTTCTCCCTTGCTTCCAAAACAGACACTCAATTTCCTTCCCAAATTGGTGGTGGATAAATCCACCCTGAGCCCTTTGCCAAGGCACGGAGCCGGAACAACGGAGATCTAGCATAATACAAAACGTTGATCTAACCACCAGATAATCAGCTGCTGTTATGAAACCAGATCTCAGAAGGTTTGAGAGGACTAAATTCGTCAGATCAACATCCCTTAACAATTCTCATTTCGGCCTATTCGGTGGCTATAGTGGTGTTAAGAGAGGGGTCTTTCAACCCAACCTTGGTGCTCATAGACAAAATGAGATCTGCAACAACAACTAACATTACAAGACCGGGTGGTAGGAAAATGTGATGTTCACCCAGATCAGCAATTTTGTCCCCAACAGACTTAGAGAATTGGTCCATCATGGAAAGACAGTCAAGAATCACAAGCGGAATCAGAAATAGAGAAATACAGTCTTGCCAAAGGCCCTCTTCAGAATTCCTACAGTTCTAATGATTACTCTCTAGCAGAGGTGAAAGAATGTTAAAAATATTTTTAAAAAATGGTAGAAAAATGTATTTTTGCATGTCAGGAAAACCCGAGGAGGAAAACCCTAGACTGATGAGAATCTTTGTTATCTGGGACTTAACACTATTTAAAATGAATTTTGTCACAAACTCCATAGACCTGAGCAATATTTCTGTGTAGAAAATGCTGTGTGCTATACAAAACACTCTACACACTAATTTTGCGCAAAATAAGTCACGAACTGCGAACTGTCTTCGAAAACTGGATGGTTTCCAAAGACTTTTTCTCAGCGGAAATGGAAAATAGAAAAAATTACTCGTTGCTTCCCTTGGGAATGAAATTAGCAAAGAATTCCATCCCTGCTCTCTAGTTTGAGGGATGTAGAGCCAAGAAGAGGAACCCAGAGGGTCTCAGTGTTGGCTTAAACCGTCACACACCTTCCGCCTGTGCCACCATGCCCTCGTGCAAACAGTTCCACCACCGAAGGCCCCCACAGCTCTCTTTTTGCCTCCATGTTGTTCCACCTTCTCCATCACGACTCTGTGTTAGTGTTTGATATGTATATTAGAATGCTCCAATCACCTCGATTTGTGTCTCAGAGACCTCTGGGTAGCTAGACGCACTCTGGCGGCCGATCCCTCCGGGAACGGCAATGCAAGATCAAAAACAGGCCAACCCCAATCCTGCATAAACCCCACACATGCTCGTTCTTGATTTTAATTTCCGACTCCTATACAGAAGTATGGCTATGGGGGAGGGCAAAAATTAGGGCTATGCCCCCCCCCAATAACAACCATGCCTTACCAAATGATATTTTCCTTCAGTTCTCATTCTTGGTAATTCTGCCTGCCCCTTTTCTTTGGATGCCTAAACTGTAATTCTAAATGCTAACTGAAGTTTTCTGACTGAAGTTTCACATTACTACTAGATTAGCAATTTGGAGATAAAGAAAAAAATCATTTTGGGAGTGGAAATTTTACTTGGGGGACACTGCCTGTATTCTTCCACCCCCCCCCCATAGCTACACCCTGGAAAGGGGGAAGAATTGGCAAATCCATTGCATCCACCATCCCAAATCCATCACGCAGCTCACTTACATGTATGATTAGCTGATGTTCCATCCCTTCTTTCTACCAGGACAAAATCTGGTGAAATTTTCAGGCACTGCAGATGGCTAGGAGAAGAGAAGGAATTTGAAGAGTCTTTGGTGACGGAGGACCAGCCAGGTTGACTATTTCTTGCTCACTTAAAGAGAAGAATTTTGACATGGTTTCTCATTTCTCAACGCCAGAAATCCAGGTTCTTATTTTTTAAAGATAACTCAAGTTCATATTTAGAAGAGCCCCAAACTGGGCCCACAAACGAGGCTCAATTATCCAAAGTCAAGGAGAATTTGTTGGTGAGGCTCCCTCATTCTGTCTTCTTACACACGGGGGGGGGGCAGTAGTAAAGGGAATTGGGGCCGGGGGGCAGCTTCTACCAGGCTGCTTTAAAGCCGAGAGAGGGAGAAAGGAGCAAGTCTAATGTCTTTTCTGCCAAACTCTCACTAAATACATTTGTATATAGAATCAGTGGTTTCACTCAGCCTGAGTTGGATGGGTGGTCAAACCAACCAGGCCATACTCAGTGTTAGAAAGAAATATTTTTCTGGAGAATTTATGTGGATTTTTTTATTTTAATTGCATCATTCTTTTGTCCTAGTTTGATTTCTCTCCAAGACAGAGGAAACTCTAAAGAATAGAGAAGTAAAATTGGAGTGCCTGGATAATGGATCCATTTGGAGAAGCACAAAATCAGCAAAAGGACATCCAGTTGGTGTGACCACAATCACAAAACCATAGTTTTGTATGGTCAAAACTACTCCTTCAGAAAATCCACTGCTGGAAAGAAGAAGGAAATAGAGAGCTGTATCTGTCCATTTATTTTATGTCGTTAAAATCAAAATATTTATGAATTGCCTATTTGTTTCTTTCTGCTACACATGCTTAATCTGTGTATACCAAGCTAAATCCAACAGATTCCAAGACAGTGAACAGCATATATAAATAATAGATTGTTTCCATCATAAAACAGTAAAAAATGTACAACAAACTGAGGCAACAAAGTAAAAACATACAACAAATCGAGTCAACAAGGAAAAACATACAGCACACTGAGACATTCCCCGAATTGAATTGCATGATAAATTAAAATATTCTTAACCTGATGCTGCAAAGGTTACGGTGTAGAAAAGGCAATCTGTAACCTCCTTACTGTAATATGGGGGGGCAACATAAAAAGTCCTCTCCCTTGGTTTATCCTGTCATTTGTGAGCACAGTTTTGAGCTCTTCTTAGTATGGAACTTGAATTCGTGTTGGCTTTTTTAAAGAAAAAAGCCATTGAACAAGATTGTGAGAGAACCAGGGAAATAGGCACTTCTTAAAAAATTAGAAAATGATAAGATGTTACGTTCAATAGCTTTGGTCCACTGATTATCAACTGATGAAAGAGCTCTCCAATTCATTTATGAAACTTGCTTATTTTTTAAAATTGTGTGCAACTGCTAAAAGGCAATACCTTATGTTGTCACGATCGTGGCAATGTCGCTATAGATATTTGTTCGTGGGATAGAATCCAACTCATAGGTTACGTGATAGGGAAAGAAAGTGTATAGACAAATATTTCAGTCTCAAAAACTTTGCTCAGATGGTGATAGTTTTAGGTGAAAAGAAAACTAGAAAGTATAAGCAAAGATGGCAGACGAAACTGAAGAACCCAACAGAAGTTCCCAGAAGGGCTCCGACTTCACCCAGCATTTACGTTCGGACAGTAAATCCCCACAAAGAAACGAGATGGGGAAGGAGAATAAAAACTTCCTCTCTTTGGAGAAAGATTGAACAGGGAATGGACTTAAAGATGGCTTTTGGGGGGAAATACCGTTTTTATAATTACTATTTGAAAAGGAAAAATATGCTTTTCAGCCCAGAGGGAGGAAAGATCCAAAAGCAGCCTCTTCTTCCAAAAGATGAACTTGTATTCCTGTGCCGGAGTCACGTTCAAGACATGCCGGTTGCCGTTGACAGGAAAGAGATGATTTCTGCTAAGTCTAATTCTCTTTTTCCCAGCCTCTCTGCCCCGCTGCTGCTGTCCATCGTTGGCCCAAATGGACTCATCAACCGAGGTCTCGGCAGAGGCCCTCAAGCACTAAATGGCCCCCAGACATCCGTTTCGCCATGACTGTCAACATTATTTCTCTTTCTCATGGTCTTTTTTTTTAAAGTAGGAAATTGCTCTCTTAATATAGATCAGCAGTCTCCTTGCCTTCCCACCTGCGCTTGTCAACACGGGCTTGCCCGTGGCACTGGGTGCCAAAGTTTCAAAAGGCAGGGGGCTGTACGGAGAACTGTCAACAAAGACAAGGCACCAACCGAGGTCCTCTCAGCAGTCCTGGGGAGACGAGAAGCCGACACCACCAAGAACAGGGAGCCGAGAAGGTGTAGGCCGAGGCCTCTCGCCAGGCTCCCTTCATTAAAATGCCGTTAGCAAAGCTGAAGGAAAGATCAAACGAGGCCTATACACACACGCACTCCTCCTCCGCCTTTCCCACTCTTGACACACAAAGGGCATCTCCATTTTGCTACTAGCTGGGATGATCTACAAGCCAAGGACTCATTTAACAACTTCACCTCATCGTCCTCAGCAGCAAAGGAAGCCCAGCTTCCATTCCTTCCAGGTAATCGACATGGAGAGCCAGCATGGTTTGCGCATTGGACTATGACCTTGGAGACCAGGGTTCGATTCCCCGCTCAGCCATGAAAACCCATTAGGTTTCCTTGGAGCACATCACACACTCTGAGCCTCAGAAAGTCCCATAATGGGGTCACCAGAAGTTGGAGACGACTTGAAAGCACGCAACAGCAACAATCAACATGAGCAGTCAAGGGGGAAAAAAGGATACTGTAGACTTTTCCACCCAAGGAGGTAACAAGATGAGAGACAATTCTCATCTTCTGTTACCCCACTGACAGAGCAGTCTCCAAAATTAAAGGGCCCCATGGCGAGGATGCAAAAAGAACACAATTTCAGTAAGTCTGGCTAGGCAGCAAAAACTAGAGTTGCCAGAGGGAAAGCTGTAGAGATCTCCTGTACCTTCAATGGTGGTATTGTTGTTGTGTGCCTTCAAGTCATTTTTTTACTTATGGAAACCCTACGGTGAACCTATCACAGGCTGTTCTGGGGCTGAGAGTGTGTGATGCACTCAAGGTCACCCCATAGCTTTCTGTGACTGATCAGGGAATTGAACCCTGGTCTCCAGAGTCATGGTCCAAACGCTCAAAACACTACACCATGCTGGGTTCTTTAATGGTGGTAGAGAAGAGAGTATCTCAGCAGATCTGACTTTTTACCTGGTCGTGTAAGAAGCAACACCTTCTGAAATTCTCTCTTCTACACAATCATTAAAGGTGTAGGAGCCCTCTCTATTTTAAAACCTGACAACCCTAGCCAGTAATAAATCCATTCCTTGTAATATTTGGAAACGCCAGCCAAGGCGATGAGTGAGTAAAAAAGGCTAATTTAATAGCCCACCAAACCATGTCAGTTCCAAGGAACCATAATGCCAAACCCATCACTCCCCCCCCCCGTTTGTCCTCCTTCCTTGGGGGAACTCTTTCCAGCCCAGGCTTTGAAATGCCAGAATAATGCACAAGTGTCCCACATCTCTGAAAATATTGGAAAGAAGCAAGGATGTTCCCCATGATATCTTGACAAACATAGGACACTGGATATGAATAAGCTAGAGGTGGTGGTGGGGAATGAAGGTGTATAGATCAATGTACACACACCATACCTCTGTTGTTGCTAAGATGCATGTGTGTGTTTGGCCAGAGGGAATTTAATTCACTGGGGCCTGACACATGCAAAGAATTATTTAATCAGATAGAGAGAGAAACAAGGGAGAGAACCACATGAGCTGACAATATGGCACTGTGCAAATGGAGGAACTCTCCCTGACAATTAATATTCCATCCAATTTGCCTTCGTTACCCTTTCCTGACTGTCACTTTGACTCCTCAGACCTCCCCTCCCTTCCGCCCCAAACCTCTGAAGTTTTTTTGGTGCCGCCTGCGTGCCTCCACTTGGGCACAGCGGGTTACCAAGTGCCATCTTCAATCAGAACATGGCGTAGGCGGGTAGTGAAGGACATACACGGGGGCGGATTCATGACTCCCTTGGGAGTAGACCTTTCGTGGTGCTGCCAAGATTTCCGCCCCTCCGTCTGATGCATTAAGATGTGTAATCCGCTGCACGCAGGCTAACCTCATCATCCGTACAACCAAATGGCACACTAATGGAATCAGTCAAGAGTGCTGCAGTGGCTTGCATGTCACACTAGGATTCCGGGAAACCAGGTTTTGAATCTATACTCAGCCATGAAAACCCACTGGACGACTTGGGCAAGTCACACTCTCTCAGACTCAGAGGAAGGAGACAGCAAACCTCTCCTGAAGAAATCTTGCCAAGGAAACCCTAGGGTACGGCTGCCGCTAATCAGAGTTGACTTGAAGCCACAAAAAATCAACAACCCGTTGTGTAGTGACTATCCGTCCCCTAGCCTGGAAGCCTCTAGATGTTTTGGACTACATTTACCAACACTTCCAACCTTTAGCTGATAGGACTTAAGGGCTGTCTAGTCCCTAACAGGAATACATCACTAAAGTGCTCCCTGAAGATGGCCATCCAACCTCTGTTTAAAAATCTCCAGTGAAAGAGAGTTCAAGATAGCCTATTCCTCTGCTGAATAGCTCTTAGACATCATGAAGTTCTTTCTCAAACTTAGCCAGAAATTCCTTGGAATTTGAATCCATTGGTTTGGGCTGTGTCCACTGGAGCAGCATGAAACAACCCTGCTTTTATTACCTACCTGACATGCCTTCAGATACTTAAAGATGGCTATCAAGCCATCTCTCAATCTTCTCCAGGTTAAATATGCCAGGCTCCCTCAAGTATTCCTCAAGCATCCCTTGGTTTCCAGGACTTTGACTATCTTGGTCACCCTTCACTGAACACATTCCAGATGTCCTCTAGCATATCTGGATGGTGCCACAACAGGAAAGTGTAGTAGAAGATTATCAATGTCTTAATCTATCCTCACCAGCTTCACCACTGCAGTTAATGTGCAAAATGTGTTGCTTTTCAGGTGGCTACAAAACAACGTGACATGGGGATGGATGTCCAATTCACAAAGCAGAAATATTTCCCATGAAAGAGAAACACACAAGAAACCGAAAACTCACAATAAGTAATGCTAAAGGTGGCAAGAACCAGGAAAGTTCTCAGGAGTCCATGTGGCAGTAGTGGAGAGCAACAATGGAAAAGAGGTGGTGCCAAAAATACCACCAGACTTTAGCTTCAAGTCCTTAGTGCTGCTAACTAATCTTAAGGAATTTCCAATTTCTTAGAATGGAGTCAAGGCAACTCTGTTAAACCAAGAAACCACTAAATGGCAGTGCTATGGAAAAAGTGGTGTGACTACTGGAGGAAGCCTAGAAGATCAGATTGAGATCCCAGCAACCATGTAATCTTAGAACTGGAAGGGATCACAAGGGACCATCTAGCCCAACTCTCTGCCATTCAGGAAAACTCAATTAAAGCACTCCAGAAAGATGGTCATCCAACTTTGGTCTGAAGACCACCAAAGGACAGATCCTACAGTCAAGAAGTTCTTCCTAATGTTTAATTAAAATCTTGTCATTGAAATCCATTCATTCAAGTTGTGGTTTCTGCAGCAGCCATAAAACAAGCTCGCTCCACCTTATACACGACATCTGATATTTAAAAACGGCTATCATGTTCCTTCTTAACCTTCTTTTCTCTGAGCTAAACATCCTCAGATCCCTAAGTTGTTCCTCATAGGACTTGGTTTCCAGAACTTTTATCACCTTGGTTGCCCTGCCATAAAGAACATCTAGCTAGTTGATATCCTTCTTGAGGATATCCTGAGGGCCACATTTGGCCCCACGGCTGGAAGTCCCCCCCCCACACACACACACACTCAGAGCAAGGGAGCTGATTATTTTCAATAATAATAATAATAATAATAAAAATCTGGCAAACAAGTTAATTCCAAAGAATTATTTATATTTTTTAACCAAGGGCAAAACACAGCCTGACAATTTAACCGAGCAAGTGATCTCTTGCCAATACATCCTTTCTTAAAAAATTAAACAGGACTAATTAAGAAACCTAATCAAAACTGTTTGGAGGCCACGGCAAAAGCAAACCCTTTTTTGCTTCATGCTTAGCCCCCAACTGCTCCTTGAAAGTTACGACTTCTGAGAATACCCCTGACAACTTTTGCATTATACAACAAAAATATGTTATTAGGACAAGGCAGTACCATTTTTTTTTAAGTCCCATAAGGTGTTGAATCACACAAGGTCAGAAACAGAAGTCCAGAGCAATTGGAAAATAAAATTGCTTTGTTCAGTCTACAAGGTGTAGCCACAAGATTCTTCATCAGTAGGATGTGTATCTGATTTTAATGCTCCGAACCAGTGGTTCTTAAGCTGTGGTCCAAGGACCCCTAGGGGTCTGCAGAGCCCCCACAGAGGGTCCATGAGGCCCTGCTGCTGGACACCAAAAGCAGCAGTAGCAAGAGGGATGCAGCAATGGTTAAGTATAACCATTGAAGTATTAATAATAGTTGCAAAGAGTATGGCACTCAGTTTAAAAATACCAAGTGGAACAAACAAGGAAACAGATACACATTCTCGGACAGTGCTCTCGCTCTGAGATTCCTCCCTCTTTGCCTTGAGGACTGATGGAAAGGTTCCTGAGACTTTGGGCCAGGCCCTGAAATCTGGCACCCCCATTGTTGCTGTGTGCCATTGACATAAAAACATTTCTTTTCCCAAGCTCTGCTTTAAAGCTTTATTAGGAAGTTGCTTCTTTGATACGGATCAATGACAAAAACAGGTGTGAGAACCCAAAACCTTGCCAAGGGTGTAAAGTAGAGGCCCACCTGGATAGATGGGCCCTACTCTTGTAGGTATTTTGGTCGCTGCAGAAGTTGGATTTCTCACTGCTCCTGAATTCACTCTGAACTCATCCTGGAGCTGGGATGAGGAACCTCTCCCAGCCTGAGGGCCAAACTCAGTTTCAGAGAAGTTCTCAGGGGCCACGTACCATGGATGGATGGATGGAATGATGGATGGGGTTGAAGGCAAAACAAATGGAGCGCAAATGCCAAACCACTCTGTCCTTAGTGCTAGGAAACAAGCATAAGGGGGGGACTAAGAAGAGAAGGGAATATAGCAGAGACTGCTCCCACAGCTTTGGAAGCATGCCCAGCAGCAGAGAATAACCTAGCAGCAATGCACTGTAGCCACGAAAAACTCACCCACACCAATTGTTTTCTTCCATCAAGGAGGCAATTTATCCTTGAGTTACAATGGGTACATATTTACAAGAATCTTCAGAAGGCATCCCGGCATCCCTTTGCTTGCTCTTTCTGACAGAGCCTCCGGCAGACACATCAAACACCATGTGCAACTTGTTGGCTAGCTCTCAGCTACATTTATACTCACAATAGCTGATGCAATCCTGCCAGCCTTTGCACTCTCCCCACACCTGATGCAACCTTCTCCCCTGATTGCTCATCAGCATGACTCAGCTGAAGTCACATGGCTCTCCACAGGTGCACTTAACAACCCACATCACAAAGTATTTTCTACAGGTTTGGTCCAACCTTTTCTTGACAGAACATTTGTACGTTTGTAAGATTTTTTTTTAATCTCCATAGCTGGGAGTGGGGAAAAGGTTGCAATTGCACTTCTCTGAAGTCTCCAGCCATTTCCACACTAGACTGTTATAGTGCTATTATTCCACTTTTAACATCCTATGGAGTCCTGGGGTTTTCAGTTTAGAGAGGGGCCTTTGAGCTAATCCTAGTGAACATAGAGGGCAGACTCTACTTCTGTGCTGTCCCCTAGAAGCAACCAAAGGGATATACAGTATACAGAAAATGAACGATCAGGGCTGGCTGGTGACTGGGGCAATGAATCCGTCTCAGGTTTTCATTAATTTCATAGGAGCATTCCAAGGTGTGCAACCTATTTAGGAACAGAGAATCCAGGAGTTCAGAGAGCTCCTTTCAAGTTAGTCAAAACCAGGCATGGATCTACTGCCCCTATGACATGGGGGCCATTCCCACCAGTATACCTTCAACCAGATACATGTATTTGTATTTTCCCAAAGACTCTACTGCTGCCTACTTACATACCATATGTGTTTGGCTATAACATAATGTAATGATTTAACTCTTGCTATCCTACTATCTCATGAATTTTGTACAGTGTAAATATTATTTCAATTGCCTTTTCTTAATTTCCAAGGGAAGTAGTTCAAAAGAACATGCACGTCTCCAAATATTAAAAAAAATTCCAGTACCATGCTTGGTTCAGAAATTTTAATCAAATAAATGTATTTTATGTTCTATCAGTCTAAGCAGCTTGAAGATTTATGTCGAGGTGATGAGATGGTACCATTTTACCACGGTAGATTCGGTATTGCTAATTAATGTATATTTGTTATATATGAAGGAATTGGAGTTAAAGAGTAGAAAAACAGAGGAGTCAAAGTTTTAATATATCAACTCCACAGCCTTGTTGGCAGCTGAGGGACCTTCTAGAGCCTACGTGGATAGCAAAAGTACTCCCCTCCAAAGAAAAGGCCAAAAATCCACTCCTGGTTCTGAAATATGGGTAAATTTTGGTGTTAAACAGCAACCTTTAGATTTTTATTTCAGCTTAAGTTGTGAGCTGCCTTGAGTCCTAATTTGGGAGAAAAAGTAGGATATAAATCAAACAAATAAAATTGAAAAGGCAACTTGCTACTCTTGGGAATTCCTGCAAGAGGTTGTTATACTCCAGAAAATCTGGCAGTGCCAAGGGCCACAAACAGTCATGAGGGCCATTTGTGGGCTATATTTTACTCTCCTTCCCGCTCCCAATAATAACAGCTCAGGGAAGGGAATGAATTGAAGATTTTTCAAGCTTCCAAGCTACTGTGTGGCCCTGATCCATCTCAATCCATGTCCAAAGGCTGCACAAAATCTCACAAAGGCATTCAAAAAGTCTCCAGAGTTGCCTCCGGCTGGACCCTAAAACTCATCTGCTAACATGCAAAGTGTGTCATGTATTTAAAAACAAGGAGATTTTAAAACAAGAAAACAACACTTCTAGAAAGTTTGTGTTGGATTCCAGAAGATTGCCGTTACAGTTGGTCCCACATATTTGCAGATTGTGTACCCATGGATTCAACCAATCATGACCTGAAAATATTCCTACATATCTATCTACCTATCTATCTATTCCAAAAAGCACAGTTTGATTTTGCCATTTTATTTAAGAGACACATTTTACTACATTATTGTACATAATGGGACTTGAGCATCCACAAATTTTGGTATCCATAAGGGAGTCTAGGAACCAAATCCTAGCAGATACCAAGGCCCATTGCAATCACTTAAAATGTATGTTTATTCAAGTGATTAACAAAGAGAATGTTGTCAGTATAGTAGAAGAAGGTTGCAGCCTTCTTCAGTTGCTCAAATATGACTGGATACAAGCTGGATACAGCTCGCTTTCAAGTCATTTCCGCACTACACTGTCATGGTGCTATTATTCCACTTTCAGCATCTTATGGAATGCTGGAGTTTGCAGTTTCGGGACAGGCATTTGGACTTCTCAGCTCACTCCACATCTTTAGACATTTCTCAAGCCCGCAGTTGTTTACCCTCCTTTCATCCTTGGGGCTGGAACATACTTCCTGCCCCTCATCTTAAGACACTTTGAGTTTCCAAAATACTTTTTGGTCCTTTTGTTTTCGTCCGCTCTGATCTTCTCCCCTTTGCCGGATACATGGAGCAATAACGCCATTTGATACCTTGGAAGACACAAGCATGCTTCAAACAGATTTATTGTTGCAACCATCAATTAACACTCGATACTTTGTAGCACTTTAGCTAAATTGGAGCATTGCCCCCTACACTGACTTCCATACCTGATTTCAATGCGTATCCAGCTGATCCACTTATGAGAGGGGCTACGCATCCTGACAGCTCAGATTCTTTTTTAGCAACCGAAGGTGGACGTCAAAATGTTTTGCTCCTTTTAAACTTTTTGGTCTTGTTTGTTCATCACTTCAATAAATGTTTGTGTGTTTGTTCGCATGCAGGTGTATGCATACATAGGGGGAGAGAGAGATACGCACACAGAGTAGAAAATCTCACAATCATTTTCTGGATAAGATAGACAAGTTTGATGTCCAGTCGTGAGAAACAAGGCATTTTTCTTTTTTCCTTCTTGGTCTTTAAATAAATAAAAAAAAAGGACAAGGATTTCATTCAACAACCTGCCATATCAAATAGAAGATGGTTTCGCACCGCAGGAAAGCCGAGAACGGCGGGCGAGATACACAAGTTGATTAGGGAGCAAAGCAAGATAAATTCAAATCTGCCTCAGCTTTGCTCAAAGGTTGGAAACTGAAAACACATACACACTTTCTCACACACGTTCTTTTGTAGGATTTTTTTTTCTCAAAGCATGCCTCAAACTTGCATTTTTTTTTCAAAGAGCTGAGAGGCCTGAACAACAACAAAAAAAGGCAACTTTTCTTGGCCTAAAGAAGAAATCTTTTCTTTATTCTAATTTTATTTCATTTATTCTTTTCCCTACTCCTGGTACTGGATCCAAGGCAGTCCACAATAGAGATTAAAATAGAGATATTTTTAAAAAGGAGAATAATAAAGGGTTTCTTTTAAGCTGTTAAAAATGGCACAAATTTGAGACCTTTTAAATGCTTCTAAAACATGAGAGTAAAGGTACAACATCTTTCTTTAAGAGAGTCTTCTGCAACACACAGTTTATTGCCAAAAGACTGTCTAAAAGTCTTGTCACCACTGCCTTCAAAGAGGGTGGGAAAGAAACTTGCTTAATAAAAAATATTCCTGGAAGGACTTTATGAACCATAGTCAGCTGTGCCTAATGGTTTCCATGCTTTTAAAAAATGTGTTGTGGCCATTGCTTTGTGTCTTTTACCCATCACTAGTTTTAAAGTTGCTTTTTTAATGACTATGTAACATTTGGCCCTTTGCATTTGCTAAGTTAGGGGTGCAGGACCCAAAGGTCTGTGAATAAATGAAGATCTCCTTTCATTCCTCTCTCTTGTTGTTGTTGTGCACCTTAAAGTCTTTTCCAACTTACGGCAACCCTATGGCAAACCTATCGCAGGATTTTCTGGGGGCTGAGAGTGTGATTTGCACGCAAGGATACCCAGAGGGTTTCTGTGCTGGAGTGGAGAATCAAACCTTGGTCTCCAGGGTCATACTCTCCAATGATGCTGGCTCTTAATGGTGGTTTATGAAACTACCATTTCATAAATTTGCATGCAACCTTAGGGGAGAAGTGACATTAGATTTACTGTCGACAATGTCAAAGTATGGAAACCAAGTACCATAAAAGTTCTAAATAAATTCAATTTTTAAATAATTTTCACTTGTGCCATTAAAAGGCAACCTTCTAGGTATGCGCATGCCACTGAACTAATGAAAATCCCGTAAGATTTTTTTTCTGCACCAAGACCATTTCTAATCTCACTACTAGGTATAAAAATATAAGGAGATATTTGCGTAACCATAGTTTACGGTTTTTGAGAAGAAAGAAAGAAGAGACCCAGTGAGACTGGCCTGTGATTTGACTGGTTTCAGAGAATCAGTCAACAGTTTCACTATATCTGAGGATTTTCACCAAAGATTAGTATATGGTCCAATCTCCTAACATTCTCACTGGCAAGAGTTCTTCAAATTGAGGGTGTTGTCGTGTGCCTCCAAATCATTTCCAACTTGTGGAGATGCTAAGACAAGTTTATCATGAGGTTTTCTTGGCAGGATTTGTCCGGAGGAGGTTTGCTGTTGCCTTCCTCTGAGGCTGGGAAAGTGGGTCACCCGGGGAGTCTCCACAGCTAAGCGGCAACTCGAATCTTCATCTCCAGGTGTCCTGGCACTAAATTCAAACCGGTACACCATGATGGCTCTCCAAATTAGGGTTAGCCTACAGCAAATGTATAAGGGTAAGATACTCTTATCTGGCAGGTTATGGACCACAGCACTGTCAGAAAGCGGAACTTGGTGAAAAGTGGAACTCCGTTTTTCATCAGTTCTTCTCCTCTGGCCTTCTTCCTGTAGGGAACATAAGGGAATTATGGAGGCTTGCGAGCCTCCATAATTCCCTCATGCTCCCTACAGCAAGAAGGCCAGAGGAGGAGCACTGACAAAAGAGCAGGCAATTCATTGAAAGAACGGTTCAAATCTATAATTTACAACCATTGAAAGAGCAGGTCATTGAAAAACAAGCCGTCAAAAAGCGGGGAAGACCTATACAACCCATGGGTGTTGTTAAACATTGTTCACAATGGGCACAATGCAGAGCTTCAGTCTACATGGAAGACACAGCGAAGTTGTATTTTCAGGCACTGAACAGGATCTCAGCCCAAGAGATCAGTTTATGTTGCATGGAATCAAACTCCTAATTTTCCATGTGAAGGTTGAACTTCCCGGGCAGGGTGAGAGGAAGCAAAAATAAAAGCTGAAAATGCAGTTCATTCACTGGAACGTTTCTCCAAGGTTCAACCTGCCACACACAATGGATGGCCACTTGTGAACTCTGTAAGGCACCTGACGTGTATATGAACACACTTGCTGCCCCATCCCAAATTAAAACAAGAAAATGGCACCTCCCTTTGTCCAACCTGGCCCTATTTATTTCCTACCCTATTGCATCTCCCAAAAAGTTCTTCAGCGTCACTGTGCTTCGCTTTCTAGGCGACCGGTGCTTTTTCCTCAAAGTACAATCACACACAATGCATTGCCACAAAAAGGGCTTAACTTCGATGTCTCCTTCATCTAGGAAGTAGAACAAGTTCACAAGGGGAGAGGTTCAGCTATCGCTCCAGGGGAAAGTAAATGGAAAGCAGGGGTGGAAATTGTCGGGAAAGTAGGGTTTTTTTAAATTAAACATTATAGAAACTTCCTACTGGCAAAATCATAGAACGTTAGAGTAGGAAGGGATCCCCAGGGTTCATCTAGTCCAACCCCCCTGGAGAAGACACAACCGAAGCACTCCTGAGAAATGACCATCTATTCTCAGTTTAAAGAGCTCTAAAGAAGAAATTCCACCACTTTCCAAGGCAATCTATTCCATTGTTGAACAGTTTCTACAGTTCTTCCTAATGTTTAGGTGGAATCTCTCTTGCAATTTGAATCCGTGTGACGGATAAAGAATGTTGCCCACAGAAGAATGTGTATATTAGGGAAAGATGTATACAATATGTGCCTGCTAGCAGAAAGAAAACCCGTAGGTCTAGCGCATCCTGAAGCAGAAACAGAGAATCATAGACTCTTAGAATTGGAACAGACCAAAAGGGCCAACCTACCCTCTGTTTAAAGACCTCCAAGAAGTTCCTAATGTTTAGGTGGAATCTCTTTTGTTGCTGCTCACTCATAGAAGAGACAGTCTCCACTGATGATGGAAGTATTTAAATAGAAGATGAGTGGTCTTCAGTACGGGGGGTGTACTAAGTGACCTCTGGGATGTCCCTTCCAACTACAACAAATCATTAAAGGCTCTTTCTCACGTCCTCATTAGCTACCTTAGTGAATCTCTTAAAGACCTTCCCTCCTAGGAAGGCATTTCATGTCCGCCATTTTAATTTGCCATTTCGTTCGGTCAGAAGGACATTTTAATATGCATCAAATGTGTTTTTAATCTTTTAACATTAATGTTTTAACAGATTTTTTTTTATTTTTATAAAACTTTTGCACTATGCATTGTTTTAGCTCTTTCGTTTTAACTTACACTGTTAGTCGCTTTGAGTCCTCTGTTGGAAGAAATGCGGGATATGATCTGAATAAATCAATTTTACTTTCTGTCTTTTTTAAGATGGTAAATATTTTGACTGCTGTTGTATTTGTATTCTCCGCCGTCACTTTTGCTTTTTAATGTTCAGGGGGAAAAGTTACTTTGAATTTTAAGCATTCTTCCTTTCATGGTTAAGGGTAAATGAAAATGAAACGAAATTGTTAAATGGAAATAAAATGTTGAATTCCCCTTTTTGAGGTTAAACTCTTTGAGCTCTTAGGACGACTCTGGGAATTATTTTAAAACGCTGGGGATGAAATGGGCAGGTATATTACGGATGTAATTCTTTGCTCCTCTTGTTTCAATATAGGAGAACAAGAAACCGTTCAGATTTTTTTTCCTCTCCCATGAGATGGTGATATATTTTTCCTGCCCTCTTCGGCGAGAGAGCTTGCAAGTGAGAGAACAATTTTTGTGTAAATTGTACAATGGCATAAAATGACAATAGTTAGATAAAACCAAAGTGCCTGTTGCATGGATATTTTAAAAATAGAAGCATCAACTGGCTTGTGGGTTTTTTTTCCAAGATCAAGCTATTTCCTCAGCGTATGCTGAAAAGACAGTCAGTCCTTTGGCACCCAGACTTTTCTGCCCAGATTCTGAAAGATCCCATTCCTGCAGTTGAGGCGAGGCCTTTTGCAGAGGAGCTGGTAGTTTCCTGGCAGAATTTTCTGCGGATAAATTTCTCTTGAGAAAATTTTCTGCTGAGAGTTTATCAGCAGGATTCTAGATGAGAATGATAAATTTCAGAAATATGTTTTGACCTCAGTAGATTGAGAGCCAACTTTGAGCACTATTCCTCAAGACTAAGGTTCGAGTCCCTGCTTAGCCACAGAAACCCACTGCATAACCTTGCATACATCACACACCCTCAGCCCCAGAAAACCCAGGTTCATCTTAGGGTTGTCATAAGTCAGAAATGACTTGAGGGCACACAACAACAGCAGAACGTATATCCTTCATACTCCCTACCTAGAATCACCCAACTTTCTAGCACTGTGAACAAGATACTGGGTTTTCATTTGATCCATCCAAAAAGTTTCACATTCTAGAGTGGGTGATGGGGAATCTGGGTGTTGCTGGGGATGATGGGGGTTGGGTCCAGCAATGCCCGCACATAGGCAGAGAAAGGCCATGACCCAAAGGGTTACAGAACAGATTGGGTTATTGGGATGTCACATGGAGGATGGTGCAAGTCTGTTTTTGGCTGTTCCAGAGACTAGGACACAGAGCAATGGCTTCCATCTAAACATTCGGAAGAACTTCCTGACAGTAAAAGAAGTTTGACAGTGGAATGCACTGCCTCAGAGTGTGGTGGAGTCTCCTTCTTTAGAGGTTTTAAAGAGAGGTTGGAGGCCATCTGTCAGAAATGCTTTGCTGGTGTATTCCTGCACAGCAAGGGATTGGAGTTGATGGCCCTTTTGGTCTCTTCCAACTGTATGATTCTACGATTTTAAAAACTAAAAACCAAACAGATGTTTCAGTACATCCCACTTCTATGTGGCCAAGGAAGAAGATTGTGTGTGTGTGTGTGTGTGATTTTTCTGGTATCAAACCTCTGCCCAAGAGAAGTTGGGGGGGGCACCTACTTCTCTCCTCAAGCCCGTAGAAGAAAAATGGAGGTTTTGACCCCTTTTATGCCATTAGCTACTCTCGTCAAGAATTTGGCATCAGCGGAGGAGAATCAAAGCGCACTGGATTCAAAGGAGAACCATTCAGATTGCTTCCCCTGAGCAACATTTAAAATATTATCCATACATGAGCATTAAAGGGGAAAGAAACTAACTCTCATACAAGCACAGAAGCAACAATATTTCTGGACACTTGATTCATTCTAAGCGGGTCTATTTCAAACCCAAATGGCAGCCTTCATTTTGTGAAAACCACATTAGGCCAGGAAAATGGATAATGGGGCTCAACAATCCTCCCCCAATCGGCTTTCTCTACCTGCCTTTCAGTTGCGTTCAGCCACAAAATTCCATTGGCAATGGGTTCAAGCAAACCTCCTTGAATCCAAGGCCCACGTTTCTGCTCCCACCTGTAGCTCCATCCCTCCATGCTCCGTTCTGTGTCTTGCTCCCTCATTCACTTGGTGGCTCGGAGGCTCATTAAGCAGTAATTAGCTCTCTAACGGCTGCGGGGAGCACTTGAGCACAACAGCTGGATCAACAAGATGGGAGAAAAGGGGGGGGGTGCAGAATGGAGAAAGGGTTTCAGCATCAAGCCAAGGAGGCTCACAAAGCCCTTGAAGCAAGAAGAACGTCATTTTCAAACATTCAATCCAGACCCACCTGCAATATTCAATACCTCTCCCAACGCATGGTCCTTTCGCTCGTTGGTTGAACATTTTATTTACCTATCTTTATTTAGCTATGTATTTTAATCATTCCATTTCTTTCCCACCTTTCCTCCTGGGAGCTCAATAGGGCATAGCGGCTCTCCTGCTCACTCAAAATACCCCTGTAAGGTAGGTCAGTCTCAGAAAAGAAAGCAGCTGGCCCCAAGGCACCGCGGGAGTTTTGCTGCATAGTGAGGGACCCAACCAAGTCCGATGGCTCTAACCACTGCACCCCACTGGTAAACATCATCTTTGTGGAGATTTTTACTGAACTCAAAGCACTCATCCACCAAAGGGGTTGTCCTGCTGTGTCTCAGCACGATCCCCTAGCACACGTCTTTCTTACTGATTATGCATTACTAACATTTAACCAGTGTGGTGTAGTGGTCTAATCATTGGACTGGAAACCTGTGTTCAATTCCCTGCTCAGCCATGGAAACCCACCGGGTGACCTTGTGCATGTCACATACTCTCAGCCCTATAAAATCCCATAATAGGTTTGCTTTAGGCTGCCATAAGTCAGAAACAACTTGAAGGCACACAAGAGCAACAACATTTGGATCCAAGCTTTTTTCCAGTGAGCTCACGTTGGGGTACGTGGCTTGCCACTCCTGCCCCTCTTCTCTATCTTCACAGCAGCCCTGTCAGGTAGGTCAGGCAGAGAGAGAGAGAGGGACTTGATCAGGGTCTATCAGTTGAGTTAGACAGCTCAGTGGTGACTTCAACCTAGATATCCAAATCTCACTCCAAACACTCAAACCCCTACACCGCAACTCTGGCTGTGGTTAGATGACTTTGGAACATCCCAGTCTAATAGTCTAGTCACCACTCAACAAGCTCTCTCCTTTTAGGGACCCCAGTTCTCATCCCCTGCCATGCAAGAACACACACCCAAAGCATCCTGCAAATGGTCATCCAGCCTCTGCTTAGAAACCTCCAAAGGAGGAGACTCCATCACACTCCATGGAGGTAGCCTATTCCACTGCCGGACAGCTCTGATCGTCAGGAAGTTCTTCCTGAGAACAACAGTTCTCATCATATCCAGTGAAAGAGTTCTGTGTAACTTTGAAAGACTGCAAAATGACCTCCTCTCCCAACGGATAAGCTCAGATAAGGTAGCCACTACAGCATACAACAGAGACAGAAGCTTCAGCAATTAAGTGCCAACTTAGGACCCTGAGAAGCTGAAAACGTTCATATTCGGGACACAAAGCCTTGACTGATCTGCCAACATCATCTTTGTGGAGTTTTTACTAGCAAGATTATGACGTGCCATTGAAACTCCCCACCCCACTAGCTTAGGAGTTCTGTGATTGTCAGTAAAGAAGATATACTTCTTTGTTAACCTATTGGGGTGCAGGAGAGAACTTTATTCAAAATTTCTGACTTTAATAATAAAGCCCTGAAGCCCTCTTGGCAAGATCCAATAGAATCAAAAAAGAAAAAAAGAAAGCACCACAACAAACAAGAATCAATAGACTCTTGAATCTTTAAAAGGGAATAATAAAATGGAAAGAAAGAAAGAAAGAAAGAAAGAAAGAAAGAAAGAAAGAAAGAAAGAAAAGGAAAGGAAGGAAGATGAAGTAAGGAAAGGTTAGGCAAACAACTTCAAATAGTTACAAACAGTTTGTGGTTATGTTTATCTGCCTTCAAGTGAAATCCAACTGAAGGCGATTCTAGACTTGGATTTTGTTGGCAAGACTTCTTTGTGGTCTTCCTCTGAAGCTGAGAGGGTGTGACTTGCCCAGGGTCACCCACAGAGTTTCCATGTCTGAGCAGGGATTTGAACCCTGGTCTTTATCCAACACTCAGATCATGTTGGCCCCTGATTTCAAATCTTCTCTGACTTAGAACAACCCTCTCCTTAGGTTTTCTTGGCAAGATTTATTTAGAGGGGGTTTGCCATTGCCATCCTCTGAGGCTGAGAGTGTGTGACTTGTCCAGAATCACCAGTGGGTTTCCATGGCTGAGCAGGGATTCCAGCTCTAGTCTCTCACAGTCCTTGTCCAACACTCAAGAAACAACACCACACCAGACCTGCTACAGAGAACTAGCTAACATTAAAACTTGAGAGACTGGAGCAGCAATCCGTATTGACTATTCAAATGCTTACATCAAGCATTTCTCATGTATATTGAGCACTTTGTTGTGCTCCCGCACTTCCTACCCGGTGTCCAGGTGGACAATGGAGACTCTCCCGGTGCACATCTGTGACTATTGAGTGTCAGGCCGTGGCTCATCGGTCACCTCACTTTTGTGCAATGGTTGCTCACCTGTTGCAATGTCACAGCAGCCACCAGGTAACTAAGCCACCGCAAAACAAATTCAGCTTTGGACAAAGGTTAAGTTCATCTGCGAAGACGCAAGCCCCAACCAGAATGCCAGCTGATATTTTTTTCACAGGCCAAATAGCTGTGCAAACTAAAAAACTGTGGCCAGAGAGTAACCCTGCATTGTGCAAGCCATCCTACTGTCGGGATCCAAACTGCTAATAAAGTCTCATGAGCCACGATTGCTCACCAAACCTGACGAGAATCTACCCGCTTGAAATTCCTTCAAATACGTTACTTTCAAAAGCCAAGATTACTGAATTTGCTCTACTCTGATCAAGTGCTGTTCGTCTCGACGGCGTCAGCCCATGTGTCAAAGCTGAGAATGAATTTCCACACACCGTGGCAGATGTGCCAAAGGTGAGCCATGCAGCAGACAACCTATACATGCACAGGAAGGCATCCTTGTACATGTCATGTACAATGTTTCAGTAGATTCACAAAGTGGCAGTGCTGGGACTTTGCAGCTTTCTACCATAGCTTTTTCTTTGAACACCCAAGCAAGACAGTTGGCCCTCCACATTCCCTAGGATTAGGGCACAGAGTCCCCGCAAAAGCGGAAAAATTACAAATATCAAAATGTGCATGTGTCTGTGAGAAGGGGCCTGAGGCATGGCAAGGGGAATGGGCACCCAGGGTCCAAACCAGGTCAGGGAAAGGAGAGGGAAAAGGGGTGGATCAGTGAGAGAGGAAGTATAGGGCCATACGGGCACTGGTAGAGGGTTTGTGGTACTGAGAAATTGGGCTGCGAGTTGCCCTTAGCAGCAACTGGTGGTGGTGGTGAAGGAAGAGGAGGACCAGAGGTAGCTTTTTAAAGAAATAACCTGGAACATGTCCAGAGGACAGCAAGCAGAATGGTAGAAGGCCTGGAAACTTCCATGCCCTATGACAAGCAACTTAGGTTGCTGGGGATGTTTAGCCCGGAGAAGAGAAGTTTAAGAAGCAACATGATGGCTATGTTTAAATATTTGAAGGGCTGTCATATGGAGGAGGATGGAACAATCCTGTTTTCTGCTGATCCAGAGACTAGGACTGTGAGCAACAGCCTCAAACTTCAGGAAAAAAGATTCCACTTAAACGTTAGGAAGAACTTTCTGATGGTAAGAGCAGTCTGACAGTGGCACATGCTGTCACACCCTCTCAGCCCCAGAGGAAGGCAAAGGCAAACCCCTCTCAGAACAAATTTTGCTAAGAAAAACCCACAATAGGTTCACCTTAGGTTTGGCATAAGCCAGAAATGACTTGAAGGCATACAACAATGGCTAGCTTCATTTGCTCAGCAGGAGCATCCCAGGCTCAGCGGCAGAGCAGACGCTTTGCATACAGGTAAAAGAGCTGGCAACATACACACACACACACACACACCCCTGGAGAGCTTCTGGTTACACTTTCTTCTCTGTTTCACAGACAAAAAACAGGGCCGCCCTTGTTAACACTCTGGTTCCAAATAGCAAGGATCGTTCGGGGAGCCTCACTATTGCTGATGAGCGCAACATGCTAGAAAGATCTTCCCTGCCTGGCTGGAACAATTTACAATCTGCCTTGCTCTGTTCAACACAAATACTTTGGAAGGAAGGAAGTAAAAATAAAAACAGGGAAATATACAGTCGGCCATTCACATTCACTAGGGTTAGGAGCGCAGGATCCCTGCCAAAGTGGGAAAATTGCAAATATCAAAATGTTTGTGTGAATGTCTGTGGGAAGGGTGGTTGAGGCACGATGGGGGGAACAGGCACCCAGGGTCCAAACCAGGGAAAGGAGAGGGAAAGAGGAGATGGGTCAGTCTGGTGGGTCAGTAAGATGGCCCTCTACTTCCTCTCTCTTCCCCATCCTTGGGTTCTGGGGGCCATCAGGACAGGGTTTGTGGTGCTGAGAAATCAGGCTGTGATCTGTCCTTAGCTGGGCAGGTAGTGCCTGGTGGAGGAGGAGGAAGAGGACCAGAGGCTGGTCGTTAAAAGGCTGCATCAGCCTGATAGAACATATTGAGAGGGAAGGTTCCCCCAGAAAAGAAGCTCCTAAGGTGTGATGGGAGGTCAAGGGTTGGAGAAACTCACAAATAATCAAATTTCTGAAAGTCACATCTGCAAATGTGGAGGGCTGACTGTACATTTGCAAAATATCCATGTCCAGAACCAAGAGGCAGCTGACAAAAGATGAAGCAAGCAGTCACTTCAGATGGCAGAAAAAGGAAAGAAACCCCTTGGTTTTTTTCACCAAAGCTGTCCCTTCCTCCCTCTCCACCCTCCAGCTGGCCCTCTCCCAGACTAGACAGAAGAAGTCCATCCAAGTAATTTCTAAATCTCCCTGAGGATTTTTGGTTATGAGGGGGTTGCAAAAAATGTGGAAAGTACATTAAACAAATTCAACAATGCACTGGGGAGAGCATAATGTAGAGATACACCCCTAGGACATTTCAAATATTTGTCTCTGGTTTGCTTCCATTGTTTTCGAGGGCAAGGAATCTTCCTAGTTCTACAGGAGCAACAGAAGGTTGAGAAAGTAACTGCCCATACAGACTAAGACCTTCTGGGGATGGGGGTTCCAAAACAGTAACTTTCCCAGTCTCGAAGAATGGTACGCAGATGGCAAAGCAGCCCAGCTTTTATGCTCAGTCAGTCTCTTGATCTAATTTTTTTTTCCTGTAATACTAATTTTGGGGACATTTGGGGCTACAATGCCTCTTTGCCTCAGGCAAACAATAACCAATAGTTTGAAAACAACCTTTAGAAAGTGGAGGGCAGAAAAGTGTCCTGTGCAGCACCTTACCGCTGATGTGTGGGCATTAATACGTATGCATGCCAAACAGCCTCCATACCCCATCCAGAAATTTTGCTCCAGAAAAAGAGGCAGAAATGGGCTGCTGGGTTGTAAAATTAAGAACCAGAGGTGCCCATATCTATAACATCTCAGACCACAATCTTCCTCCCTTTGTCATCTTCGCATAGGGTAGCCAGACTGAAAACTTGTGCCTTTTAATGGTTGTGTAGAAGAAGGAACTTCTGCAGGTATGGCTTGTCATGCATCCAGGTAAAAACAACACCAGCTCTTCTGAACAACCTTATCTTCATGTCCAATCCAGACCTGGTTCTGACCATTTTTTTTTTCTGTTTGTTTGTTCACAGAAACCAATATTTCGTTTTTACAGAACGAAATCTATCTGAGATGCATTTTTTTCCAACTGTGTGTAATTCTTTCATTATGCCAGGCATATAAGGAATATTACCACCACATTTTTTTCATCTTCAAGAGGAAAGGGTTCTCAGATACCTCAGGGCACCGTGTGGTTTTTCACTCATGTGCAAAGATCAAAAAAACACTCTTCTATATGATCAGCAGCAATTGTTAATAGGGAGACATTTTTGGTATATAAAAGGGCACATTTTATGCAAAAAAACTTGTTTTTTTGACCAAAAGAGAAAAAAAACTTTGTGAAATTCTCACCAAAAAGTCTCAAAATGTGAAAAATCTTTGAAAAATGCAGCCAAACGTTCGAACTCTTGCCCAAGAATGGAAAGAAAACCAAACCTCTGGAATTTTTCACGCTCATGTGCATGAATTAAACAGGCAAACAGCTGTATGGTATACATTTATACACACTGCAGCTATCTGAAGCATGTTATACATGCTTATAAATGTTACAAGCTTGCTTATACATTTTATAAGCAAAAAATTACGCATTATACACATTGCTTGAATGTATTCCCACTGATGTACTACTATCTGAACTGTACCAATTTTTTGCAGAAAAATTGTACATATTTTTCTAGTCATGCGGTCTAAAAACATGCAATTATTTCGGAATGTGTCTATACTGCTGTCCCTGTGGATTCCTCAGCTGAAATTCCATCCAGCTCACAGACTGGCTGGGAAGCGTGGGTTCGGTAATTTGCAAATTCCACCCAAGATTCCTTGCAGAACGGTAACACCTCCCATTCTGCAAAGTATCCCCAGAAGGTAAAGAACTAGAGAAATGGAAACCCAGCTTCCCTGAGACCACCTTCGTGTACCAATTGAGAGGATTTGACTACAGCTGTTGCAAAGGAGGTTTCCTAACCTGATTTCCTCGGTTGAACTACAAGTAGAATTGTAGAGCTGGAAAAGACCACAAAGGCCATCGAGTCCAACCTCTTGCTATGCAGGAATACACCATCCAGGGTCATAGGAAGTATTATCATCCCCTCTAGATGACACAACCACAGTTGCCGTTCCGACACAGCTGGCAAGGCACCAAGTTTGGAGAAGATGCATATACTGGACTGGGATTTCTGAACACAGAGCTATCCTAGCTTATTACTCGACCACTAGACTGCTTGCAAAAATTCCATGAACAAATTAAATAGGCAAAGACACGGCCTCCCGTCTTGAAAATCTAAAAAGAAACCAGGAAAACAAAAAGCCCCACAGCATCCTTTCCACTTGATCCGACGGAGTTTTCAAAAATCAGAGCGGCGAGGCACAACTTCTTAAAAAACAGAACAATTTTTTAAAAATTCCTGAGGAGAGTGTATTTTAATGGTCCTGTAGTATCTTTTTTTAAAACTGCTCTATTTTCTTAAGTGTTGGCCTCTCTGACTTATTCATGGCTCTCCTTGAAGGATTTCAACATGGCCGCTCGCCAACAAGGTTAAAGACACTTGTGGATCACTGGGCGTAAACAACCACAATATTATGAGTAACAAGACTTTGAAGCATGCCCCGTCTCCCTTCCAATGTTGTACAATTGCCAAACCAAGGCAAGTCGCCAAACCCCGCATGGACCCAACTAGCTCTACAGTTGAGAAAACGGTACTCTTTTAGCTACAAGAAATTCCACGTCCAATATCCTTAAGAGTCAGTTTCTTACCCCTACCTGCCCAGAAGAAAAAGGAAAAAATATATGTTTGCAGTCATATTAAAATGCAGCTTGCTGTTCTGAATTTTTATTTTTTTTAAAAATGAATTAATACATAGCCCGCTATGCTGGTCATTGTGTTCTTTGGGATTTACTCCTACCGAAGCATCCCCAAAAATGAAATTGGTTTGTGACAAAGACCAGAGGGATTTGTATAAACAACGAAAACAGGAACAACAGTTGCTGACCTAGAGAATTTTTGAAAGAAAACACAATAATTTCATCTCATCTAAAACCACAAATAATTTGATTTGGAGCAAGCTAAAGTAGGAGGAACTGAAGGTATTCAAAACGAGTGTGGATTATTTCAACGTTTTTCTTTGAAACTCCCAAACAGTCCAAGTAAAAGCACAAGGCAAAATCGCAGATCCGCATCGGTTTTGTACATGTGGCAAGTCTGCGGCTAAAGGCCCCCAAGTCCATTAGTCAGAGTCAAGTTAAAAATTAAAATCTACACATCTTTGGAAGGGTTTTATATGGGTTACCAGAGATGAGGAAGAGGAGAGGCAATCATTTGCAAGCTAGAAGTCAAAAGCAACCTGGCTACGTATGCCACAGCCAAATCTAGATAGATAGATAGATAGATAGATAGATAGATAGATAGATAGATAGATAGATATGACAGACAGAGGGACAAACAGTCAAAAGAAAGAACTTAAACAGCTTTTGTGTCATTAAGAATGCTGCTAGAAATAGGGTATAATAATAATAATATATGATGTAATAGCAATAAACAACAACTTTTTAAAAAAATCTGTTGTATAGATTGGAAGGGAAGAGATTCAGAAATGTATAGGCTATGTTGAAAGACCACATAGGACATGTTGAGAGATGCATCACTTTGGGAAGCAATGAACTGGTATATGAACATACACAAGATTTGCATCTGTAATCTTGTTTTCTGCCCATATTCTTCTTTTATTCCTCCTCAAAACCCGTTTCTATGAAACCTTGGGCTCCACCTCTGGTTTTTCTCCTACTACAAGTGATGTTTCCACATGTCCATATGCTTTTACACCCATTCTCCCCTGACCCTTCCTTCCGCTTGCACTACCATGTTAGCATCCTCACCATCACCCGGCACACCAAAGAGACTCAGGACACAAGTTTCCGTACACACAAACGCAAACACCCCACTTCTTCTCAATGGCCCTGCTTTCTCTCCAAAGTTTTGTTGCCTCTCACTATGCTCTCCTCCCCGTGTCTAACATTTTTGGGGGGGGGGCAGACAGAGAATTGTGTTTTCAGCCTGCAGGGTAATTCTGAGGCATCATATCAACCAACAGTGCCCTGAACCCCCTCCTTCAAAAAAGGGCATTTAATACAGGTTAATATTCACGGGGATGAATCCAGTTTTAGTTTCAGTTAGAGTAGATCCCATTGAAATGGACTGGACTTGTTAGTCCTTAACTAAGTAAATCCCATTGATTTTAATGGGTCTAGTCTGTCCAGAACTCAGATCACTGCTCAGTAATATTGTATGTGTGTTTCTGTGTGCGTGTATGTTAGAGGGTATCCAGGTGTATGTGTCGCACATGCACTATGTGTCTACACACATGTGTTGCACATACAGAAGAATATGAGTTCCTGCATTTTATATATATATATATATGTGAGGCAAAAGTTATTTGACAGCTGTGTTTATTAATGCACACAATACAGATCTGTAATTTAATAACAAAAATAAAAAGCGTTAAACTAATAGCAAAATCAATTAAAAATCAATTAGTACATAGATAGATGTGTTATCCCAACCTTTTCAACGGATGTTCAGCATCAGTCACTGTCAAGTGACTTTCACCTCACCCTGCTGATAACTGAGTGCACAGATCGATAGATTTACCTCACTGGTTCTTAACCTCTTGTGAGGCGTGGATCTCTCTGAGAATCAGATGCAACCTATGGACCCCCTCCCCTGAAGGGGAAAAAAATACACTCCAACATCCACACACACACTCTAACACAAAAAAATTGTCTACCATTTGTCTTATTCCTTTGGAAAGTTCAAAACAATTTCCCAAAGATTTCTGAATTCAAAAGAAAAGTTTTTTTTATTTTAATGATTTTGCATAGACTATTCAGGAACAACCCCCCCCCAAAAAACCCCAAGGAATTCTTGAAAGGATTTTTTTAATTGTCCTAAAAATTAATGGTGACAGGAAAAAAACAACAATAAAGAAATAGGATAGAAATGGAGGAAAAATGTATGTGTATATATCTATATCTGTGTGTGTGTGTATTTGTACTCAATTAACATTCTTCTTGGAGCACATTCATGGAGTCCCTAGCTGTCTGTGCTTAAGAACCACAGACAGATAGATTGATGAATAGATTATCAATGTTGTGTCTTTTCAGTGCATTTTTTAAAATCAGGGATTAGAGATAGATATATAGATCTATTGAGATATTTGTTAACTCATTTATATAAGGCATTAGCTTATAGACTCTTGGCCCAACAGCCCCCTACGGTAACACAGAATGGATAAAAATATTTAATACAGTAAATATATGACTGAAAGGTATTCTAAAACCACTCCTCTTTTTTAAAAAAATAGTTTTGAAACTGCAGATAATTTAAAAAAAAAAGAATTTCAAGCAGCCACTCTTATTTTTAATGGCTAATCAAACTAACACAGCTTTAGCCACCTGCCAGGCACTCAGAAGGAATGGAGCCAGATGTAGATATACACACAATCACCCATGTGCGAGGCGCATAGACATGTGCAGAGAGTTCTATAGATATTGAAGTCGAGTTTTCTGTTAAGTGAGCTCCAGGATAACCTTCCCATTGGTAGGGCTCTACCTACCTAACATATGGGGAATTACGTTGTTAAATCCCCATTTGGCCATGGAAACCCACTGGTCGACCTTGGGCAAGCCACACTGTCTCTCAGCCTCAGAGGAAGGCAACAGCAAACTCCCTTCGAATAAATGTTGCCAAGGAAACCCTGCAAAGTGCACCTTTGGGTTGCCACAACACAACAAAACAACACAACACAACTCTCCTCTCCTCCACCCTCACAGCTTGATTCTCCTTTCAGTGGGGCCTCCCCACTTGCCGGGTAGCAATTTTGGGAGAGCCGCAAAGGAGGAGAGAATGGGGAAGCCCCTTTCCACCAGCCTAGCCTCCCATACCAAAATCTGGGATCAGATGAATATTTATATTCATTGCATTACAATCAATCGATGGCTACTGGAGATTCAACACTAACACCTCATTTTTCTATGAAATCTTTTGAGGAAGAAGAAATGTAATTTAATAACAAAAACTAAATAAAAGCATTAAACTAGTAGCAAAA
Source organism: Ctenosaura bakeri (assembly GCA_948474755.1). NCBI lineage: Eukaryota > Metazoa > Chordata > Lepidosauria > Squamata > Iguanidae > Ctenosaura > Ctenosaura bakeri. The sequence goes on along the minus strand of CAOLHI010001111.1, from coordinate 213,648 downwards.
TCAATTAAAAATCAATAAATACATAGACAGATGTGTTATCCTAACCTTTCCAATGAACCCACTAACATGAGTACACCACACGTACAGACAATGCATAAGAAATAAACCACATGCGTACAAACATTTCATATGGATGGCTATATTTCTATCAAAGATACGAAACAGATAAGCAGGGCAACCTACATACATGTATTTTTAGGGATGTACAGATTTGTGACACATATGTATCTGCAAGTATCTTCAATGTTAAGTATCTTGAATTATGACAAAAAAACCACAACACGGGAAAGATAGGGAAGTGGTATTCATTCCTCTCACAAAAGATATGTATCTTAAGGTAAATTAAGCTCTCCTTGCTGACGGACTTTCCCAATCAGTATGTCTCCATGCTCCTCAGTTTGCGTGTTGTGAAGGAATATGGAAGCATTTAAAAAAGCAACCTCACAGATGACCACATCCACACAGCGGAAAAAAACCAGCACCTAATGCTGACCGATGTGGAAAACCCACTTTAAAATGGACGGAAGATGGGCTTAAAAGTACAGCGGGATGCTTTGTGCTGCTGGACCAGATCCAAAAGAAAGGTTTTAGGAAGAGGTTGGAAAGATTTGAGAAAACGTGGGCGGACGGTGTCTGTGTCGAAGAGTCTGCACCTTTCCTTCACGGAGCCCAAATCATTCCATTCTTCATTTGGAATTCTGCACACAGATAGAAATCTGGATGCCAAATGCATAACCTGTGGAGAACGCAATTGTGTTCTCTGGAGGGAGCACACAAAAATGACCACAAAAAGGAAAAAAAAAAAGCCCTTTGCCAAAGAAATTGGACCTTGTTTGCATCTGCTGTTTATTAACCGTACGGCCTACCCACCTCGCAGAGACCCGCTAAGAGGATTTAGCAGTTTGGAGAAAGAAGCACAGGCCACAGGGATGTTGAGGGAGAAGGTTAAAAAAAGAAAAAAATGCATTTCTGATACTATAACTTTGTTAAAAAAAAAAAACAGTATTTCCAAAGCACAATATTTTGAAAAGATTAAATGCAGGGAAGGATGGCTGTCAAAAGATTGGAGGAAATATCTGATTTAATCTGGGTCCAGTGACGGAACAGAACTGCACAGGGGAACGCATTCCTTGAAGAGATTAGAGGCTATGAAAGATGCTAAAACATTGTCTACCATGACAGAGGGTGTGGACACGATTCCACCATCCAAAATGACTCATTCATAAAAAGGTCTTACCCACCATCTCAAGTGGCTGGGAATTTAAAAATAAACTCATTTAAGAAATATAATGAAAACGCTCAGGGACAATGGGGAGACTATGGCAAGAAGAACCTCGTTTCTACGTTTATGTTGGAACCAACATTTCAAGAGGACTCCCTTCACCAGAATAATAGTCTCCACTGGAGCCAGTGAGCAGCCTCCTAAAACAAAGATGTCATATTTCAAAGCCAAAGAGTCATTCCAGAAAATCTGGCACTCTGAGTTTCCTTCTGTCTCCAAGCCAGCGATGGGAGAGTTGGAAGAGAACGCCAATAATCAACCTCCTGAGGCCTACATCCAAGTTGCAATTCCCAAGTAAAGTAGACCCACTGAACCACTGGGGTTTGCTTAAGTGTTGGTTTATTATTTCATAGTTGAGTCAAAAAGTCTATTCACTGGTTTGGAGCAAACCACTGAAATTAGGACTTGATCCTCCATTCCTCCACCGCTGCCAGAGGTAAAACTGGAAAGGGCTCCTATACCTTTAGTGGTTCATTAAACTAGCCATGAACTATTAAAGGTACAGGGCCCTCTCCAGTTTTCAAATTGGCAACCCTTATTCTCCCTGTTATGTCCCAAACTCTCCAACCAAAGACAACCCAAAGAGCAGACTTGGAAAAGTGCTTTTTAAAAAGTTATTCCTTATCATTTAAACTCCCGCAAGCACTAAATTGCCATTATAGCTACAATTTCTAAAAAAAATAATATCTCTTTAGTCTCTTGCAGTACCACTGAGATGAATTGAGAAAAGGAATTTTCTAGCATAAGCTTTTGTGGAGTCCAGTCCACAATATAGTTAACTCTGGACTCCAGAAATAGCTAACTTGGTCTCAGTCTTCAGACCACTTAAAGCTAGAAAATTCTTTTTCTCAGTTACCTTCAAAGATACTAAAGGATTCTTTGAATCTCTTTATTCTGAAACAGAGTAACATGTCTATGTCTTTGAATGTTTACTTCTTTGTTGCTCAAAAATAACTAAATTAATAACCAACCAAAAAGTAATAAAAAAAAGAAGCCACACAAAGCTGCAAAAGCATTGACCTGTGATACAAAACACCTAAGCAGAAAGGCCACGTAGACACAATAAAATGTAACTTAAAAGTAACTAAAATGGTTCCACCGCAAATGCAGTGGGAGTTCTCCCTCGTTGGATTATGATTGTATCTCACTTAAGCTTTAGATACTTAAAAAAAGAAGAAAAACAGAAGAGCCAGTGTAATGTAGTGATTTGAATGTTGGACTACAACCCTGGAGAACCAAGGTTTGATTCCTTACTCAGCCATGGAAACTCACTAGGTGACCTTGGGCACGTCACACCCTCTCAGTCCCAGAAAAACCCGTGATAAACTCACTTTAGGGTCGCTATAAGTCAGAAACAACTGAAGGCAAACAGCAACAACAATTACAAGTGATCTGTTATTTCTAATGTGTTATTTCCATGGGCTGAGGGGTGGATCATTTTGTCCTCTCCTTCTGTATTTTGTCCCATTAAGAACCAAGGAGAATCTTAGCACACAGCGGTATCGAACCTAAAATCAAAGAAAATATGAAGTTAGCTGTTTCTCCTACTGGATAAAATGGTTCCCAAGCAGGTAACACATCTTATTTATCCTTTAAAACCTTTGCTCTTTTCCACCAACGATATCTCAAGCCTATCCCTAGGGTTCTCTACCACTGCCTTCCTCAATGGCTGAGAGAGTGTGACTTTCCCCATGGGTTCCCATGGCCAAGTGGAGATTTGAACCCAGATTTGAACCCTGGTCTCTCACAGTCCTAGTCCAATACTCAACCCGCTTCTAGAGCATTCCTGGCCAGATGTCTGCTTTGCCCTTGCCTTCTTTTGAGGCCGAGAGAGCATGACTTGCCGTGGCTGAGCGGGGATTAGAACCCTAGTATTCCAGAGTTCCCATCCAATACTCAGAGTATACCACATTGTCTCTCTCTCTCTTCTCCTTAAGACCTTTTCACACAACCCGAACGACCATAAGGAAGCATTGGTTTCTCTTCCCTTCTTCCAGCACGACAAAGAATGAATAAAGTTGAATAGATAAAGATAATGAATAAAGTTGGTCCAAACTTATGTATAGCTCCAAACATGAAAAAGTTACCTTTTTTTTTTTTGGACTACAGCTTCTCCAATTCTTCTATTGCTAGTAACCATGCCATATTTGAGGGTGGGTTAATCCAAAACAAAAAATAATTTTTCTATGCTCCTGTGTGTAATATGGGTTAGCCTGAAACTTCATGCATGCCTGGGAGAGAGAAGCGAGCAAAATGTCCATCAGATCAAGGAGAAAAAAGAGGAAAAAGGGAGAAATGACTGCAGCCACTTAAGGCATTTTGAATACAGCTGTTCACGTGGAGGTACATTGGAATATGCATTAAACTAGGTCACAAGGATGGAACCAAAAGCCCACTTAGAATTGAATCTTTTTTACCAGATCTAGGAACCCCAAAACTGAAGGATGGGTTGTTTCTCCCTTCTATCTGATATTCAGCGGTAGATTACCTGTCAAGATGGAGGTTCCACACAGAGGTATCTTGGATGGAAGCAATCAAAGCATGAGGGGGACAGTCTATGAACTGATTGTAAAGGCACTCATCCCCCTAACCTCTCACTTCCTTTGTGCAAAACCCATAAGGAAGACACAAAAGGTTCTCATCAAGAATTGCTCCTAAGAAAAGGAGCACCTCCGATGACCAGTCAAGTTCAAAGACCTCATCAGTTCTCAGTCCTCACCTCCAGACACTGGCAGGAGGGACCCTTGAAGACCCCCAGATATATTGGCTTCTATAAGCCACCCCCATTCCTTTTTCCCAGACAGAAACAAAAGTCTTTCTGTCCTATAAAGGGCTTTCTCTTTTTTTTCCCCATAAAAAATAAAACATAATCAAAACTGGAGGTGAGAAACGTTCATGTGGCTAAATACAGGCCAGGGGGGCAAAGCAAAATAAGATAATGGGATGTACCGGTGTTGCCAATTGAGAGAGAAAATAGATGATCATTTGCCCGTCTCTCTCTTTCCCTTCCGCAGATGGCAGCCTTCTTGGGAATTGCATTCGGTAGAAGGAAAACTGTCATTCTTGAATTACTCTAAAACTGTCCATTACACTGTTTGCTGGTAGCGTGAAGTACAGAAATACATCTTCACCTCCGCTACTTTGGAAATGATTTACCCAATCATGCCAGCACAAAAAGGTAGAAATCTACTTGGGTTTCTAACAGAATCAGAGACCTGCCTCCAAATGGGGCCATTCTTCGGTTGGTATGTATTTCTCTGTCCCTTTCCCTTGCACGTGCATACTTGTGCAAACACATTCACTTCTGCAAAAGGGGAGGTTTTGCCAATACTGAATGATAACCAGAGCCCAGGTCTTATTTTTTCAAAAAAAAAAAAATATCAAATTCAGCGTGCTAGTGATGGCACAACCAGCAAAACTTGACAAGAAATGACTGATGCAGCAGAGGCAGCATATAGGAATCGATTTGGGCTGAGCGATTTGAGGTTGTGTTGATGTTGTGTAGTGAAATCAAAAGGTGGAAGTGTGTGGAGGAGAACGGAGGAGAGAAGAGATCGTGAAAAGGGCCAAAAAAAAAAGGAAGGGAGGGAGGAAGGGAGGGAGGGATTCCCACAAAATTCTTTTAAAATGGTTGTTTCTCCATTCCAAGTGCCTTTTCTGTAGAAAACTGGTGCATTTAACATGGAAAAGAGAAATGAGAGCATAAAAAGAAATAAAATAAAAACCAGGAAACAAAAGAGACTCCAGCTCAAGGTATTTGGTCCCAAAGAGTGAGTTTTTCTCTACCAATGATTCCTTAGCAACACAAAATTGGGGGTCTGTGCACGCAGTTTGCCATCTTGACAAACCAAGATGGCAAACTGCCCCTCTCCCATGTTCCGCGCATGGAAGAGAACATGGCGTCCATTTTTGCCGAGGCGCGCCTACTGGAAACACAGCCTTTTTTAATGCAATCTCGTCTTGGTTTTGAGAACTTTGGAATAAAAACTAGCAGGCTCTGTCTCTCACACATGCACACACACACCTTTCATTTAAAACACACAAGAGAGCATCGAACCCTTGCTCACACCTCAAACCTCTCCCTCCCGCGGATATTTCAATCAACAGCCTACGCAGAGACGTATTTAATAAACATCTCTCAATGTTCTCCAGACCCTCAGCTTCCACATAAAACATTATGACGGGTCGGAGATATCAGGGATGCCTGCGGGTGATCCGAAATTACATTCAGAAGGGGCAAAGCTTCCTGCGTCTCAATTTACAATTGATTTTTAATTTAGACACAATTATCAAAGAGGGCATCCCCCATTTTCCCCCCTTCTTTGCCCAAGGAAGTTGTACGTGCCAGAAGATTGAAACCTTGGTTTCTGGAGGGGGCAAAAATATTGCAAGAAAGCAAGGGGAAGAAGAATGTGCGTTTCACAAACGCACAATGCATTTTAGCATTGTTTTTAAACTGATGTTTCTTCCTTCACCTTTTCCAAAAGAGGAATAGTGTGCCAGCTAACTGCCTCTCTTAAATGAATGTGGTTTTTCCACTGTAAATCATGCTTTTGGTCTGTAATAGATTTATAACCAATACTCAGCCGCCCAGCCAGTTGGGTCTGTATGGTTTCCCAGCGTTGTGCACTCTTCCTGAGAAACTGGTTTTGGTCTCCCTCGTTGGATGACGTCCTCATTCGGAGAGTCAGAAGCGAGACGCTAACCCATTTTAAAATGGGTGAATACGATTTAATTGGAATGTAGGGAAATATCCATCCGTTCCACAGACACCAACTCGGAGCCCGATAGCAATGTTTCCAATGTTGTTGAGTGGATTGGGTCCCAAGGAAGTCACCCAGATGTGGAAGTTGCCCCAAGGGATCAAATCCTTTTAAATCTCCCACAACTTCAGACGAAACTGGATCTCCTCCCCTCTGTCAGCTGTGTTGACAACGCCTAACTGGGATTTTGTGATTGTGAAGTCAGAAATCAGAGCATACCTGCCAGTGCCCTTTTTCTTCTCCCCCACCCAAAGAAAGGCACAGTATACCATTCCATTAATTGAAGAGGGGATACCTATCATTGAAGTCACAAAATCATCTAGCAATGGTGTAAAAGCACGAATTTCCTTCAATGTGCAAATTTGCACATTGAACAAATATAATACACACCTCCTACACAACATGCGCACATAAGATAGGGATGTGTCCACATGGACATGCAAGATAGCAATGGGCCCAGATGGATACATAGGATAGGGACGTGTTCAGCATTCATAGGATGTCAACCTTGTTGGTTGAAGTCATGAAAATCTATAGATTTACCTCCATTTCCCATTTGTGTTCTCTCACTTCCAAAGTTTCTAATTTGTCTTGGGAACATATCATTAAAAATTATGATCATTATGACAATGACAATTTATTATCACTACTATTACTCTTTCTGTCATTATTTCTGCAAATATCCCATTTCTTCAGAGGGAAGGGTTAAAAAATAGTGACCCAAATATTCTCCATTTCTTAAGAGACACATCTGGGCCTTTCAGGAAAGCGACCTCAAGGCTGACTTTGACACGGTTATTCTCACTAAGAGAAGGAAGAAAGCGATGTGTAAGAGCAACCAACTATCCAAAGAAACCAAGGGGCGTTTCTGTAATTTTCCAATAAAGAAATAAACCGCTTAAACGGGGCTGTCTCAAACATCTTTGGCTTCACAACAACAACAAAAACCTTAAGCTATAGGAACACATTTGTTTGTTGTGTTTTCAAGACTGCAAGATTGTCCACATTTGGATCAATCCCATTAGCCACATCCTTAAAAATCCCATTTTCCTCTTCTGGTTTTTTTTTTAAGAGCATGAATTAAAGAAGGAGGTGAATTATGACTCAATAAAGGAGGGGGGAGAGAATTACGTGACACATAAAATCATCCAACTCTACTGGGGAAAGTAGACATCGTATGAACAACAGGAGGTATATGCCCAAAATATGAGATTACCCCAAATTCAGCTAACTGATCATGGTAGATGTTTAAAATCGCTGTTTCTCTGTTTCTTTCTAATAGGAGTTCGGTGGCCATATTTGTCCTAAAGGTAGCCAACAGGGCACAATATCAATTCCGCCAAGCCCAGTTGGGTTAACTACATTTCCAGATACATTTCTCATAACGTCAACCTACTTGGCGTACAGAAATTCGGGCCTCCAGCTGTAGGGAGACCTACACCGCCTCGTAAACTTCCCCCATGCTATCCCACACAGAGGTCCCCATTGAAATAAGGTCGCAAATTTCCCTTCCAATCTCTAACATTTCATCTCAAGAATGAAGCCCGTTATTCATAATGGCCGGAAACGGGCTGGAGGGGAAAGCCATGGCTTGATTAAAAGTCCCACTCGGAGCTCTCTCACAGCAAGAGTGGAGGGGAGAAATTATCTTCTAAGAAATGGAGGGGAGAAATTATCCTCTATTGAGACTTATTTGTGTGTGAGAGAGCGACAGGGACAGACAGAGAGACTGGGAAAGAATGGGGTGACTTTTTGTGAACGCTGGCCACTAAGTAGAGATTATTTATTTATTTTTTTTTGGTCCAAGCTTTGCACTGTTGTTAAGGGTCTCTTGCACTCCCTGATATCACAACGGTGCACTACTGTGTTTGCATATAGATTTTTCCCCTTCTCCAGTCAGCAGGTACAAAAGGGAGTTGAGGGGGAAAAAATTGCCCACAATAATGCTGTCTTGCAAAAGTGTGTTAAAAACAGCCGCAAACAGATATTTTTGCATCTGCGAATAACTGGACATCCTTCCAAGAGGTTACCTTACTGATTCCGGAAACTTTTTTTTCCAAAACAGAATACATATGTGTAAATACAGAGAAAAAGAGAAAGAGAATTTGACAGAGCAGCTATAATAATTGACCTATTTTCACACCTTGGGACTGCTGATGCTACCCACACCTCTCTTACCCTCCCAGCCTGCTAAAAATGCAGAAGGTAAAACAAAAACCAAGGGCATTCCCAGGAATCGGAGACTTTAAAGAGGGAGAGGCATACAGATACATAAGCGAAATTTGGAAAATACACACCGTAAATACTGAAATGAATGTTTATTTTAAATGCTAAGAGAGAGGCACAGTGAAATTTATAGAAGTAGAAACCCATCTTTCTACACCCCCTTCTTTAATTTGCAATGGTTGGTAGGGGGAGACAGAAGACAAAGAATGCTTCCCATTGATCTATTTTTTTTTCCTAAAAAGGAAAAAAAAATATCTCTTTTGGGGGTAACACTGAAGAGGAAGTCTGTTACTGTGGGCTAGGGTCCCATCCATTATGAGCAATCAAGTTATTTGGAGTACTGTCCAACAGCCTGTTTCAACTGCTTAATACTTTGGAAAGCTGTTACAAACCATTCAAAAAAAGAGAGAAGGAAGAAAAAAACATTTTTTGGAATCTTGTTATCCTACTAGAACAAGAGAGAGAGAGGACAGAGAGATCCATGTTCCCCAAAGAACCACATCGTCTTCAGCTTGGTTACTCCTTCATATGCGTATTACACAATTGAGGGCATCTCATGGGGTTCACAATGGAGCGAAGTGGCTCAGCATGAAGAAAGATGGAATAAAATCCAAGGAAACTTGGACTTACCTAAAATTTACGGCTAGGCTGCAGGTCAGAACACAAGAAACCTTCAATGACCAGGAAAATATCTACCTACCTACCTCCCTGCTATGCACAGAAGAAACTCTTAACCCACCAACAAACCTCAGCATGAACTAGAAGACAATCTTTGGGACACCCTCATGGGATTTGGTGGCATGTTCCACTCTGATTGCACAGGACTACCCTGCTTTCTGACACAGCAAAACTTACCCAAGACTACAGTGGCCCCCAGTTTACAACCTGCAAAAGGAGAGGCTCTCCTAGAGAGGCCTCCTAACAAGAAATGGGGCTCTCCACAAATTGGTCTAGCCAGTCGAAAAACCACACGGGGAGGGAGGAAGGTCAGTCATTGCCTTCTTCATCCAGAGTGGAGGAGATAGGAAAGAGACGAGGAGGGAGAGAGAGAAGAGAGAGAGAGAGTTGAGGCAAAGTGGTGTTTTAATTTGACAAGATGCAAGTCCTTAAGTGACGCATAATTGATTTTACAGTCTGCCGTGCTTTGGAAAATTGTTCGCGTTTTGTTCTCCTTGGCTGCACAGGCTTACAACTTCCTTGAATTGACTTCTAGATGAATGCATTTTAATGCGTCTTATTTATTTATTTACCTATCTATCTGCAAGGCTGTCTCATCCCAGCTCAGGGAGCCAGATGTAAAACAGCTGCTCAGAAAAACATACATAAGCACAAACACATAAAGAGACATATATACGTGCCCGCGCGTGCACACACACACACACACACCTACAAACACTGTTCATTCTTTCTCACCCCTTCGCACACTGTCTTCTATCAGGGGTTTAACACAGGAGGTGCAGAATCAGAAAGGGGGTAGAAATGGTTTGCCGTCGAAACTTACCCAACTTAACCTTAAATTGGCCAACAAATAGATGAAATCTAAACAGTACCTACCCCCTTCTACTACTGCCATCCTCAGCCTGGAAGCTTGTTTAAAGAGGACAAGAGAAATGTAGAGAAGCAGTCTTTTTACAATTTCGAGGTTATTACAACAAGAGGAACACTACCTCAAAAGTTTTATTGGAAAACACAGGAGGCATTTTTCAAAAAAGCCAAATCAATCTGCTAAATGAGTCCAGTCTAAGGTTTTCTGCACAAAACTGATGGCAGTATGAGAAGGTATATCCATGCCCTCACAATCTGATCTCTTGTACAATGCAAAGACCAAGAATTAACAGGCTCAATGCTATTCATTATGCAGGAATGTAAAAAAGAGAGACAGACAGACAGACATCCTGAGATAGCATCTATCTCCCGTCTAAAGCACTGAGGTGTTTGATAATCTCTTTCCCATCCCTGAGCTAAATTTGGGTAATCTGGACTTAATTTCCTTTTACAAAAACACTAGCAGGTAACTTTTCTTAAATCTCTGCAAGATCACCTTGTCTGTCGGTTCTCCAATTTTTAAAAATAATATATAAACAGCTACACTGTTTAACTATATAACCTTTTTACGTCGCATTGTTTGCATGGGGACATGAACGACAATCCTGGAGGCACATAGTGGTTCTTTTAAAAAAAAAAAAATCTTGCAAATTAAGTCCACACAAAAGACTCATCCTCAAAGAACAGAAGTTTGGATTTTCATTCCAAATTGTGTGATCCTGTGTGAAACAGCTATGGAGAATAACCACAAGGTCTTCTCGTTGGCCTCCAAGGGGAACAACCGCACCCACCCAAGCACACAAAGATTGATGAAACAAGTTTCCAACAGTCCCACGCTTGGACTGCGTTCAGGAGAGATGCCGGCCTCGAAGCTCGGCTCTTGCTCCTCTTACCTGGGGTTGCTCTTGTTCCAGTACACGGCGTACCGATCTGATATCACTTTGCTGCTGTCGTCCGTCCAGACACAGACCCCGACCAGGGTGACAAGAAAGGCAGCTATCTCCAATTGCGGCATCGTACCAGATTTTTTTGCTTCCTTGGTTCCCTTCTTTTTGTCTTCTTTGCCTCCTCACTCTTACAATTTTTAAAATGATGATTCACTCTTGTTATTCTTCACTCAAGGTTTGCTTTTAGGAAGAATATAGCCAGTTCATTTTTTTTTCTCCCTTTACGGGTGGGCTGGTTTTTTCTGCAAGGGTGGTCGGGGGGGGATTCATCCAGAGTTGTTCCCCCTTACCAACCCACAGTCCTCTGTGGGGGTTTTGTCTTTCTTTTCTTCCCTAGTGATACAAACTCTCCCCAGAAACACACACCCTTAATTCATTCAATTCCCCCAAAAATCCATTGCTCAGGCACTCTTTGGGCCTCCTTACTAAACAAGGGCCAAAACATCCCAGTTGCAAACCAGCCCTTGGGAGGGTTCACAACAGTGTCCAGGATCCGATTCCACAACCCGCGGGGAGACTTTAATCTTGGAACAGATGAGTGTGGGGTGTTTTTTTTTCTTTTTTCAATCCTCTATACGTGAACACATTCTAGCCACTTCCTAAAACCTTTCTCCAACTCCTCATAGGCACTGAAGAAAAGTCATCTTCCAAAGAGGCCAGGAAAAAAAAACTTCAGTCCAAAGGAAGAAAAATACTCATCAAACTGGGAAAAGAAGCCGCCACTGTAGACAAACTCCTGGTCATCTCAAAAGCAGCGTCCACACACTCTTGCGGAGAAAGAGAAATTGAGTCAGCCAGCAAAGTTTGGCGTGATCTTTCTTCTGTGGGATTCAGCCATGCTTAGAATATCATTAAAACCAAGCAGGGGGAAAGGCATTTTGAAAATTCCTGATTTCCACACGCAAAAAGAGAGAGGGGCTAGATTTTTTTTTCCCACAAGCAGCCAGTTTTCCCCAAACTCTGTGCTATGGTCCACAAACCCAACCAAGAGATCAAAATATATATACACATATATATATTCTCCCAAAAAATTGTGAAGAAGAGTGGCGGAGAGAAACTCCAGGTCTCAAAACAGACGTTGACAACTTGGTCCCAAGTTTTGTTTGCTTAAAAAAAAAAGAAAAGCTGTCTCTTAAGCCGATTCTTTGTTGCTATTCCTCAGGAGATGTCTTGCTTGGATATCTTCCTTTAAAAAAAAAAAAATTAAAGGCAAATAAATTAATAAATAAGATAGATGGATAAGTTTTAAAATGTGGGATTTTTTTTAAAAAAAAATTAATTTGCTTCTCCTTGCAAAAGTAGAACTGTGCTCCAATGGAAAAGATTTTTTTTTAAAAAAAATCACAACAGGTTTCTGGCTCGGACAAGAAAGAAAAGGCAACAAAAATCCACTTTCCCCCTCTTTCTCCCTCCTCTGCACCCTCCCCTCTCTCTCTCCCAGTTTTTTTAAAAATGCAATCCAAGAAGCTCTTTGCAACTGGAAAGAAAGAGGAGGAGAGAAGAAACAGAGGCAATATCACAAGTTAAAAAAAAAAAAAGAAAAGGAAAGGAAAAGTGGAGGGGGGAGAAAGAAAAGGGGGAGGGACTGTCCCAAAATCCATCCACACATCCACACACAGTCAAAGATTATACCAGATGCCTTTCCCTCTCCCCCTCCCCTTTCCAGTGGACTTATTTATTTATTATCCTGCTTTAAACACATGCATTTGCAATGGGATCCTATATTTAAAAAAAAAACATGCTCCCCACCTTTTTATATATATATATATTTCCTTTTAATTCCTCTTTTTTTTTTTTCCGGCACAGGAAACTGGAATTTGAAAAAAAAAATAGGGAAAGAATTCTCTCTTTTTTTTTTTTCCTTGCAAGATTCTTTCCAGCCTCACCGCTGAGCTCTTTTTAAAGCTTTGGGGAGAGAGGGGGGAAAAAATGCTGGTTTTATTCTGATTATTCCCCCTCCTTCCCCCCCTTTTCTTTGAATAGCTTTTTTTTTTTCTTTTTCTTGCAAGGAAAAAAAAAATCAGCTTCCTTTTTCTTTCTTCCCCCCCCCCTCTCTCTCTCTCTCTAGTATTGAAACAGACACATTGTTACCACTTGGTCATTCACCCTAAAGTAACCGCCTGCCTTGCCTCCCTTCCCAATCGGCACCATCCAAAGGGGGCGGGGCCTCCCGGAGCTCCGCCCCCTCGCCTACTCGCCAGCCTCAAGGTTGGTTGGCCGGCGAGGTTTAGCCCCGCCTTCTGCCGGGTGGGCGGGGCTTCCTCTCCCCCCTCCCCACCTCCTGGTGCTGTAGTCAATTTCAGATCTATTGGGGAGGGGGAGAGAGAGAGAAGAAAGAGAGAGAAGGAGGGAGGGAGGAGTGGGAGGGGGAGCCTGCAAGGAATTTTGCAAAAAAATTAAAAATATACATATTTTTCCCTTGCAAAGAGGCTTTTTCTTTCCAGCAAGGAGATCTTTTCCTTGTGTCGTCTTAGCAAAGAATTACATGATTTTTTTTTCTCTACAACGCCCCCCCCATTACCTGCATAAAGACCCTTTGGAAAGAGGGGATTCTCATAGTCTTTTGGGGTTTTTTTTTTCTCATTGTATTTTTAGAAAGCATAATATTCGGATAAATATCCAATCCCCCCCCCAAAAAAATAAATTACAGATGCAGTTGGGAAAGAGGTAATTCTCCTTTCTCTGCCCCTCCAAAAATCTCATAATCCCCCCCAGCTCTATAAAAGCCCCCCTCTAAAACAAATTGATTTGGTTGGGAAGAAGTTACGCTCTTAAGAAGTTAAGCCCCCTCCCAGGAAAAAAAATTGCAGTTGGGAAGGTAATTCTCCTTTCCCTTGGACTGTATCCAAGATCCTCGTGATTTCCCCCACAAGTTGATTTATATAATACCCCCCCATGCCAAAAATAAAAAAAAGATTCAGTTGGAAAAGGGTGGTCTTTATTTTTTTTTTCCTTTTCTCTCATTGTTTGGGGGGTCATGATTTTCCTGCCAAGTCTACTTGTATAAAGACACCCCCCAAAAATTGATGCAGTTCGAAGCAGATAATCCCCCCCAAAAAATTATCCCCCTTCTCCATACTTTTACAAAAACCCTCTTCGCCTTCTCTTCTGCAGACTAAACACCCCCAGCCCCCTAAGCCTCTCCTCGTAGGGCTTCATGGCTTCCAGACCCTCCACCATTTTGGTCGCCCTCCTCTCCTCAAGCCCCCCTCAAGCCCATTGCCGAAGCCCTTTGCTGTTCCCCTCTGATAAATGTGCCCACACTTTGGGCTGGAGAGAGATTGTCATGTGAGCTGTAGGCGAAAAGGGACGGAAGCATCGTTCAAAGTTGTGAGGTTTCTGGATGAATGTGTTACTGAACCAAAGGCAGCAAGTCAGTCACTAAAAATATACAAGTCTCGAGTTGAGTCGAGTCAGTGCTTCGTTTATTGCCGAGTTGAGTCCAAGTCGAGTCACTGAAGCAACTTAAGTCCGATTTGAGTCCGAGTCAATCGACTTGAGTCTGCCTCACTGGTGTTGTTGTTGTGCGCCTTCAAGTGGTTTCTGACTTATGACACCATAAAGCAAACCTATCATGGGGTTTTCTGGGGCTGAGAGTTTGTGATGCACCCAAGGCCACCCATTGAGTTTCCATGGCCAAGCATGGGATTGAACTCTAGTCTCCAAGGTTCAGTCCAAAACTACACCACGTTGGCTCCCCAGCCCCTGTTTACTCAGGAGTAAGTCCATTTACCTTCAGTGGTGCTTACTCTCAGGCAAGGGGGTACAGAGATGCAGGCTAGCACTACAGAAGCCCACACAACTGATCAAAAGTCAGTCCCAATGGACTTCATAACCCTGGACTAGGACCCTGGAGACCAGGATTCGAATCCCTACATGGCCCTGGAAGCCCCCTGGGTGGCCTTGGGCAAGTCACACACTCTCAGCCTCAGAAGAAAGCAATCCCCTGCCTGAAAAAATCTTGCCAAGAAAACCCTGTGATAGGGTCGCCACAAGTCAGAAAGGTCTTGAAGCCACACAACAACAATACAATGGTGTGTGATAGTGCCATCTTGTCTGTGCTTAATTCTCCCTGAGTTCAATGGAGCTTATCAAAAGTATTCTTGCCTGGAGAGGATTGGACTAGATGACCTTTACAGCCACTTTCAGCTCTAAGATGTTCTGATTCTACAATGCAAGTTTGCAAGTACAGGCTATATCCCAAAGCATTTCATGTAACTGCTAGCCTATTTTAATAAAATAATCCTACACCTCTTTTCAGCTACCATGTTTCTTCTTTATCATCATCAGCCTCACAATCATTTACTAATCTAAGCCACTTTTCAGGGCACTGCTACTTCTGTTATTAAATATTTAGGCCACTTTTCAAAAATAGTATCATCTGGTCGCTTGAAGTGACAAACTTCCAAAATAGTTTACAAAGACTTCCACAAAGAAGCAAAGCAAACAGAGGTAAACCAAGATAAGACACGCCACAAACCGCAGGACAAGAACAGAGTTTTAACACACTTTTAGAAAAATGTAACAACAGAAGGGTTTGACAAAATTTCAGGTCTCACAGACTTTACAGCAACCCTGTAAGGAAGGGCAAGGCTTCCCAAGGGAGACAAAGCCAACCCCCTTATTTAGGATCTAAAAGTTAGCAGAGTTCCCCCCACCCTTTTTCAGAAAATCCTTTTAAATTTTCTGTTCTCATCAACTTGACTTATTTTCATCAACCCTCCATCTTCTCTTCACTAGACTGAAAAGGCCCAACTCCCTCAACCTTCTCTCATAGATTTTGCTCCCCATATCTCTTAACAGTCTTGTCATCCTTCTCTGAAGCTACTCCAGCTTCATGCTGCTTAAAATGAGGCATCTAAAACTGAACACAGGACTTCTGATGAGGCCTGACTAGTGCAGAATATAGTGGGATCATTGCTTTCCTTGGAATCAGTGTGGTATAGTGATTTGAAGTTTGGACTAGGACCCTGGATACCAGGCTCTGATTCCCCCCTCAGCCTTTGAAACCCACCTTGGGCAAGTCACGCTCTCTCAGCCCCAGAGGAAGGTCAAGGCAAACCACCTCTGAATAAATCTAGCCAAGAAAAGCCTGTGAGAGTTTTACTTTAGGATCACCATAAGTCGGAAATGACTTGAGGACATGCCGTAGCTTTACCTCCCCTGACATGGAAACTGTGGTTCTCCTGATGCTGTGCACCATGCAGAGAGGAGGCTAAGAGCTCTTTGGCAGTGCCAGCAATTCTGTTGTTGCTTAAATTGCAGAGAGAGGGGATTAAGGAACCCTTGGCCATTGCCAGAAAGCCTCTCTTGCTGTCCCCTGTCCAGGAGAGGGAACTAAATAGCCCTTTGGCTCCATCACAACTCTCTTTCTATTCATGGTAGAGGGAAAGGACTGCCAGCATCTCTTTTCCAGCATGCACCAGGAGGAAATCTAATGAGCCCTTTGCCACCACAACTCTCTTGAATGCCCTGGCTCAGGTCAAAAGATATTCCCTGTATTTTTTTAAAGAAAGAAAAATTGCCACATGAGGTTATCAACGCCAGCAGAGGAGAGGAGAATATGAAGATGACAGAGAGCAGGAGGGAAGTGGCAAATGGATTTACAAATTTACAAATATAGATAAGAAGATGTGAGGTGTGGAAAGGGTTTACTACATGCAGGGAAAAGAGAAAGATGGAGAAATTATCCAGAGACACAAAATATTTCTGTCCATGTATGGGTGTGTGTGTGTGTGTGTGTGTGTGTGTATGCCATGGTGTGTGCTGGTGTCAGCATGTGGTGGTGGGGTTGTATGAGAGAGTTAAGGCGTGTGAGAAAATGTATGGCACTAATTATGCAATAATCATATGCATTTATACAGCTCTTTTTATCCCCCAGTTGCAGGTTATTCAATAATTAATCGCCCCTTTCCGCATTCACATGCACCACCTTCCTTCCGTCAACAGCTCTCCCTCAGAGGTGGCGCCAGAATGTCCTCTCTCACCAAGGGCAGGGCTGGCAGGAAGCAAAAAACCACAGGCCTGCATTTGACTCTCCGGACTCTGACCATGTTGGAGTCACCGGTCTCAACAGACCTGGAGAGCTGGGCCAAAATGAACAAAATGCATTTCCACGGGGATCAATGTAAGACGCTACATCTAGGGAGGAAAAATGAAAGGCTCTGCTATAAGATGGGGGACACCTGGCTTGAAAGCAATACACACAGAAAGCATCTTGGGGCATTGTTCTTGTGGCCACTGAGAACATTACCCCCTATTCTGCTTTGGTCAGACCCCACCTGGAATCTGCGTCCAGTTCTGGACACCACAGCTCAGGAAGGATATGGACAAGCTGGAACGTGTCCAGGGTTCTAGTCCGATGTTCAAACCACTACACCACTCTGGCTCTCAAGGGGGAAATACAGGGTTTCACACAGGCTAGCCCTACGCCTTCATAGCTCTTTAAATTCTGCCCAGAGCTTCAAAGTAATTGTATGACCTTGGATGACTAAAATCCTTTCTCCCTCCTTCCTTGTTCCTTCCTTTTGACTGGTCTACCTCACAGGTAGTTGTCAGGGATTTAAAAAAAATAAGCAGAAGCACAGAACAACATCAACTTGGGCTCCCTGGAGGAAAGGCAAGATTATCAATATTATTGATCTGTTACAAAAGAAATAATTGAAGAGTGTGAGTGGAGAAATACAACCAGCCCTCCACATCTGCTAGGATTATGGGTGCAGGAGCCCTGTGAAAGTGGGGAAATGGTAAATATCAAAATGCATGTGTGTGTCTGTGGGAAGGGGGCCAAGGCATGGTAGGAAGAGTGGGCATCCAGAATCCAAACCAGGTCAGGGAGAAGAGAGAGAAAAGCAGTGGATTGGCATGGTGGCCCTATACTTCCTCACTCTCACCCATGTCCTTCCTTGGATGTGTGGGGGGCATCGGGATGGGGTTTGTGATGCTGAGAAATCAGGCTGTTATCCATCCTTAGCTGGTCAGGCAGTGGCTGGCAGAGAAGGAGAACCAGAGACAGGTTTCAGGGCTGTGCAGCTTGATGAGAGCTGCCAAGAAGAAAGGCTCCCCAAGCAAAGAAGCTCCTACAGGGCAGGGCGGGGCGGGGGTTGGAGAAATTCACAAATAATCAAACCCATTTAAGTGAAACCTGCAAATGTAGAGGGCCACTGTAGTAGATATATGGAAAAGACTTGCCCATTTCCTCCATGGATCCTTTTGGAAGGCTGTGTGGAGGGCTGGCTTTACACATAACCATCCGTTTAGGGTGGCAGTAAGGAGAAGAGCATGCAAGTACATTAGTGGGGATTTCACTTCACAATCATTGAGCCGGCTTTGACCCACATCACAAAGACCCTTGGGGAGATCTCTTTGGGCTCCCCCAGTTTTTCTACTACCCCCTGCAAAGTCTCCATCTCCACTGCATGTTGTTGGCCGTTCATCTCCCGCCCACCATTTCCTCAGCAAGAGTTTGTTCTCAGCCAATTGAAAAATCTAAGATGGTATTTGTTCTTTGGATTAAAGGACTGTGCTTAGAAAAACATCACTGACCGACAGCTCGTTCCCAAGAGTTCAAAATAAATCTCAGCTCTTGCAGCGTATGAGCTGGAAGCCTGGGCAACACACAGAGCCTTAGTACCTGGGAGCATACCTCAGTGTGCTTCAGCACCATGAATGAGATCAGTTGTACACACACACAAAATGTGCCCCAAAGCATGATCCCAAACATGAATTTACCAAGAAAAAAAGTCCCCAACTGTTTGATAGTAGTGACTCTCATGGATATACATCAGTTTGCAGCCATCACTTCTACAGGGTTTAGGTCCAGCTTATTTGACAAACTGTACATGCACCGGCCCCTGATCGGAGCCACCAAGAAGGAAGGTTCCCCCTGGGAAAAGAAATGTCTGCGGAGGAGGACAGGGGTTAGAGAAACTCACAAACAATAAATTTGTCAAAGTGAAACCCACAAATGTGGAAGGCCAACTGTACATTAACCTGTTCTTTTTTGTGGTGTAGGAATTCCACCTCGTTTCTGCCTCTGGTACCAAATTTTCTGTTAAAGAAGTCATGCCCAGGAACACGACTTCCTTGTTCCCTGAGGTACACCTGTACATGGTCTTTGGGGTTCTCTCCTTCCCACCCATTTCACCCCACAGGGATGCCAGCTCTTCCTTGCTCATGGACAGATTTTGCATTCAGGATCCAAAGCTAAACCTGAAAGGGTAGTTCTCTCTTCCTCCCCCGCTACTTGATCTGCCTTTCATTTAAGAAGAAGCTCACGCGCCAAACACAGCCAAGGATGGCTGCTCTCAACGCATTCCCTTTGCTCTGCCAGTTCCTAATTGTTCCTTGTCAGGTTATGGGCTGGAGGGGGGCTGTTTTGTGAGAAGGGTTTTTTTGTGTGTGTATGTGTGTCAAATGTTTTTGTAATCTGCATTGTCACCTTGCAACACAAAGTCGTTTTGTGCACATCAGTGCCACATAAATGAAACACGGATCACTGTCTTGTACTTAGGTAGGGTTTTTTTTTCCCTTAAAAACTATATTTTGTTTCACCATTTGTCTCGTCTCCTGTACCTACCCTGGATCACCATCGTTCATCCAGGCCAGGTACAAAGAGATGAGACAAACCCCAAAACAAAACGTATAGTCAGCCCTCCATATCCACGGAGTCTATATCCACAGATTCAACCAACCATGGCTTGAAAATATTCCAAAAAGAAAAGAAAAGAAAATTCCAAAAAGCAAACTTTGATTTTGCCTTTTTATATAAGGACTGTCATATAAAAGCCCCTCCCGAAACTGCAAACCCCAGGATTCCATAGGATGTTGAAAGTGGAATAATAGTGCTATAACAGTCTAGTGTGGAAATGGCCTTTGTCTCTGCTGCCCCTCTTCCCATCTCTCTCCTGCCCTTGCACACACTGTCTCATACACACATGCACAAACACACACATGCACTTCTACCCTCTTAGCCTTTCTCTTTCTCTCTGCCACCTTTTTCTGTTCCTTTCTTTCCCTCTGCAGCATTATGCCTAATGCAGCAGGATTCTGTACTGCATCAACAGGAGCCTAGTGTCTAGGTCAAGAGAAGTGACAGTCCCACTCTATTCTGCTTTGGTCAGTCCCCATCCAGAATCCTGTGTCCAGTTCTGAGTGCCATAGTTCAGAAGTTTATTGACAAGCTGGAACATGTCCAGAGGAGGGCAACTGAAATGGTAGAAGGCCTGGAAACCATGAAGCCCTGTGAGGAGAGGCTTAGGGAGCTTGGTATGTTTAGCCTGGAGAAGAGAAGATGAACAGGGGACATGATAGCTATGGTTAAATATTTGTGGGGATGTCATATACAGGATGGAGCAAACCTGTTTTCTGCTACTCTAGAGATTAGGACATGGCTTTCAACTTTAGAAAAGGAGATTCCATCTCAACATTAGGAAGAATGTCCTAAAGGTAAGAGCAGTTCAACGGGAGAATCTGCTGCTGCCTGGGAGTGTGGTAGAGTCTCCTTCTTTGGAGGTTTTTAAACAGAGGCTGGACAGCCCTCTGTCAGAATTGCTTTGATTGTGGATTCCTGCATGGCAGAAGGGGTTGGACTCAATGGTCCTTTTGTGGTCTCTTCCAGCTCTTATGATTCTGTGATCCTTATACACGGGGCGGGGGAGAGGGAGGAAGAAAGGGAGTGAAGGAGAAACGAAGAAAGGTAAGAAGGAAGGAGGGAAGGAAGAAAGGAAGGAAGGAAGGCGGCAAGAAGACACCGACACAAGGGCAAGGGGAAAATGACACATTTCTAATTCAGGACAGCTCTTCGCTGCTTCTGCGTGGCTGTCTTCCCTGTCTGAAATCTTGCAATGGAAACAAAATCAGGGAGAGGATGACTAGACATTCTCTCTTTTTCCTTCTGTCTCTCCCTGGTCTTACAGACACATCAAGTCAAGATTTGCCTCATCAGCACAACCCAACACATCAAAAACCCGGGAGATTCTCCATAAGATTCAGAACACAGGGCTAGAAAAACAAAGACTTGGTGTGTTTTTTAAGCAATTGTGCAAAAATCCTTCTTCTTTCTCCCCCGCCCCCAACCTTCCCTTTTAAAATCTTGGTTTGGTTTAAAAAGTTGTGAAAACTACAATGGAATGTTGTAAAATATTTCCCACCCCCAAATGGAATGCTTCCTCAGATCCCATTTTTAGAGGGAATTGTGGAAATGTAAATGTATTATCATATCATTTTCATCACCTCAGTTTCGACAGTCTTCCAAGTGTTACTGACTGAAGTGTTGGGGCCATCGGCAATTCAGGTTCTATCAAAGAATCCAGGATTCAGTGAAGTATTGATGGATAACGTGCTGCGTTCCCAGCAACAACCACAGCAAAATGTATTAATGAGGAAGAAACATAGGCTTGAAGAGACTGAAGCACCTTGCTTTTGCCTGAGCCTGCTGGGAAGGGCAGGATTTTGCCCTCTCTCCCCACTGCTGAATTATTTAAATATTTTAAACTATTTTTGCACTTTGAACTCAGTTTGCAGCAACTGAAGCAAGCTGAGGGTGAAGGGGAAAATGAGAGAAAGAGAGAGAAACTGGGACATTTTAAAAGCAGCTGAAAAAGTAGGATGGCAGAGGATTAATCAGGGCTGTCCCTGACAAATCAGCAACAGTTAGAGGGTATGGGATACAAAATAAAAGCGATCTCTTCCTCATTTGTTTACCTGCCAACAGGAAGAACAAAATAGGAAAAAGCAAGGTACGTACGGTAGTGAGACTTAATAATCCTGGGTGGATGTAATGTGTGAATACACCCAGTGTGGGGGAATAAAGAAGTTTATCCGCAAAGAGGATCTGTGCTGTTTTCTCCCTGGATAGATGTTGTTGTTGTTGCATGCCTTCAAGTCATTTCTGATTTATAGCAACACTATCACGGGGTTTTCTGGGGGCTGAGAGTGTGTGATACGCCCAGCGTCACCCAGTAGGTTTCCACAGCCAAGCAAGGAATGAAGTCCTGGTCTCCGGGTTGTAGTCCAATGCTCAAAGCACAATTCCACACTGGCTGTAGATATACTGTACCATGTTACCTTTACAGTCTTGACACAATGGAAACATCCCCAATAAAAGTCTTCATTTTTAGCCTTCGGAAGGCAATCAAAAAGAGTGTTATTCTTTTCCCCTCCTCACTTGCCTTTCTCTCTCTCTCTTTACCCCCTCATCTTGCTTTGTAATAACTCTCCAGCTCCTCTAACATACGCAGGACACACCTGAACTATTCCAGATTCCAAAATCTCCCGTCTCTTCCACTCCCTTAGGAAAAGTGGAATTCTGGATTGGTTGCCAGGAGGGGTAATTGACACCTTTTTCTGTTCTGGCTTCAATCAATCTGGCCTAACACGCAGGCTCTCTAACAGATTTGCTTTAAACCAGAAAGGAAATGCAGAGAGCACTTTACTTAAAAAAAAAAAAATTAAGGTGAGAAACTTGTTAAAATATAATAGGCAGTTCTCTCTTACACACACACACAACACACATGAGTGGGGAGAGAGTTTCAAAGAGCTGAAAGAAACCAGAACCTGGAAACATCAATTTTTGAACAATGCTTCCCAAAATTGCCCAATTCACTGGAAGATTCTGGTAACTTTAATCTATTTCTCCCGCCTGACCGAGAACTCTGTGTAACTCAAAACCTTACCAACTTGCAGTAAGCCTCTTCAGAGTTTCAGTTCCATCAAGGAGTGTTCCACTAATCCAAAACGAAGAAAAGTGGGGGGAGGAGGAATCGCACCCAGAAAATGACAGGTTTGCAAACAGATTGGACAGTCTTGATTTTGCAAATCCAATGTTCCAAAAAAAAAAAAAAGTGAAAGAAGAAGTTTTAAAAAAAAATACAAAAAAATCTAGTTGCCCTCTTGAGAGGTGTTTGTATGTGTTCTTCTGGAAAGTTTTCTACGCTCACATAAAAGCGCATGGCAGATTTTTAAAGAAAAAGAGCGAGAGAGAGATTGGCAGCTACAGCTTCGGAGAAGTGATATTCCAAGAGATCACGGCGGGTCGCAGGAGGTCAAGAATGAAGAACTTGTGGTCAAAGTTTGCACCAGGAGAGAAAAGACTGGATTGGCAGGAGGTGATGTAGGTCAAGGCTATGGGGGTCACTGGCCAAGCACCGTGTGTGGGACCGACGTGGGAGGAAAAGCGGTTGAGGGCTGGAAGGGGGTGCAGTATTTCAGAAGTGAATGGGAAACAGTGGGCCTGTTGAAATATGGAGGAAGGCAAAAATGGGGTGCAGAGTGGGGTCAGTGTCTGTAGTAATGTAGAGGGTGGATGTAACATGCTACAAATAATGCATTCTTTAAGAGTAATTCTGTTTTTCAACTGCTGAGGAAGAGCTGAGATCCAGCATGGTGTAGAGGTCTGAGTGCGATCCTAGAGGCCAGAGTTCGATTCCCCACTTGGTCATGGAAACCCACTGGGTGATGTTGGGCACCTCACATACTCTCAGCCCCAGAAAACCCCGTGGTAGGGCCACCTTAGGGTTGCCAAAGTCAGAAACGACTTGAAGGCTCATAACAAGAAATGAAGAGCTAAGCAATTAATGAAGGGAAAACAGTTTTATTGTTCAGAGATGGAGGAAAGACAAAACTGAGATCAGAACTGTGAGACAGGGATGTAGGGGGTGGGCAAAATTGGGCCACTGCCTCCCCCAAGAATTCTGTCCTCCAATGAAATTGTCCTTCAGTCTCCCTCTTCATCCCACCACCCCCCGAAAAATTCTAGCATTGCAGCAAATTTAAAACTTCAGTTGAGCATCTGGAAACCCAAAGGGGCAGGCGAGGTACCAAGGAGTGCTTTAGCTGTATTTTCCTGCATAGCAGGTGGTTGGATTAGGTGGCCCTGGAGAATCTCTTCCAACCTTAGGATTCAATTAAAGTCCTGCCTATTCCAGCATTCTTTCATCCTGCTCTAATTGCACAAAGTAGCAATGGGGGAGGAATTGCTGGAGAGGGGATGTTATGGATTTTCTTATGACTCTGCAAATGGGGTGGGAATCGTGCAAGGCTCCGGTAGACCAGGCCAGCGTAAGGAATGCTAAGATTCGTAGTTCAACCACATCTGGAGGGCCACAATGCTAGTTAAGGAACACTAGGAATAGCAGTTCAATCACATCCAGCATGTGACTCCCCATCTGTTCTAGATATTGGCCGAAATTTTCTATAGTCCTCATTAGATCAGACACATCGATTTAATAGAATTTACTTCAGTGTCAACTTACCAAGTAACCATTGATTCAATAGGTTTCTTCTTGTTAGAATAGAAGTAGAATTTAGTCACAAGGAATGCCTGGGAATGACAAAAAAAAAAATTGGCATTTCAGCACTTTGAAGCATTAGAATTGTAAAAAGAAACAATCCATGTTGTTAAAACAATCATTTATTTCAGTGGAATTGCTAATAAACACTCATATTTATTTTCTTTATTAAAACAACCAAGATACGTAATTATATTGGGGGGGAAAGCAACAGAATATTTCTTCTGTCATAGATCCCAGCCTTGGAGAAAGGTGTAAGAAGAATCACATAAACATATGACTCAGTTAACTGAATTTTGTCATAAAGGATAGGAAAACTGATCTCCTAGCAAGCCCTTCTTCAAACCTGAACCACACTACTCCACTTCTCCTGGTGGAGGCGCCTGAGCCTTCTTTTATACCTTCTCTTAGCTCTGCCTTTCTCCTCCTGACCAATGGAGAAGCAGGGCCAGAGTTTGCTATCTCACCTAACTGGGCATCCTCTCATTTTGCAGATTGTGCTGTACCCTAGTGGCAGAATGGTGGCAATGAATGTCTGAAACAGTGGGCGTTCAAACCACACTGCATAAGCAAAGAGAGGATTTAGAAATGAGGACTAGAAGCTTGAATTATGCATCAGGGAGCCAATGGACTGGGCTCTGCAAGAGAAGAGAGAGAAAGACAAAAGGGCTTGCATGTGTTTCGGAAAAAAAGAGCTCCACAGCCATCAATAAATCCTGTCCAGAGTGGAGATTTTATTAGCATTTCACCATGATTAGTGCTGGAAGAAGAGACCTAATTAATTTTAGCAACGGGAGAGAATTAAAAGACCTTTTTAAAAAAAATAAAAGTGCCTTGGATAGAAGACCGTGGGATTTCAAAATCATCATTGTCGGAAGCAACCCTAAAGCTTTAACAAAAAACTCTCGGAATCCACAGGGTCACAGCAGGTTGGAACTCCTATCACCAAGACAACATGGAGCAAATGCCAGGGCCCTGGGCATCAGACAGAGTGTGGTGTTTTAAGAAAGCAGAAGTACAAACTCAGAGGAATTTCGGGTTGCCAACTTTTTTCTGGCCTCTGCTCCTCTGCCTTTACCAAGAGCCCAAACACATGAATTTGCCTTCAAGAAGTAAAATATGCAGTGTCTCTCTCTTTGTTTATAAAATCATCAGGTAATTGCTGACCTAATGAAAGCCCTCTAAGACAACATACACATTTTAAAAGTATCACAAGAAACAAACATACCAAACCATAGGTGTAAACTTTGTAAATGCAAGGCAGACTCAACATTTAAATCACTTCAGTGCCAGGCAAGAAAACCACCAGCTCCTAAAGGAGAAAGGAGCCAATGCAGCCTTCCTTGGGAATGAAGTCCCAAATGAAAAGCCCTGCTCTGTATTCATACCGACTTAACTTCTCTCCATGGCAAAACATTCAATTAGGCCTAAAACTACAGCCAGGCTTCTATGGGGGAAATTTCCCTCTCAGTGGCTCCAATCAGGCAATGCAGCCCTTTAGAAACCCATCTCTGATTCTCCTCCTGTTCCTCCATCAGCTGCTGCCTAGCCGGCTAAGGACGGATCACAGCCCAATTTCTCAGCACCACAAACCCTCTCCCCATGCCCACCATGCCCAAGGAAGGGGATGGACAAGAGAGAGGAAATATAGGGCCACCACGCCAACCCACCCTCTTTCCCTGATCAGGTTTGGACCTTGGGTGCTCCTTCTCCCCACCACGCCTTAGCCTCCTTCCCACAGACACACACACACACACACATGCTTTGATATTCGCGATTTTTCCACTTTTGCAAGGGTCCTGCTTCCCTAATCCTAGTGAATGTGGAGGACCAACTGTATTTCTCTTGATCTGGACACTATGTTCCTCCTGGAGCAGCCTAAAATTGCATTGGCTTTTTTGGCTGTAGCATCACATCATCCACTCATGTTTAAGTTGCAGTCTACTAAGACTCTCATATTCTTTTTATTTTCTCTTTCAAATAAAGGGGAACAAACAACCACAACAGGGACTCCAAATTATACCTGGAAACCAACCAGAAGCCATGGAAATTGTTCAAAAACCAATGTAATCATATTTACATTGTATAGTCCTCTGAGTAAAGTCTCGCCGACTCATTTTGCACTCACCAAAACCTATTCAAACAATGTCTTCTCTAAAGACTTTTCAGGGAGTGCTGTATTGTTTTATGCTGAACTGTGTTTCATTGCTTTTTATCGTTTTAATTTGCTATTTATCTTTTTTAAGTTTATATTTTAATCTGGTTTAATACCATGACTAGTTTAATTCCATTTTAATGTTCTTGTTTTGTATGCTTCTAGCAGTATTGTTCTTGTTTTAAATCGTAAGATGCTTTGAGTCCCACTGGCACAAAGCCGGGACAATAATAATAACCAATAACAGCAGTGTGGCTTCAAACTGGTAACTTCTCTCGGCTACTGTGCTGTCTCATTAGAGCTAAAAGAGATGGAGAAAACTCTGATATGAGCTATGGGATGTGTGTATGAGAAAGAGAAACAGGTAAGGGCAAGGAAGGAAAAATATCTTCTAAAACTAACCAAAGGTATTAATTTGCCCTTGTTTCATTATTTAATCTTTCTTTAAAATGGGGGGGGGAATCAAAACTATAATAGATTAGTACAACACTGCCCCCTCCTGGGCTTCTTCTGTTAATGCTCCATTCCACCACCATGCCATGCAAACATATATACAGTTATTAACATTTCAAGCCCTAGGTTGCAAAGTGAAAGGATTGCCAGACCAATAAAGTTGAAGGATGGTCAGAGTTGCAGTCCAGCAATACTGGGAGTGCCATATATCACTCATCCCTCCATTACATGAATGATCATGTTATCGTTGAGTGCCTTCAAGGTGTTTCCAACTTTTGGCAACCCTAACGGGGTTTTCTTGATAAGATTTGTTCAGAAGAAGTTTGCTTTTGCTTTCCCATCACAGTTACCCGGTAGGTTTACATGGCTGAGCAAGGATTCGAACCCTGGTCTCTACAGTCAACGCAACCATTCTGCAGGACAACAGAATCTACACTGCAGAGTTCATCACATTGGCTATTTCCTGGCCCTACATAAAGCCAAAGGAGGAGGGAGTCAAGGTCCCTCTGGGTGTCATTGTACTGTAACTACCATGAGCTCCAGGTAGCATGACTGATGGATGACCGCAGTTGCAGTCCAACACCATCAACAGGGGCTCTGCTACATATGGTAGGGTGGGAATTGTGCCACCTTCCAGATGTCATGGAACTGCAACTCCCAACATTCCTCGCCCCTGACTTGCTGCCTGGGGCTGCTGGGATTTGCCATCCAACAGCATCCAGAAGACTGTGCAGTTCCTACCTTTGGGGCCAAATACTGTTTATCAATTTGTGTTCCTTCAGGTATTTAAAACTTCAGCTCCCAGAAGCCCCTGCCAACTTTATAGGATTTTGGGAGATGAGGTCCCAAAAAATCTAGAGGTCCAGAGGTTGGGAAATACTGGTATTGATTATACCAGTCCAAATGGAGCAGTGGTCTGGCTCAGCTTAAAGCCTTTTCTTGTGTTTCTGTACACACACTTCCTTAGGGTTGGGCCACCTCCCTCAGTATATTTGAATTCACACCTTACCATCTCCTAAATTCTGGCTTGCTCATTTATTTATCCCTTTTGTTTGCTCCTCTCCCAAAATAATGACCCTCAAGGTAGCAAACAAAACTCAAATTTAAAAAATCAAAATGCAGTAATAGGACAGCACCATGAAAAACTTCAAATTAAGATGCAGAAACACAGTCAGGTAGTAGCACCGTGAAAAACCAACGTATGCCATTAAGAGCTGATTTATAAAAACAGTTTATAATCGCCTCTGACCACCTGTCTCCCTAAGTTCCTTTTAAAAACAAAAAAGTTTTTTTAAAAAAGCAAAACATCACCTCTGCCACCACCTCCCAAAGTAAACTCCCTGTCAAAACACTCTTTTAATATATCACCCATCATCCCTTTCTCTGTTGGTATGAGGGGGGTTTCCGCCATCGTCTGAAGGCTTGCCACTCACTTGCTGTCAGGCCTGTCAGTTGTGAAGCGTTTGGGCCTGGCATGACGCCGGCGTTGCAATTCAAAGTGGATTAACTCCTTGAGTGGCTTCGCTGAGCATCCCTCTTCTCCCACCACCACACACACACACAACATGCACACCTTCTTCTCCTCTCTCTCTCTCCCCCTTTGCTCCTCACTTGGTTGGGTTCCAGCCAAACACAGCTCACTCTTCCATTCCATTGTCCATATTCAAGAGGGCCTGAGCCGTCTCACATCAGTTCCCCAAAAAAGAAGAAAAGGAAAGGTGGGGGAAGGTTGGAACTCTACTGGAAAGAAGTTTTGGAGAAAACATTCCCCACTTAGATATTCTTTTGGGAAAAGCGAAGTTTGGGGTCTTTCTCTGAGCTTTCCACAACCAAATCACCCTAGGTTGGACATAAAGGGCCTTTCCTTTCCACTTTCAACCTCCTACAGAATCCTGGGGTTTGCAGTTTAGGGAGGGGCATTTAGAATTCTCAGCCAGAGAGCTCTTCGGCCTCTGGAAACCACAAATCCCAACATTCCTCAGAATGTTGAAAGTGAAATAATAGCACTATAACAGTGTAGTGCTGAAATGGCCAAAGTGTTACCAAATAATGTTATTTGTCATTTATTGTTGTTGTGTGCCTTAAAGTCACTTCCGACTTATGGGGACTCTAAGACAAGCTTATCATGGGGTTTTAGAATCATAGAGTTGGAAGAGACCCCAAGGGCCATCAAGTCCAACCCCTTCTGACATGCAAAGCAGTCCCAACAGATGGCCATCCAGCCTCTCTTTAAAAGCCTCCAAAGAAGGAGAATCTACCAACTTTCAGGCAGTGGCATATTCCACTGTCGAACTGCTCGTACTTTCAAGGCATTCTTCCTGATGTTGAGGTGGAATCTCTTTTCCTGACATTCCTAGTCTCTGGAGCAGCAGAAAAAGGGAAGCCCTCTGGGCCACTTTGGGCAAATCCTATTCAGAGAAAGGCAAACACAAGCCCAATCTGGACAAATCTTGCCAAGAAAACCCTGTGATAGGTTCACTTTAGCTCCACCATACTTCTAGGCAGCGTATTCCACTGTCAAACAGCTCTCCTGGATCTCCTGTAGGAGCAGAGAATGGAGATGGCTGATCCCTGTTCCAGCACAAGGACCTGCACTGTTGGAAAAAGTGTGTGTGTGTGTGTGTGTGTGTGTGTGAGAGAGAGAGAGAGAGAGAGAGAGAATATGAGGAGAGCTGTAATGCATCTTCAGCAGCCAGATGCAATGGGAATTCTGCCCCCTCACCGGAAATGTTAGGGTCAATGCCCTACAGTCCCTGGGAGACTTCAGTCTCACATCACTGGCTCTGCTTTACTGACAGCTTTGGATAATGGTGAAGAGGGTCCAAGAGGGGGAGGGCAGAAACAGGCATTTTCCATCATTCACCTTCAATAGCAGAAGCCATTTGCTTCCATTTTTTGATTTTTGACCCCCTGCTCTGGTGGTTCTACTTGAACCTGTGTATTCGTGCATGGCAGAATGGGACTGGATTCGATGGCCCTTGGGGTATCTTCCAGTTCTATAATTCTATAGTTGTTTGATTCCATGACCTTCTGAGGCTGAAACAGGTGTCTTGCCAGGCTTCAAGTACAAACCTGGCTTTCTCCAACTACCCATGCCACCAGACTACAAATTTTGTTGTTATGTGCCTTCAGGTTCACTCTGACTTTTGGCAACCCTCCCCCAGGATTTTTTTTGGCCAGATTCCTGTTGCTTTCCTCCTAGGCTGAGAGAGTGGGACTTGCCCAAGGCCACCTGTGGCTGAGCAGAAATTTGAACCCGGGTCTCCCCGAGTGCTCATCCAGTTCTTAAACTACCACACTAGCTTCCATCTTACAACAACCCTATCCAAAGTATATCTAGGCAAGATTTATTTCAGGGAAGCTTTTCAATGCTTTCCCCTGAGGCTGAGAGAGCGTGACTAGTCTAAGGCCACCCAGTGGGATTCTATGGCCGAAGAGTCAATCCTTGGTCTACCAGAGTCTTGTCTAGCACCTGGACCACTATGCCACGTAGCTACTACCCTTCAGATTCAAAAAGGGGACAATTTTGAGGGAAAAATTCATCTGGCTTCCCCCAGGTTGCCTCCATCTGCCTCAGGAAAAAAGGGGTCATGCATACAATTATTCCTTTATTAGTCAATATCTTACCTTTCTTCCCATTTGGGACCCAAGGCAGCATAGCATAATTAAAACAGAATACAACTAAAACTATATAGATGGCAAACATTTAAAAACAATTCAGTAAGTAATGCTATTAAAAATACAATTGTGAAAGTGTTTAAAACGTAAGAATCAGTAAAACGCAAAGCAGTACCTCCTCTCCTGGCTTGTGTGTTCTTCCCTATTCACAGCTTTTGCCATCTTGCCCACACTCTGACGTTGCTCAGCCATGCATGTCTCTGTTTTCACCTATGAAATGTTGGAGGATATACAAACGGGAGGTTAAAGAAAGACAATGAAGGACGGTCACAGATAAACTAAGAGAGAAATACCAAAATGGCCCCTATTTACTGCTGCCTTATCAAGGCCAGGGAATGTGGCCCTCTGCACACAAAAAAGGGTTTCCCACACCCTAGAGTTCCTAGATCTGAAGGGCTGCCTTCTCTACTCCAGTCCTCAGGTAAGTGGGGAGGAATCTCACAATGAGAGTGCTGCCTTGAAAAATGTGTGTAGACATACATATTCCTCATTTGCTAGTTTTGAAAGTCATTGGTTGATGTTTCACAGATCATGCTTACTGAGATCACTAGGGGCTGTCCCTTGCAACAGCATCCTTGTAACATCAAAACTCATTGCCTGTGACATCACAGCAGGTTGTCTCTTGCTCTCCAGTTCTGGCACAGGTATCTCAGGGCCTGGGATTTCTGCACCTAACACACTCCCATCTCTCATTTCATCCCTCCCTGGTTAAAACCTTCCATTTATATGCCCTAGGCCTCCACCACAAAACCATTCATTAGCAACCTGATACAACCTCTCCTAACTTGTGCATCTCTTCTTATTCATAACCTTTACTATCTTGACCACGCTCTGATGTTGCGCAGCCACACATGTCCTGGCTTTCATCTGTGAAATGCTGGAAACTATGTGTTTGCAACTCTCCATTAATTTCTGTGAAAGAATTCAGAAAAACAGGATGGGGAAGGGAAGGGGCGCAGGGAAAGATTCTGCCTCCTGTCCCAAGTTCAAAAGGTCCACTCACCCCATTCATCTCCTCCCACTCACACCCACACACAAAAAAATGCAGGGCTTTTAATGTGGCAAAACACACAGAGTCCCACAGGTCTTCATTATGTCGTACAGTCTTGACATTATGCCCAATGATGGAATTGTTAGACAGAAAATATTGTACTCTTGATGCGTTGGTGGAGGAGGAGAGACCCCCCTCCCCGTTTCTCCTTGTCTAAATATAACAGCATCATTCTAAACCAAAGAGCAGTTTCCAGCTTCCCTTGAGGCTTCATTATATTTCATGGGCCTGGCTTGGAACACTGTGTCTCCACAGCTCACGTGCCTGGATTCCTTTTCTTCTCCTTTGCACAGACAGGCAAACAGGACAGTCAGGCCTCCTGTCACCAGACAGACTGAAACCTTCCAGCCATGGCTTTCAAGTTGTTGTCATTAATAGATGTTGAGTCAGCTTTGACTTATGGCAGCCCTAGGAATGAGAGATGTCTCCAAGACAGCCTGTCATCATGAGGTCTTGCAAACTCAAGGCTGCTCGATTTCTATCTGTCTGTAATGCAATCTCTTCTTACTGCTTCCCACTTTTCCAAGCACATGTCCAAAGCACAACAGCCCCAGTGTAGTCATTTTGGCTTCCAGAGAGAGAATCATAGAGCTGGAAGGAGCGCAAGAGCCATCAAGTCCAATTCCCTGCCATGCATCAAAGGCCATGCATCAAAGCATTCCTGACAGATGGCCATTCAGCCTCTGTTTAAAAACTTCCAAACAAAGAGACTCCACCATACTCCCAGGCAGCAGTACTGTTGAACTGCTGTTACCTTCCATCTAAGGTTTAGATGGAATCTCTTTTCTTGAAGTTTGAAGCCATTGCTCCATATCCTAACCTCTGGAGCAGCAAAAAACAGGCTTGCTCCATCCTCCATACAAGATCCCTTCAAATATTTAAACAGAGCTATCATGTCACCTCTTAACCTTCTCTTCTCCAGGCTAAATATCCCCAGCTTCTTAAGAGTGGCCTTCATACAGCATGGTTTCCAGGCATTCTATCATTTTGGTTGCTCTCTCTAATACACAAAACAGATAAAGTTCCATTCATTTTAATTGTGCAAAACACACCACTAGCTTTCACGCCGGGTACCCCTGCTTTTTTAAAAAGGGCCAATTATGTGCCAACATCCAGCAGCGGGTAGATGAAGTGCAGATGAACAAGCAGACTGATTGACAGCCAGGGAAAAAACAGAAGTTTACAGCCATCTGTCAAGACTCACTTATCCATGACAAGATAGTGGAAGGCCTCCTTCTTTAATTTCCACCTGTCCCACATTGGCTTTTTATTAATATCAGGAAGCTGTTCGACACAGAGAGACACCAGAACTGTTTACCAAACAAAACACCATCCCGACAGCTCCGATTCTATGGGCAGATAACCGTTCATCGCTCCTTTGACAGATGACTGTTTGTAGCTCCTTAGGGAGACATTGAAAACAAGCAAGGATTGACTTGGAGAGCACCAGCTTCATAGAATCGTGGAATCTTAGAGATGGAAGAGACCACAAGGGCCATCTAGTCCAACCCCCTATGGATACACAATTATAGCACATCTCTGTTTAAAGACCTCCAAAAAAGCAGAATAAACCACCCCCAGGCAGCTTATTCCACTGTCGAACAAACCATACAGCAAAGTTCCTTTTAATGTTGATGGAGAATCTCTTTTCTTCTCACCTGAACCCATCAGTTCATGTTCTAATCTCTGGAGCATCAGAAAAGAAGCTCACTCCACTTTCAATGTGAGTTTTTGTGGTTTGCAACAGTTTATTCTCCCTGGGTTCTGTATACTTACTACTTGTGGGTTTGGTCAGATTCTTGGTCTTCATCCTGTGTCATGGTGTAAATTTTTCATCTTTCCCCTGTGGCATCAGTTGTTGTGACTGCTGGATTCTAGAATGGCTGAGACTTGATACTGTGCCTCTGTGCAATGTTGGTAAACGCACTTGGACACCTGTTTATGAACCAGTCTGCTTTGAATCATAGAGTTGGAAGAGGCCACAATGGCCTTCGAGTCCAACCCCCTGCCATGTAGGAACAAACACTCAAAGCACTCCCAGCAAATGGCCACCTAACCTCTGTTTAAATACCTCCAAGGAAAGTGACTCCACCCCACTCCAAGGCGGCATATTCCACTGTCGAACAGGTCTTCCTGATGTTTAGGAGTTCTCTGAGACTTACCCAACAGCTTCCAGTGGGTTAGCAGGGCTGAACAGCGATTCGAACTCTTGTCTCCCGGAGCCTTAGTTCAACATTCTAACCCACTACACCATATTGTCTCTTTGTTGTTAATTCTGAGTGATTCTCTCCAAGACTGTTCTTGGCTAGATTTATTCAGACGAGCTTTGTCACGGCCTTCTTCTGGGGCTGAGAGAATGTGACTTGCCCAAAGGTATCCAGCAGGTTACCAAGGATTTGAATCCTGGTCTCTCAGAGTCCTAATCCAATGTTCAAACCATTACACCACAATGGCTCTTGTTTTCTTGGCAAGATGCCTTCAAAGGAATTTGCCATGGCCACACCCTGAGGCTGAGAGAGCGCAACTTGTCCAAGGAAACCCAGTTTCCATGGCTGAGGCAGTGCCACATTAAGGTTTTCATAGGCCCTAGGCCCACTCGTACTAGACTCTCAGCCTCACCTCAATATACCACTAGGGACTTTTTTGTAGGCCCTAAAATCCTGTTTTCATAGGCCCTAAAATTTTCATAACATGAGGAAGACATGGGCCTACTCTTCTATTTTTCTCATCATCTTGCCTCAGCGGACTACGAGAGATGTTTCCATAGGCCTGAAAATCCTGTAGACCCTAAATTTTGGTAGGCCCTAGCCCTACTCTTGTATTGGAGTCCTGCCTCACCTCAGTGTACGACTAGGGCTGCTTTTGTAAGCCTTAAAAGTCTTCTTTTGGTAGACCCCCCCCAAAATTTCCTCAGACTCTGGGCCTACTCATGGATTTGACTCCCTACTTCACCTCAGTGTACCACTAAGGCTGCTTTCATAAGCCCTAAAAATCTTCTATTCGTAGGCCCCCAAAATTTCCTCAGGTTCTGGGCCTACTCGTGTATTTGACTCCCTACTTTACCTCAGTGTACCACTAAGGCTGCTTTCATAAGCCCTAAAAATCTTCTATTCGTAGGCCCCCAAAATTTCCTCAGGTTCTGGGCCTACTCTGTATTTGACTCCCTACTTTACCTCAGTGTACCACTAAGGCTGCTTTCATAAGCCCTAAAAATCTTCTATTCGTAGGCCCCCAAAATTTCCTCAGGTTCTGGGCCTACTCATGTATTTTACTCCCTACTTTACCTCAGTGTACCACTAAGGCTGTTTTTCATAAGCCCTAAAATCTTCTTTCGAGGCCCCAAAATTTCCTCAGGTTCTGGGCCTACTCATGGATTTGACTCCCCACTTTACCTCAGTGTACCACTAAGGTTGCTTTCATAAGCCCTAAAAATCTTCTATTCGAGGCCCCAAAATTTCCTCAGGTTCTGGACCTACTCATGTATTTTACTCCTTACTTTACCTCAGTGTACCACTAAGGCTGCTTTGAAGCCCTAAAATCTTCTTTTCGCAGGCTCCAAAATTTTCCTCAGGTTCTGGGCCTACTCATGTATTTGACTCCCCACTTCACCTCAGTGTACCACTAAGGCTGCTTTCGTAAGCCCTAAAAATCTTCTTTTCGCAGGCCCCAAAATTTTCCTCAGGCCCTGGGCCTACTCGTGTATTCGACTCCTAGCCATTTCCGCACTACACTGTTATAGTGCTATTATTCCACTTTCAACATCCTATGGAATGGCAGTTTAGGGAGGGGCGTCTTTGGCTCATTAAAGTACAAACTCCAGAATTCCACAGGATATTGAAAGTGGAATAATAGCGCTATAACAGCAGAGTACAGAAATGGCCCCTGTCTCGCCTCAGTGTACTACTAGGGACGCTTCTGCAGGCCCTAAAATTTTCATAGGCCCTAGGCTTGCTCTTGTTTTTGACTCCCCACTTTGCCTCAATATACCACTGAGGAAGTTTTCCTAAATGCCCTAAAATGCTGCTTTCATAGGCCCTAAAATTTTCATAGTCTCTAGGGCACTGAGCCTAAAATGCCCAATGGATAAGGTAGACCTGCGCAGAGGGGGTGTTAGGGTTACCCTTGACCCCTCAAAATTGTTAGGGTTACCCCAAACCCTAAAAAAGACACAGGAGGCCAGACCTAAAATATTAGGTCTGCACAGACTACCCCTAGTAGTCTACACAATTGAATCAGCCTGGAAAGACCCCCAACTTTGGCCAAAGAAACTTTTCTCTGCCCAGGAAGAATGCCATCAAAACTATTTCTTTCATAAGCAAAGAGAAGGACCCTTTTATTGTGAAAAAGGAAGGTTTTTTTTTTACAGATTTGCATGTGCAAGAATGTTTGCTTTTGCAGGACTGAAATTCTGATCCACGGTTGATAATGCAGGAATTTCTGGTAAGCAACAACGAACCTGGAATCCCACGTGTATTCACTCAGAAGTGAAATATAAAAATATATACGGTTACAGTGAGCACGTTGAACCCAGGTGTTGACTTTTGGCAATTAATGTCCGCATAATTTTAAGTAGGACCGGGCTGGTGATAGAGAACCATCTTTAAAGCTGACTAGAAATCAAAATGGAGGAACTTTAGAAGGTGATGCTCCTTGTGAACTGAACTGTCCAGGGTGCTGAACCTCTCAGCAGCCCAGGAAAAAGCTGGGGAAGCACTATTTTGTCTAAATTCTTTTACTTCTTATAGGGGGATTTGAACCCTGGACTTCCAGAATTCCAGAAACACTCAGGCCATTTCCACACTACACTGTTACAGTGCTATTATTCAACTTTCAATATCCTGTGGGATTCTGGGGTTTGTAGTTTACCAAGACCAAAGATGCCCCTTCCTAAATCCAAGGATTCCATAAGACGTCGAAAATGGAATAATAGCATTATAACAGTGTAGTGCGGAAACGGCTTCAGACAACTGCAGCACACTGTCTCAGGCCATTTCCACACTACAGTGTTATAGTGCTATTATTCCACTTTCGGCATCCT
Organism: Ctenosaura bakeri; assembly: GCA_948474755.1. Taxonomy (NCBI): domain Eukaryota; kingdom Metazoa; phylum Chordata; class Lepidosauria; order Squamata; family Iguanidae; genus Ctenosaura; species Ctenosaura bakeri. Next base: position 177,221 of record CAOLHI010001111.1, on the reverse strand, counting down.
ATGGAATCCTGGGGTTTGCAGTTTAGAATTCTCAGCCAAAGAGCTCTTGGGTCTCAGGAAACTACAAACCCCAGCATTCCACAGAAGGTTGAAAGTGGAATAACAGCACTATAACAGTGTAGTGTGGAAATGGCCTTAGTATGGTGGGGTATTTCTTTTGCTAATTGTTACCACTCAGCCCTGTGTGCGAATCCCTCAGCAAGGAGAGGAGGTTTTACGGAGAAGAGAATAGCAATTTAGCCTCTCTGTCTGGAAGTCCTTTGACTCCAATAACCTTTACTTTTGAGCTTCCCTGCTGGAGGGAGATAATGAAAAAAAGAACTAAAAAGAGAAGAAGAAAGGGCCTGTGTGAAAGAAAGAAAGAGAGAAACATCTACCTTTTTGGGTAGAGAGAGCTAAGCAGACCCCGGAAGCCTCCAGGGGGTTGTAACCGGGCCTTTCAAAAGCCCCAACTTCATAGCCTCATTACCTTACAGCCGGACGACCTGGACCCTTGAGACCCAAGTGTAAGGACCACAGTGGAGATGCAGGATGCTCTTGTTCCCATGGCGACCGGGAGGTTACGGATGTCACCACCTGGGGCGAGACTTTTGGTCGTTTTGCATCAGAAGGAGAGCAGGCTCCCCGTACCAGGTAAAGGGGGAGGAAATACAAAGCAAACTGGGAATGTAATGACTGGAAATTAACAACACACGACCTTGCGGGGTTGTCCTCACAAGGCATCGCCACCCGGAGCAAGGAGGTGGTTTGCCTTTCCTTGTTTCGAAACCTCACATCGAGGGTTTGGTTTGCTAAAAATGTGCAAAAACTCATCACCAAAAGACCCAGGCTATTTCCGCACTGCACTGTCAAAGTGCTGTTATTCCACTTTCAACCTCTGATGGAATCCTGGGGTTTGAAGTTTAGGGAGGAGCATTGAGAATTCTCCACCAGAGAGCTCTTTGGTCTCAGGAAACTACAAACCCCAGAATTCCACAGGATGTTGAAAGTGGAATAATAGCACTACAACAGTGTAGTGTGGAAAAGGTCTTAGTCTTCTAATTTCTTGATTGCAGTCTCCATTTCGACTGAGCCATGGTATAGAAGATCTTTAATAATTTTGATGTTAAATAGCCTCGGTTTCGTCACTGTGACTTCTAGGGAATATTCATTTGCTCATATTTTTTTGGTGGCCCATGGTATCTGCAGAATGCTCCTCCAGCACCACATTTCAAAAGAGCTGATTTTCTTCACCATCCAGTTTTCGTAACCATACACAGATGCTGTAAATACTTCGACATGGATAATCCTGCCTTTGGTATTCAATGTGATGAAACAGTCAGGGGTTTTAAGTCAAATAAATAAATAAATAATCAAGCGAGGTTAATCTACTCCTAAATCTCAATTGCTTGCACAATTTAAGAGCCGATTAATCTGCCTGATATAATCTGGGGAGGGGCTGAGGGGCTAAAAAATGGCCCGACAGCCACGTACAGCCTGGGGGCAACACACTTTCGGCCACCCCTGATTTATCAGTGTAAGCAACCAAGATTTGGGAGTTGGAACTGAGATGCATTTTCGTGCCAGCACCAACAAAACCGGGTGGGGTAGGAGGGGCTATTCTTTGTGCCAAATTTGCGTTCATACATACACACTGGGGTCACTGCCCCCTTCTCCCTTCTCTTCCCCCCACCGCCGTGCCCACCCGCACTTAAAACAGTATCCACCAAGGAGTGCAGGTCTTACAGACAGCTCTTTAATCTGCAAGCTTTTGACAACCTGTCTCCTCCTGGCTTTTAGCTACCGAGACCCGATCGCTAATGGCACATTAACCTCAGCAAAAAACAACACCCTCTCTGCACATAAGCTGGGGAAAAAAATTATCCCAACACTAATTCTGGCAGTTTTCTCTGCTTTCAGGCCGTCTTTTTGACAAGCAATTGGAAATTCTTCAGAGAGAGGAAAACGGATGCCCACAGACCCTTTTTCCTCATGGTTTATTGCTTTTAAAATGGGTTGGGAGTTTGTACAGATGAAGAAAAGGGGTGTTAAAAAATCCAGACACATCTTTCTACAGGCAGATATTTGGGGGGGAAGCAATCAGGATTTGCAATCCATTTCCACAACCGTGTTCCTCCCCCTGCATCTCTCTTTTTAAGTGAAAGAAACGCCAGGTCTCCCCTGACTTCATTAGGGTAATTAGTAAAAACCTTTTGAAGCTAGGAGAATAGCTTTGAGCTGCAGGAATGGAAAGAAAAGTGCCTTTTAAAAAAATACTCATGTGACTGGGGAGAAGGTAGCTCTGTGTGTGTGTGTGTGTGTTTGCACACCCATTACATGTGAAAAGGGAGGCTGAAAGAGATAATCCCCTATGGTGTTAAAGGTGACCCACGAACCACCAAAGCTTATCTTCTTTACCCAACAGGATAACGCTGGCTTTCCCACCTGCTTTTACTAATATGGAGGATCTTCATTTTTGTTTTGGGGGGCAGGGCCAGGGTCAAATCAGAGATGTAGCTGATTTGCAACTGGTTGACTGACCAAACCCAAAGGATGCTCACCAATGGCTCCACTTCATCCTGGAGAAAAGTGACTGGTGGGGTCCAGTGCTATATTTTTTATGTGTGTGACACAAAGCATAATTATTTTATTATCTCGCTTACTAGACCAGATGTACATTTCCTGAGAGATCTGTTCCTCCATAGCTCCTAGTTGCTTGGTGGGCAGAAATCTCTGCCACCAAAGATTTCTGAACCTGACCAGTTACCTAGAGTGCCTTTGGATACTGGGTATAAATTCTAAGGCTCTCCACATGTTGTTTGTTAAGAATACAGATAGGCAAATCTGTGGGATCCATGCGCCAATTCCCTCATTCTGCCACCTGCCCCTCTGTGGGCTGTGCCCCTCTATAACAAGCCCCCCAATACTTCCATTTTCCTGTGCACTCCCTCTCAAAATGGCAATGAGAATCCTGGGGTTTGCAGTTAAGGGAGGGGCCTTTAGGATTCTCAGCCAGAGAGCTCTTGGGCCTAGCTGGCTGCTATGGAGATAAGGCCTAGCAGCAAGGAGGAGGGCAGTGCATTTCTCCCAAGAACCCAGCATGTATGTTAATAACTCTGAATACATATTGGATTGGGGAATATGGGGAAAAGTTACAGGTACTAGAGAGGATAGTTTGGGGAATGAGAGACACAGGATCTCAAATCTTTCTAACAAGTTATTACCTAAGAGAAAGTAAAATCCTGAGCAATGCCAAGTATATATGCTAGTGACATGTAAAATTATAAAACTTACAATAAATTTTAAAAATCAGCTAATAGATAAGTAAAAGGTTTCCAGCTCACCCATTAAAGCCCTGCTTAAAAAGAAATGTCTTTGTCTGCCTATGAAAGGAAAGCGGGGAGGGGGCCAGCCTGTCCTCCTGTGGAAGAGAGTTCCAGAGGGTGGGAGCAGCCACTTGAGAAGGCCCTGTCTCCCATGTCCTGTAGATCTTAGGGCTCTAGCAGGATCATATAAAAAAGTAGGAGCTAATCAAATTTATTTAAAAAAATCCTTGGATGCATTTTGGAAGAAGCTTTCAAGTGGTATCTAGAAGGCTGAAAATGCTTTTGTTTACCTATGCAAGGCTGACCTGACTTCGGTGTTCCATATCACATGGGTATATTGTTAGTTCTGGATAAAATGTTTGCTGAAACATGTACTCTCTTCTGTGCTGTAAGAATTGATCTTTTCCATGTTATTTCTGCCTCTGGTACCAAATTTTCTGTTAAAAAAAGCAATTTCCAGGAACACATTTACTTTGTTAACTGGGGTATACTTGTATACCTAAAATAAAATGGATATCTTTGGTATCCAAAGTAGATTCCCCCCTCTGTAACCAAAGGGATAAAAGTTAATGGATACAAACACAGCAACACATAGATGCACCATGCTCAGTTTTCCAGTTTTAAGTAGACAAGAGTCCCAAGGATGGAATGTTTATTTTTCTTTAACCAAAAATTAGTAAATTTATTTCCACTCCAGAACAAACAAGTTTCTGCCCCCCAATCACAGTTTTAAAAAAAGATTAATTCTGTTTACTTCACCTGTATGGTTATAGAAAAATGAAAATATTAATTAGTATTCGTGTGTGTGTGTGTGCGCGCGCGCACAGACACATATGCATGCACACATTTTAAATCCCAGTCAGCTATCCCTCAAAATTAGGCCCTTTTCCAGATCAGCTGAACTACAAGTCCCATGTTCTTGGGGGAATGAGGGGAGCTGAAGTCCAAAACAGCTGGAGGACACAGGACTGGAGACAGGCATCGAGTTGGAAACCTCTGAAGCAGGTGGGCAATGCTCACTACAGCTCCCATCAGGACCTGATGGCCAGCACTGCCAATGGTGAGCAATCATGGGAGCTGCAGTCAGTGTCAAGGGGAGGGCCCTGCCCTTCCCAGTCACACACATGTGGGCAGCCATAAACTGGCCTGACCCCTCTTTTTTGGAAATACTGCCTTCTTGCAGATTAAAAAAGTATGATAACACAAAGACATGACCCTGCCCTGACTGACTAGGCAGCCAATGAGAAAAAAAAAATTATTTTGTTAGCTGGAGAAAAAAACATAACGACCTACTTGTCATTCCAGCCAGGAATGTCCCATCAAGTAAAAGGTATAACCGGAATGGTTTGAAGATGGGCTGTGTTGGTAGCTTGATACCACAAAAGAGGAATGAAGAGCAAATATTAGCAGGGAATGGAGTGAAATTTAAACTGAGCTAGTTCTTTGGGGAAAGTTTGGGGGCGATTAACCCTTACTACTCATTCAGGAAGGGGGAGAGGAAACATTTGCAAAGCTGAGGCTACCAATCCCAGGCCAGCCTGTAGCAAAGTGTAGCTCAAAGCCACGTGTAAACCTCAAGGCAATTTTTTTATGGCCCGCAGGATCACATCCAATTTTGGAGAGGAGCAGCATTCGGATCTCTGAATACCTATCCTGCCAAAAGAAACACCACAAAAGCCAAAACTGGGAGAAGCCCAGTCACTGCCAGTTTTGATTTCAGGTATTTATCTGCATTTCTATGACCTGATGCTGCTCCCAGCAAGGACTGAAACTTGGGTTCCTGTCCCTGTAACAGTTGCCCATGATGCCATCTCTTGATGACTCTGTGGGACAGGTATGAATACTGAGGCTCTATCGATGGATTCCTGACAAAAGTGCCTTTTCTTGCCACCTCCGCATATAAAACCAGCAGCATGTTTAATGTGAAATCCCACTCCTCCGACGGCTCAGCAGCTGAGTCTGGATTACATCTACTCTTTAGGGGCAAAGAGCAGTCACGGCCAAGGATTCCAGGAGTCAAAAAATATTTTTGGAAAAAAAACTTATTTTCACATTTTTGGCCCCCAAATGCCCTCCAGGAGTGTAGGGGGTATTCTCACAACTTTTGGCCCTCTTAGCCACTTGAGGCACAGAAGAGACCATTTTAAAAAACAGGAAATGAACAGAAAAGGACTTCCTGCTCAGTGCCTGTTTTTAGGCCTCTCACTGGGGGGGCCTAAAACCATTGCAAAAATGCCCCTGTGCTCCCAGGAAACAAAAACTGTGGGGTTTACAGATGGGGCATGACCAGGGGTCCCCTGGAGGGCTAATGTAGGTCTGTAGTCTTCAAGAATTGTCCACTTCTGCTGTAGAGAGTTGGGCTGGTACCCAAAATCCAAACACCTACTGCTAATCTGCAATAGGTTGAACACCACAGAAGCCATTCAGGTATAATTAACAAAGATTGGTGGTCGCGGAAAATGGAAGAATCCCCTCCAAAAATAACCAGGTGCCAGCACCAAGTTTTAAACACCTGAACAACCAGCTCCCGGTGTTGCTCTGCCTTCCACAGTTCTTCCTAGGACCCTGTCGCTCAATACATAACTGTTTCCAGAAGTTTCTGGCAGAATCCCACAGCTACCACAACTATTCTGAAAAGGTCTCAAGAACAAGCCAACATCAAGTTCAGGTAGAAGCCAAATCCTAGAGACCTTTCCCAATCCAGCAACTATGAACCAAACCAGGGGGATTACAGATGTAGCAACAACTGCATTCTAGTTTGTAACACCGTCCCAGTGGATAAAATTTTTATCCACTGATCCAGGATTAAGGAAGGCAGTGCCCAGGGATGGTGGCTTCACATCCCAGCCACTGGCCTTGCTACTGCAAGGAATGTATAAAGACACACAAAGACATACATTTTGATTCCTTTACGCCCCGTTTCCCACTCAACTTTCTTTGCCATTTGGTCCTCAGCCAGCTACATTCATCCCGTCACTTTGAGAGGCAAGATGCCAACAATCCATTTCAGTCTGGGATGCCAGCAATCCTCTTCAACAGCCTCAAGAAGAAAGGGCTCAGGCTAAGCAGCATCTCTTCGGAAAACAAACCTCACAGTTGGAAAAAAAAAAGAACAGAGAAGAAAAAAAAGAACAGGGAATCAGGAAAAAGTGGCTGACGACGGTGGATCTGTACCTCCTCCGGTCAAAGTATGGCACATCACACCGTGGGCTCCATCATCATCTGGGGAAAAAGAAAAAGAAATAGGAAGTTAGACTACTGTAATGCTCTTTGCAAGGGACTGTCCTTGAGGACTGTCCAGAAATTTCAGCAGGTACAGAAAGTTGACCATCCACTGATCAGCCAAAGAGGCTGCTGGAATGGCTCACAAATACAAACATATCTCAATTAACAAAGCCTCTGGCCAAGAAGCTCCTTTTTACAAAGTCTTTTTATGGCCACTCAGCTCCCCTTTTCCTCCTCATCCTCTGTCACTTAGAAGTTTTTTTCTGCAACATCGGCATTAAGAAGATGGTGACCAAGGACTAAGGTGTCCTGTTTAGAAAGTCAGCCCCAGCTCACAGTCCTTACGAAGAGTCTATATTAGCATCCACAGTCAAGGTTTATGGAAGCTTATCAGTCAGTTACCATTCTTGTTTCAGCAGTCCAGGCCAGCAATAAATTCAGTGTCTGTTCAAGGGAACATCCAGCAGTGCAGTCATCACACAACATAAGGGTCAAAGTTTTTCAGGAAGATGAGCCAAGGATGCAAAAAAAGAATGCACTGCTTCCACTGGAAACACGAGTTGTCTGCAATGGACTTCAGCAGCCTCCCCCAGCTGTTTGCCTAGTTAATGCAGTGGCAGCTGGATGATGGAAGGAGGGTCTCTCATCCGCTGCTGAGCCAAGTCATGGCGGAACTATACCGAGCTGTTCTGCTCCCCCTCTGAGGTCACAGCAATGGCAGCTGGAATAGAGGAAGGAGGTCGCAACAGCTGTTGGGCCGAGCCATGACGGACCTGTGGCTGGCTCCTCGTCCGTCCCTCAGAGGCCAGGACAGCTGCAGGTGGAATGGCCCCTGACCATCCTCTGTGCTGGCTGGGACTGATGGGGAGGGAGAGCCCAACACCATCGGAAGCAGGGCTCCCATACTGCAGCCTCAGCCGAACTGCTGCAAAGTGAAGAGGACACGAAAAGCCCCGACACTCACCGTCTCAGGTTCCTCGATTCAAACACCGTGTCTTCGTCGCTCTCCAGAGAGGCCATCTCCATGGGATCTTCCGTGTTCGACAGGAGGCCGTACTTTTTCCGCGGAGGCTTCCGCGTCCTAAAAAAGATAAATTTACCATCAGCGGCAGCCAGGAAAAGAAAAAAAGGAACTTCTCAACATCAAATTCTGCTGTACATAAATTCCTTTAAAGAAAGAAACTTCCCAATATCAAGTTCTGCTATAAATTACTTTTAAAAGAGGAACTTCCCAAAATCAAGTGCTGCTGTAGAGCAATTACTTTAAAAAAGGAACTTCCCAGTATCCCTGGAATATACAACCCAATTCATTCATCATTCCCTTTCTGGTTCTGGCCCCGCCCCCGCCGCGTGGCCCCGCCCCCTGCGCCTGTGGCCCCGCCCCCCGCCGCGTGACCATTCCTACTCTGTCTATGGCCCCGCCCCCCGCCGCGTGGCCCCGCCCCCTGGCCCCCTTCCTCACCGCAGCGCGCGGCCCCCGAGGTAATAGAGGAGGCCGATGCCGGCCAGGACGGCGACGACGTAGAGCGCGCGGTGGAGGGCCGAGAGGCCCAGCCCCGACGGCGAGGACAACAGCGGCGGCCCGGACGTCGCCTCCGCCGGCGTCGGCGCGGTGGTGGGCCCAGGCCCCTCGTGGCTCTTGGGGCTCTGCAGGCCGGGGGCCGCAGCCTCCTCCTCAGTCGCTAACGTGTTGTTCAGGCCCGTCTCTGGCGCTGCGACGATGGCGGCCCCAAAGGCCAGCGCGAAAACGAAGCGCGGCCCGACCGCTACGACCGCTCCCGCCGCCATTCGATGCTTTACCAAAAAAATAATAAAGCTGCAACTGTGAGGTAAAAGTAGTCGGCCACGCCGGAAGTGGCGGCGGGGACCCGGCGTAGCGACGAACCGACTTCCGGTTAGGCGCTCACCATGGAGTTGCAACCCCTAGAACGGACTGCAGTGAGGCAGCATTCCATAGAGTATGACTATAGAGCGGAGCTTAGTCCAACTGGTGCGTCCGTCGCCGCAAGGCTTTCTGGGAAATAGAGTTTCCGTGCGAGCTCAGCTGGGAAGCGAAACCTCATGGGTAATCACCTCTGAGGAGACTTAAAATGGCGACGGCGCTCTTCCTCTCCCGTCATGCCCCGCGGCGAAAGAGGGAACGGTATTTCTCCTCGCGAGGCAGGCTGGGAGCTGTAGCGCGGGCCGGCTCGCCGTCCTCTTTTGGGTTCCTCTCGCCTCCGCTCTGCCCTTGGCTTCGCCATGCTGCTGCCCGCCGGCCGCCGCCTCCTCGCCCGCGCCCTGGCTTTGGGCTCCCGGGGCCCCGCACGGCACTACGCTGAGGCGGCCCCCGCCCCCGCGGGCCAGGCCCAGATGGCCTTCACCTTCGCTTCGCCCTCTCAGGTATTGCCATGGCAACCGAAGGCCTGGAAGGGAAATGGGGGAGAATTAGTTTTAACTGAGGGGGGGGCGGCGCAGAAAGCGTCAACATTCACAAGGGAAAGGGAATAATATTGTAGTTCTGAGGGGAAAGAATAGGTGAGGGGGCAATGAGAGTCCTGTGGAACCTCCAGGGACGTGAATTTTGGTCAAGGAGGAGAAGGTCATTCGTGGCTGCTCGTGGAGAGCGGGGTGCAGTGGTTAGAATGCTGGACTGTGGGTGAGAAATTCAAGATACTAGTCCTCATGGAGCGGTGGGGCTCACTTGGTGACCTTGGGCCAAATCTCAGGGCCTTTCCATACCACACTGTTAAAATGCTATTATTAAGAAGTGGGGGGGAGATGTTTGCGTGGGATGAGTGGGCATACAAGAGCCTGCAGCTCCAGAAGTGGGGCATAGGATCCTTCCCACTTCCATTCCCCAAGCTGGAGGCTTTTGTTTCCATGGGCATAAAAAAAGTCTGGCTATTTCTGTACTACCTTCTTGAAGTGACTTGAGTCCAAGTCAGTCAACTTGAGTCTACATCAGCGCCTTTATCCATTGAAGACTCTTGAGGGTCTGACTCCTTTTCAAGATGAACAGGTTTATTATGGTATTGTAGCACTCCCAAATGTTTCTTCTCATTTTGTCTTAATGCCTGTATGAGTTTTCCCAACCGCAGTGCCCGCCCCAACTGCCGGGTCAGTCAAAAACCAGTTCTCCACCTTCATTTGTCACCCTCTCCTGTTCCCCTTCTCAGGTTTTCTACAATGCAGCCCATGTGAAGCAAGTAGACGTCCCCACCCTGAGTGGCTCCTTTGGCATCTTGGCTGCCCACGTCCCTACTCTGCAAGTCCTGAAGCCTGGAGTTGTGACCGTCTTTGCCGAGGATGGATCATCCTCGAAGTACTTTGGTGAGTTTGAAGACTGGGGCTGGTGAGCTTATGGGGAAAAGTGGAATCCTAGAATCTCAGTTAAAAGGAGCTGCCATCTAATCCACACCTCACCGTGCATGAATACACAATTGCAGCACCTAGAATCATGGAGCTGGAAGAGACCACAATAGTCATCAGCCGTGCAGGAACATACACTCAAAGCACCCCCAGCAAATGGCCACCCAGCCTCTGTTTAAAACAAAAGAAGGTGACTCCACCACGCCCTGAGGCAGCATATTCAACTGTCAAACGACTCTTACCATCAGGAAATTCTTCCTAAGGTTTAGGTGGAATCACTTTTCCTGAAATTTGAATCCACTGTTCTGTGTCCTAGTCTCTGGAGCACAAGAAAACAACCTTGCTCCATCCTCCATGTGACATCCCTTTGAAAGATGCCCATACAACCTCTGTTTAAAGACATCCAAAAACAGAAAGTCCATCACCTTCCGAAGGAGGCTGTTCCACTGTTGTGTAGCTCTTAAAGTCAAGAAATAAAGTCAAAATTATTTCTAGATGGAATCTCTTTTCTTGTAATTTGGATCCATTAATTCATGTTCTAGTCTGTGGAACAGCAGAAAACAACATTGTTCCATGACATCCCTTCAGATAGTTAAAGATGGCTATCACATCACCACATCCTCAACAACAACCATGTGATGTAGAGTCATACTGGAAGAGTGAGCAACTGGCCCAAGGCAGTCCAGTGGGAACTGAAACCTGGGCTTCTCCATGTTTCCTGAATCCACACTGACTCTCAGGCTGAGAGGAGAAATCACCTCCAGCAGTGGATCTTAACTTTTTCTTTACCAGCAACCCCTGCAAATATAATTTCTTGCCGGGGACTCTCAAGAATTTAGATTTAAATATTCAAATATTTATTAACATTCAGATATGCATTTATTAAAGGTTTCTGGACACTAGGATTCAAATCATTGCTCAGCCACCGAATGACCTTGGGCAAGTCACAGTCTCTCAGTTTCAGAGCAAAGCAAAAGCAACCCTCCTCTGAATAATTCTTGCCAAAAGAACCCTGTGATAGGTACATCTTAGGGTTGCCATAAGTCACAAGTGACTTGAAGGCACACAACACTGATGGAGAGGTTCTTTCTAGCCCCATGTCTCTCCCTTTCAAAACTGACTTGTGTGTACCTACAGTACAATACAGCATGGTCTTTGAGGTGCCATGCAAAAAGCATTTTCTTCCAGGCATTTTAACAACCACTTGGGTGCCTTTAGATCCTCTCACTGTTTTATTTTTGCAGCTGGTGTTGCTTTAGTCTTACAAGAGGCTGTGTCCTTCCCATGTCTGCCTGCTGGTTTTTATTTATTTTATAATATTTTGTTTTTGTGCTTTGTTTAGATTTGTTTTAATATTCAACAAGTAGATTATGGGATTTAGATGGCGCATCATTGACTTCTTTTTTTCCCTCTCTTCCTTTACAATTTTATCTTTGTAGTCAGTAGCGGTTCCATCACAGTAAATGCAGACTCCTCTGTCCAGCTACTAGCTGAGGAAGTTGCCCTATTGGATCAGCTTGATGTCACGGTTAGTAACTGCTTACTCTCCCCATTCTCCGTACCCCCAGTGTTGTTGTTTTGCGGTTAATGGCTGTCAGCTTGGCTTTGACTTATGGAGACTCTGATAATGAGTCGTCCAGGCTCCCTGTTATCAACAGCTCTGCTCAGGTCTTGGAAACTCAGGGCAGCTGTGGCCTTTTGGACAGTATCTATCCACCTATAATGTCTTCACATTCTATATTCTGATTATATGCAGAGTGCAGTTTGAGGCTTTCCTTTCACCTCTGGGCACATCAACAGCCAAATGTCTTTTCCAAGGTCTACCTTGCCTCCTTCCATGGAGTACTAACAACCGTCAGTTATTGTGCCACTTCAGTTGTCACTGAGAGTTGCTTTGCCAGTGTCACCCCCCCCCACTACTGCTGCTGCCTGGTAGCCATGTGACACATTGAGTCTGGTTCCTCTGTAAAACCCTGTCCAATGTGGGAGACCCTATTAGCAGCACTGCTACCATCACCATTGCTTCTTGTCTCACAGGGGGATGCAGTCCCACCGCCACAGAAAGGTAGCGCTAAGGTGGCTCAGAAGATGTGCTTTCCCTAAATTGTGGGCAACACCCTTTTGTAACCCATGAAATACTTTTTTTTTTTCAAAAAGTTGCAGTTGATCAATATGGCTGACTCCATATTTTATTCTTTTTTTTTAATCAGAAGAAAGTTTTCCCTTTCTCTTCCCCATTCAGAAGTGATACCTAAGGTTTCCTTGTGTGCTAGAAGCCAAGGGTATGCTTTTCTGCTTCAACTTCTGACCCTGTTGCCCTCTTCCTGGTTGCAGGTAGCCAAGGCCAACCTTGAGAAAGCCTTGTCTGAGGTTGTTTCAGCCTCTGATGAAGCCGCAAAGGCAGAAGCCCAGATCCGTGTGGAAGCCAACGAAGCCATCGTGAAAGCTCTGGAGTGAGGATGGTAAGCAAGCATTTTCTGATGTTTTTCTTCTTAGTCTGATGTCAGAGTCTCCTTTCTCTCTCAGTCTACTGTGTTGTTGGAACAGTTTCCAGTCAAGATGTATCTTGGCTTATAAAGAGGAGTTCAACATTTTTTAGGAGAATTTTTATCCATAGTTAATAATGTGCACACATGAAATGAAACAACCAGGTTGGGTTGCTTAAGTAACTAGAAGCATTTTGAAGCATTCTAGAGACCACCTGAAAGCGTCTTCCAAAATGTATCTTTCACCAGCCTTCACTTTTCTTCTGATTTTCTTTTTGGTGGCCAAATGTCTAGATTTTTGCGTCTTTAACATGTTGATGGTGGCTGGTGAAGCTGCCTTAGCTGTTCTCTGCTTTTCTCCCTGTTGTGCTGCCCACATGTATGGTATGTGTCAGGATGCATAGCTCCCGTCATATGTATGCCAGATATATTAGTATATGTATAGCTTTGCCTGATCAAATAGAGACATAGACTGCTGAACTGCTATCATGTATGAAATGCTAATTGCTGTCTGCAACTATGTAATTGGTTGGAGCTTTTAGGTACTTTGACTTTTCTCCCAGCGCTCACATGCATGTGATTCTCTGGGTCGGTTGTTACTCCTCCTAGCCAAACCCCACAGTTCTCAAGCCACTGCTCTTCTGAGCCGGGAAGCAGGTAGCCAAACTGGCGTGAACATGCAACACCTTCGTCTTCTGGAAAATCTTTGGAAAACCATTATATACCTCCTCCTGGGCAGTCATATTAGCTTCTCATCCTCTTCTTCCCCCCTCTGTGTATTCCAGGAAATCCCACCCTTGGCTGTGAGCAAATGGCAGTCTCTGCTGTGGACCTTCTCTTCCTCTTCACCTCTCTTTTGTTTGGTCTGTACAGTTGGTGTAGGTGAAGCCTGACAATTAATCGTTCCTAATTAAAGAATGAAAAACAAACAATAGACCAAAGGAGTTGCTTTGTTTCCTCAGTAGCTTTTGTAATCTGCGTTTTGACAGGAGTCCTCAAGTTGCATTTATAAAATGCAACAAGAAGAACAAGAAACAACTAAAATAAAAAAATTAAGTCAGCCCTGCTTGATGTTCCTTTTGGGGTGTTGGCGGCTGGGTGGGCAGGTAAGGAAACAAGTTGTTGTTTCTTTTTCCCTGGTAAATTGGATGTTTGGGTGGATGTTGTTCAGATGGTCCAGAAAAATTTCAGATGGTCATCTGAACTACAGGCCACTGGTCACTCCGGGGCTGTGGGGGGGTCTACGGAGGGACTGCAAAACACAGCAGCCTCGGAAGATGCCAGCCACAGACGCAGCTGAAAAGTCAGGAGAAAAGGCTAATAGAACACAGGCTCAAAGCCCGGGAAACCCACAACAACCTCTAGTTTTGGGTCTTTTCTTTAAGCAGGAGACGGATTCGGAGCATCCCAGTTCCCTTGCCCCCCCATCCCACCCCAGCCAGCTGCTGGTGAGCAGGAGAGAGTGGGGGACTGTGGCTCCAAGCATCCCCCGGGGAACCGCGGCCTTCTGGGAGTTAAAGTCCAGGAACCTCCAGAGGGGAGAAGCTGCCGTGGGCCCCGGATCCAGATTCAAAGTGCCACAGAGGAGAGGAGCGCAGAGGGGATTGTGGGTCCCATGGTGCTGCCCCCGGAGCTGCTAAAGGGAGTGGGGTTCTCCTGGCGCCGAAGGACAGAGGTAGTTTCCAGGCTCTCAGGACATCCTATGGAGGCCGGCAGAAGCCCTTAGAAAGGGCCTGGGGCACCCGGAGGGGCTGATGGCCACCCAGTTCCCCCTGGGCCAGCCTGGGGCTCACACAGACCTCTCATGTTAGGACAACACCTTTTCTTTTTTGCAAAATAAAGTTTATTTTGAACATACAGTAGTACATTTTTACACATTTTTCCCAGTCCCCCCTCCCCCCGTCCCCTCTCCTCCCCCCTCCGGTGCCTCCGTTTCAGCAGCGAAGCGAAAGTTAAACCCAGTTTCCCCCGGAACTCCCCATCCGGGGTTGGGGGGAGCTTGACCCGTGGCGCTTCCAGTCAGCTGGCCGGAAGTCCTTACAGAGGGGCCCGATTCGGTGTCGGACTCAAAAATCCCAAGAATTTAAAAAAGTCTCCTTTAATTCCAGTTTTAACTTAACGATCTAACAGAGAAGATGGTTTTGAGTGTTTGGCTTTGAAATAAATAAAACTATCTTTACCAACCGGGGTTCGAACTCGCGGCGGGGGAATCACAGGCCCACGGCCTTAACCGCTCGGCCATTTTGATGCGTGACGTCACGCCCGCGCAGGGACCTTTAGTCCTGAATAGGAGCCTCAAGTGTTCCTCAATAAAGAAATTAACCGCCTTGTTCCATTTCGCCACCAGAGGGCGCTCTACAGCTGGCGGCGGATCGGGGCCTTTTTCAAAATTAAATAAAACGCCGCCTCCAGTTCGCCACGAGATGGCGCTGCAGGGCAAGGACCGAGGCGGTCTATTTCATTCACAAAAGGCCCCGATCCGCCATTTGGTCCCGATCCCCCAACCGATGTAGCGCGCCCTCTGGTGGCAAATGGACGGAAGAGTTTTATTTATTTATTTAAAAGGCCCCGATCCGCCATTTGGTCCCGAAAACCCCTGCGAGGGGATGATGGACTCTGTTGTCTAGCAGGGGCCTGAGGGGTGAGGGGGGCTCATTGAAACCCCCCTCCACGAGCTCTTCTTTCCCGCCTCTCGTGCGGACGGAGAGGCCTCGCGGGCGCTGCTCAGAATGGCCGCCAGAGGGCGCCTTGATAGAAAAGAGCGGAGTATCGCCACCCCCCCCGCGCAGTTCGGTGTAGTAAAACCAGAGGGCGCGCTACACGTGGTGGCGGAGGATCGGGGCCAAATGGCGGATCGGGGCCTTTTTGAAAAATAAATTTAAAAGTTAGGTCAATTCGCCACCAGAGGGCGCTCTATAGGCGGCGGCGGAGGCGGAGGCGGATCGGGGCCAAATGGCGGGTTGGGGCCTTCATTAAATTCAATAAAAACCCATAAGGCCCCGATCCGCCGCCGCCACCACCTGTAGAGCGCCCTCTGGTGGGGAACTGGGGGAATTTTTAAATTTATTTTTCAAAGGGGCCCCGATCCGCCAATTGGTCCCGATCCGCCGCCGCCGCCTGTAGAGCGCCCTCTGGTGGAGAAACTGAACTTTTTAAACAAAATAAAACCCCTGTGTGTGGGGATGATGGGATCCGTTGTCTAGCCAGGGCCTCCGGGGTGAGGAAGGCGTGACTGAAACCCCTTCCTTTGCTGTGTGGGGACGATGGGAAGTGTTGTCCGTCCTGCTGCCAAGCCTCGCTCCCTGCACTGCGGACGATGGGACATGTGGGCCACCGGCGGAAACGGCCTCAGACCCCGCGGTCCCTTTAAGCGTTCCAGTCTTCCCCCTCCCGAGAGGCTTCTGCGGGAAAGGCCCCGGATGAGAGGGCCGCCCCTGATAGGCTGGGGGTTCTTTCCTCGCCTGGCCAAAGCCCCGGATGAAGAGCCTTCTCCTCATTGGCGGAGGATTTTTCCCCTCCGAGACTCAACGGCCAAGGCCCCGGATGCGGAAGTGGCTTCTCATTAGCGGAGGGTTTTCTCCATTGCCCTAGTAACCAGAGAGGCGGGCGTCGTCACGTCACAACGTCTCCCGGCTGCTGGCGCTGCCTCTGCCCCGCCCCCTCCTCCTCCTCCCTGGGGCTGCGCGTGTGACGTCATCGGTCCGCGCCCCTTCCCTCTGGCCTTCTCTCCCGTGAAGACAAGATGGCGGCGGCCGCGGTCTGGAGGCGCCCCGTAAGGAGGGAAACGGAGGCGGGGGAGGGGGAGAGGGAGGGGAGGGGGAGAGGGAGGGGAGGGGAGGGACCCTGAGCGTGTGTCGGTCTCCTTTTCCTCCCCGTCCGGGCCCCGTTTTGTTTGGAGAGGCTGCTCCGGAGCACGGAGAGTTTCCCCGGCCTTCAGCCCAGCGGAGAGGCCTGCCTTCCCCCTCCTCCTCCTCCTGCCTGGGGCCTCCTGAGGGCGGGAGGGGCGCCTCCGCTTCGCCGCCTAGCCAGCGGTTGGGGTCCGTTCCCGTCAGGCCCGAGAGGGGGCCTCTGAGCCTGTGCAGAGCGCGCGCCTTCCCCCCTCAGGCCCCCTGAGCCTGGGCGGAGGGTCCCCGGGCATGTGGGGATGCCTTGACTCCCACTGAATCATGTCACAGAGGGTGGAATACGGGGCTGGGGGACCAGAGCCCCCCCTCTCGTGCCCCCAGTCGGTGGGATGCTGGGACTCGCAGTCCCCCAACACCTGCAGGGAGGCGACAGGGTCCCCCCTTTGGGCTGGGAGTGGAGCCATCTGTCCTTTTGCCCCCCGGAAGGGACCCCCGAGGCCCCCCGGTCCCCTCCGCTGAGGTGGGAGGCCGGGCAGCCCCGTCAGTGTTTAATTATGAATCTTAAACGGATGTATTTTAATCTACAGCGAGCTTCTAATTGTATTTAAACTTATGTTGTCTCCCGCCTGGAGCCTTACAGAGGGGGGGGTAAGAAAGTGATGGAGGGGGTGGGATGAGATTGTACCTCCCGGAGGCCGAGGCCTCTCCTCAGGGCCCCAGATGGCCTCTGCCCTTGGGAGCCAGGCCGGGTCGGCCCTGGTTAGTCCTTGGAGGGGAGACCACCCAGGAATCCTGGGGGCAGAAGGTGAGATTTCAGAGGAAGGGACTGGTCAAACCCCCTTGCCTGAGAGAGCCCTGCTTAATTCCTGGGATCCCCATAAGCTGGCTGGCCAGTTGTAGGCACCGGGCGCCCACGTGCAAAGCGCGCTGTGCAGAAAAGTCCTGTCTGAATGAGTTTATTTTTTGGCCCTTCTGTGCTACACTGTTACAGCAGCATTACTCCACTTCCCACATCCTGTGGAATTCTGGCGTTTGCAGTTTCCTGGGGCCAAAGAGCTCCCTGGGTGAGAATCCCAAAGGACCCTCCCTGCACTGCAAACCCCAGGGTTCCACAGGAAAGTATTGAAAGTGGAATAAAAGCACTATAACGGTGTAGTGCAGAAAGGCCCTTAAACAGGGAGGGATTAGGCTCTTTTGTCTTCTTCCGTCAGGCACCTGTCCCCAAGGCACCTCAGGCAGGTACTGAAACATTGCTCTTGTACCCGGCATGTGTAGGGTGGAGGCCTTCAGGCTGCCTAAAGCCACCAGTGCCCTAACAGGCAAAGAGGGAAGGGGGTGGAAGGGAAAAAGTCAGCGGAGCAGCGTTGTCCAACCTTTCTTTTGGTTTCTGTGTCTGTTGCAGGGAGGCCGTGGCTGTGGTGCTTCACAAGGACTCCAGATGGTACCAGCAGTGGAAGGAGTTCGAGGACAAGAACATCACCTTCAACCGTAAGTCATACCTGAGAGCACACTCGGCCCTTGACGTTAGCCGGTTCTTTGCTTCCACTGCTGCCCTCTGTGGTTTTTAATCAGGACTTATGAGTCTGGCTTTGTGTTTGCAGTCTCTCTGCGAGTCTCCGGAGACTGGGAGAGACTGTGAATGCTAAGCGAGGCTTGTAAGTCCCTATTAAAAATGGCATAGGGCAGACATACTGAGCCCCACCAGCTGCCCCCTTCTGCCTTGGGAAGGAGCCCTATTGCCTTGAAGGCAGAATGAGGCAGCCAGCACCCTCCCCACCACAGATTCAAATGGATTGCGGTCATGGAGAAGGCCTCGTCTCTCCTCTTCCCATCAGCCGAGACTGGGAGGGTGGGAGGGAGGACAGAGAAACTGTAAGCCTTGTGCTCTTAAAAACCCCGGCAGGCTGCTCTCTGGGGATAATGGGCTTTCAGTGGAACAGGCCCTGACCCATAATAGGCTATATAGGTCATAACCAGCACTTTGACTTTTGCCCAGAAACCAGGGTGGAAAGGGTGTAACTTGGGGGACATTTGTGAACCCCAGGGCCCCCGAGAAGTCTGTTTGTCCAAATTTTCCCCTCCCCAGATATCCCTTAAGTGGGGGGCACTTTTGCCATGTTCTTGGCCCTCCTGGAACCAGTGTAGGCTCAGAAAAGCCCCTTTTTTAAGAGCTGGAAGGGAGCAAGGTTATTTTCCTCACTTCTGGTTGTTAAGAAAAGGCTCCTCTTGAGCCTAAAATGGCTTGGGGGACTTAAAAACATGGCAAAAATGCCAGAGTGGCTGTTCATTTTCTACCCCAGGCAGGCATTTGGGGTTGCGGCCTTCTGCGGTTGCTTGCCCCCGCTTTAAACAGAGCAGTAGTTGGTGCAGCCCTTTAATTTTTCTTCCTCTCCCCCTCACAGGGTTCTTTGAAATGAAGATGAAGTACAAGAAAAACGACAACATCCTCATCTGGGCCTACAGACAAAGTGACAGATTTTATAGGTAAGCCTCCATTCTCGCCTCTTGATTCCAGAGGTGGGGCAGAGGAACTTCTGTGTTTTCTGTCAAATTCTTCACAGGGTAGGGGAATCCCTGGTTTCCTCTCTTAATTCCCCTCCTTGTGCTGATGTCCCTCTTCCCTCCCCCAGCAGGGTGCCTCTTCTCCAAGACAGAGGTGGCCGAGGGGCTCACCGAGATCCTCCACGTCGCCCCAAACTTCTACAAGGACCAGCTCCTCAAGCAGCAAGAGGAAGACATCGAGGGACAGGAGGGGGGAGGGAGGGGGGACTGGGAAAAATAAATGTAATGGAACACTGTATGTTCAAAATAAAGACATGGAGGGACAGGAGGGGGTTGAGGGAAGGGGGGAGGAGGGAGGGAAAGGGGATTGGGGAGGGGGTTGAGGGAAGGGGGAGGAGGGAGGGAAAGGGGATTGGGGAGGGGGTTGAGGGAAGGGGGAGGGAAAGGGGATGGGGGAGGGAGGGGGAGGAGGGAGGGAGAGGGGGTCAAGGGGAGGGAGGGAGGGGGGAGAGGGGCTTGGGGAGGGGAGGGAGAGGAGGGGGGACTGGGAAAAATGAATGTAACAGGACACTGTATGTTCAAAATAAACTTTATTTTGCAAACTATAAGAGGTGTTTTCCTATTGTAAGAGGTCTATGTGGGCCCCAGGCTGGCCCGGGTGGAGCTGGGTGGCCATCAGCCCCTCTGGGTGCCCCGGGCCCTTGGGCCGGCCTTCCTAAGGGCTTCTGCCCGCCTCCATAGGGCGTCCTGAGAGCCCGGGAACCGCTTCCGTCCTTCGGCGCCAAAGAGAACCCTGCTCCCTTTAGCAGCACCGGGGGCAGCACCAAGGGACCCGCAATCCCCTCTCCGCTCCTCTCCTCTGTGGCACTTTGAATCTGGATCGGGGCCCCGCAGCAGCTTCTCCCCTCTGGAGGTTCCTGGACTTCAACTCCCAGAAGGCCTCGGTTCCCCAGGGGATGCTTGGAGCTGCAGTCACCCACGATCTCTCTCCTGCTCCCCGGCAGCTGGCTGGGGTGGGATGGGGGGCAAGGGAACTGGGAGGCTCCGAATCCATCTCCTGCTTAAAGAAAAGACCCAAAACTAGAGGTTGTTGTGGGTTTCCCAGGCCTTGAGCCTGTGTTCTATTAGCATTTTCTCCTGACTTTTTGTCTGTGGCTGGCATCTCCCGAGGCTGCTGTGCTTTGCAGTCCCTGTGTAGACCCCCCACAGCCCCGGAGTGACCATCTGAAAATTTTCTGGACCATCTGAACAACATCCACCCAAACATCCAATTTCCCAGGGAAAAAGAAGATAAAGCAAGACTACCATTTCTGGATGTCCTGCTCATCTGCAAACCTAACCGACAACTGGGTCACCCAGAAACCCTCCCCACACTGACAGATATGGACACAAAAACTCCGACCACCACCCAGGACAGAAAGGGGCACCATAAAAGCTCTGCTAGACTGCAGAAAGAATCTGAACCCCAACTCCTGAAAGGGGAACTGAACTGTCTAAAGGGGGGTCTACGGGCCAACACAGAGATCAGAAGAGCCCCCAGACCCAGAAAAGCCCACAGCAGTGAAGGCAAGCGGCCCCCAAAGGGAAGGGTCTTTGCCATCCCTCAAGGGGGTCTCTCACCCTATAGGGAAGCTGGGGAAGAAACAGGACCGCTAGACAATAACATTCAACAAATGCTACGCTCAGCAAAGGACAAGGGGGTCCCCTGACTTCTGCGGGGTCCCCCGTATGCCTTGCAGCCGGGGGCAGGTCTGCACGGGGGCCTTTTCTGCACCGGGCTGTTATAGCGCTATTAGTCCACATGCAACATCCTATGGAGTCCTGGGGTTTGCAGTCTCGGGAGGGTCCTCAATGGCCCCAGGATTCCAGAGGATGTTGCAAGTGGAATCATAGCGCTATAACAGGCTAGTGCGGAAACGGCCTAAGACAGAGGGAAGGGGAGCTGCTCTAGACAGGAGAGGGAATTGCACGCAGTCCCAACACAATCCCAGCAGGAACCCAGGAACACGAAAGACCCTGCAGGCTCGTCCAGGCAGAAGAACCAGGTCAGAAACCCGACCGGACACAGAAGGCTTCCTGGAAGCACCGAGGTTCTGGGTCCCTGACGACCCCTCTGCCAGACTGGGAAACACGGGGACAGTTTCCACGGGAGGGAAGAAGGACCCGAAAACCCAGACCCCAATGCACTGCTACACAACTCCCCTGACTGGCAATACAACTCCGGGGACCCCCCCGTTTAACAACACAGGCAGACGGCGCCCCCCACCCGGAGACCACACACACATACAGGTTCTGCCCCGATTCCATGCCGGAACAGCCTCTGGAGATGCCAGCCGCAGACGCGGGCGGAAAGCCAGGAGAAAATGCCACCTCAAAGCCCCAGAAACCCACCAGGACCTCCAGTTTTGGGCCTTTTCTTTAAGCGGGAGACGGATCCGGAGCCCCCCAGTTCCCTCGCCCCCCGCCCCGCCCCAGGAGAGAGATCGGGGGACTGCAGCTCCCAGCATCCCCGGGGGACCGAGGCCTTCTGGGGGTGGGAATCCAGGGGCCTCCAGAGGGGGAGCTGCCGCGGGGCCCCGATCCAGACCCCGAGGGCCATGGAGGGGAGGGGCGGGGAGGGGGCTGCGGGTCCCACGGTGCTGCCCCCCGGTGCTGCCGAAGGGAGCGGGTTCTCTCGGCGCCGAGGGACGGAGGCGGTTCCCGGGCTCTCAGGACGCCCTATGGAGGCGGGCAGAGGCCCTTAGAAAGGCCGGCCCGAGGGCCCGGGGCGCCCGGAGGGGCCGATGGCCGCCCAGCTCCACCCGGGGCTCCCCCAGAGGCCCCCCCACCCCTTACCTGGAAGGCCGGCGGCCCCTCTCCCCTCCCGCGGGGCTCTTCGGGCTCCGGACGCCCAGGAAGCAGCCGCGGCCTCCGTCCCGGGATGAAGGCGGCGCCGTCGAGGGGGCTCCCGGCCGCCCCCCGGGCCCCCAAAGAGAGCCCCAGGCCGCCCCCGCCGCCCCCCGGCCCCGTCAGCGTCCCCCTCAGCGTCCATGGCGGAGCTTCCGGCGGCGGAGAGGAAAGGAAACTGGGTTTCCGGCGGAGCTCCCGGCCCCGCCCACAGGCCCCGAACTCGTCGCCGATAGGACGCGAGAGCCGCCGCTCAACCGCTCGGCCGCCATTTTAGAATCGGCCTAGTAACAAAAATACTCCCGGGCCTCGAACTCGCAACCAAGAGCCTTCAAAAACCGCGGCTTTACCCGCTGAGCCACCGCAGCCAATGGGCGCTCGCCGTTGCGGTTGCCTTTGAAGTCCCGATTCTGAGTTCTCCTTAAGCACAACTATTCCCCGGGCCACGAATTCCTCACTGACAGGATCACAAAATCACCGGCTGGGGGTTGGGACCTTTATAAAAATCAAATAAAGCCCCCCCGTCCATTCGCCACCAGAGGGCGCCTTGATAAAAGAGTAGGGTATCGCCATCATTTCTATCGGTGTAGTAAAACTTTTATTCCACCAGAGGGCGCTCTGCACGTGCTGGCGGATTGGGTTTTGAGTGTTTGGCTTTAAAGTAAATAAAATAAAACTATCTTTACCAACCGGGGTTCGAACTCGCGGCAGAGAAATCGCCGGTCCGCGGCCTTAACCGCTCGGCCGTTCTGGCTGGTGACGTCACGCCCGCGCAGGAACCTTAAGTCTTGAATAGGAGCCTCAAATGTTCCTCAAATAAACACCTCGTTCCATTTCGCCACCAGGGGGCGCGCTACAGCTGGCGGCGGATCGGGGCCAGACGGCGGATTGGGGCCTTTTGAAAAATTAAATAAAACTCTACCGCCGATTCGCCACCAGAGGGCGCTCTACACGTGGTGGCGACGGATCGGGGCCAAATGGCGGATTGGGGCCTTTTAAAAAATTAAATAAAATTCTTCCTCCAATTCGCCACCAGAGGGCGCTCTACACGTGGTGGCGACGGATCGGGGCCAAATGGCGGATCGGGGCCTTTTAAAAAATAAATAAAGCTCTTCCGCCGCTTTGCCACCAGAGGGCGCCCTAAAGCTGAATTTTAACAAAGGCCCCGATCCGCCGCCGCCGCCGCGTGTAGAGCGCCCTCTGGTGGCAAATGGGCGGAATAGTTTTATTTATTTTTCAGAAAGGCCCCAATCCGCCATTTGGTCCCGATCCGCCGCCACCACGTCCTGTAGAGCGCCCTCTGGTGGCGAATTAAGGGAATTTTTACATTTATTTTTTCAGAAAGGCCCCGATCCGCCATCCGATGTAGCGCGCCCTCTGGTGGCAAATTGGCGGAAGAGCTTTATTTAAATTTTTAAAAGGCCCCGATCCGCCAATTGGTCCCGATCCCCCACCAGAGGTAGAGCGCCCTCTGGTGGAGAAATTGAACCTTTTTTTAAACAAAATAAAACCCCCGTGTGTGGGGATGATGGGATCTGTTGTCTAGCCAGGGCCTCCGGGGTGAGGAAGGCGTGATTGGAACCCCTTCCTCTGCGGTGTGGGGACGATGGGAAGTGTTGTCCGTCCTGCTGCCAGGCCTCGCTCTCTGCACTGCGGACGATGGGGGGTGTTGGCCACGCTGGTTCAAAGCCTGATGGGAAATGTTGTCCACAGTTTCCTGCATCTATGCCGCTGCTCCAAGGGCTTCTGCCTGCCCGGGGTGTCCTTCGGCGCCGGTGAGCAGCGCTGGGCGCAGCACCATGGGACCTGCAACCCCCCTCCGCCCCGCGCCAAGATCCGCCCTCCTCCTCCTCCGCAATCCTTTGACCCCGGATCGGCCCCGCGCTGGCTTCCTGGACTTCAACTCCCAGAATGCCTCAGTTCCCCCGAGGGATGCTGGGAGTTGCAGCCCCCTCTCCTGCCCGGCGCCCAAAGCGTCCTGCTTGAGTCCCCTGGGGCCCCGGTGTCCGACTTTAAAAAAAGAAAAACCACGTAAAACTTAAGGAAAATGTCTTTAATTTCACTTTTGACTCAAGTTACAACGAAATAAGTTACTTTTGGGTGTTGGGTTTAGAACGGAAGTAATTGCGCCATCCGGGATTCGAACTCGCGACCACGGATCTCCCCCACAGGCCCCGAACCGCCAGGCCACCGTAGCCGCTGACGTCACTCCCACGCAGGAGCCTTTGAAGCTCTGAAGCGGGCTTTCCTGTGTCTACTGCTGAATGGCTGCCAGAGGGCGCCTTGATAGAAAAGAGCAGAGTATCGCCACCTCCCCCCCCCGCGCAATATATTTTAGGATTCAGGATTTCTATCGGTGTAGTGAAGCCTTTATTCCACCAGAGGGCGCTCGGCACGTGCTGGCGGCGGATCGGGACCAAATGGCGGATTGGGGCCTTTGCTAAATTCAATAAATCCCTTGTCCTGCAGCGCCATCTGGTGGGCGCATCGCATAACGCACTGTATTTAATTTTTAAAAAGGCCCCGATCCGCCATTCGGTCCCGATCCGCCGCCGCCACGTGTAGAGCGCCCTCTGGTGGCAAAACGATGGAAGAGTTTTATTTAATTTTTTAAAAGGCCCCAATCCGCCATTTGGTCCCGATCCGCCACCAGATTCGCTGCAGAACGAGGAATAAGGAGTTTAATTTAATTTTTAAAAATTCCGATTCGCCACCAGATGGCGCTGCAGGACAAGGAATGAGGCGGTTTATTTAATTCACAAAGGGCCCCAATCCGCCATTTGGTCCCGATCCGCCACCAGATGTCACTGCAGGACAGAAAATTGAGAGAGGTTTATTTCAGTATATTTAATTAATCTCATTTCTCTAATTAAAAAAACGAAACTAAATTCTAGAATCGAACCCGTAACTTCATGGTCCCTGGGCCACGCCCCTTTCTGGGCTGGGGAGTTGGAAAATGACCCTTAAGGCTGTCAGATGCTACTTCAGGGGAAGGAACTGGTGCAACCGTGGGGCGGGGGGTTCCTCGCCCTTTTCCGGGTCCCAGCTTGGCCACCAGCACCGCTTTCTCTGTCTCTGCACCTTTGTTCCCCTCTCAGCCCCCCTCTTTCCAGCCTTGCCCCCGCCGGGTTGCCCCCTGCAAGCTCTCCTTGGCCAACCCCGCCTGGCTGTTGTACAGACGGAGTGGCCTGATGGCTTCTGGACGCGGAAGGGCGGGCGAAAATCAAAGGAAGGAAACAGGAGGCGCAGACGTGTTTATCAAATGAGCCAGACGCCCGTTGCTATTTATAGGACAGGATTCTCAGCATTGCCAACGCATCTACTCCGGTCATGGCTTGACTGGGTGGTTCAGGTGGGGTTGCGCATGCAAACACATCGAGGGACATAAAGTGCTGGCGGGTGAGACCAAAGGCCTCTCGAGTCTGGTGTTCGGTTCCACGATGGCTCCCCACACGCCCCACTGGGAAGGAGGCCGGCAGGGCGTCGGCGCACACCCTGTCCATGCTCTCAGAAATGTAGCTCTTCGCTTCGAAAGCTCCCCGCCTGTGGAAAGTCCACCTCTCAAAGAGCAGATGTCCTCCACGCCCTTCCTGGTACAATGTTTTTCCCTGGGCAAAGAAAAGGAAATGAGGTTAGGCAAAGTTAGAGTCTCTGTCCTGCCTGGTCAGAGTCTCTGACAAACGTCATAGAAGGACAGAGACCACCATGGCCACCGAGTCCGACCCTATTCTGCCACACTCAAAGCCCTCCCAGCAAATGGCCCCCCAGCCTCTGTTTAAAAACCTCCAAAGAAGGTGACTCTGAGGCAACAGATTCCACGGTCAGAAGACTCTGGCTGTCAAGAAGTTCCTCCTGACATTTGGGTGAAATCTCTTTTCATTGCTCCGTGTCCTAGTTTCCGGAGCAGCAGAAAACAAGCCTGCTCCCTCCTCGACATGACATCCCTCCCAACAGGGCTTCGGGGCTTCCAGATCCTCCACCATTTGGTCCCCCTCCTCTGGACACGTTCCAGCTAGTCCGTATCCTTCCTAACCTGTGGGGCCCAGAACTGGACACAGGATTCCAGATGGGGTCTGACCAAAGCAGAACAGAATGTTACCATAACTTCCCTTGACCTAGACCCCTGTTGACGCAGCCCAGGATCACACTGGCTTTTTTAGCTGCTGCATCACACCGCTGACTCATGTTCAGCTTGTGGGTCTAGTAGGACTCCTGGATCCTTTTGACACCATCCCTGCGTTCCTTAATCCATCCAGAAAGCTGTCCATGGTTGAGTTAGTTCTTGCAAGGCATACTAACACGCCCCCCAAAAATCCATGCTCAGGACAATGTGCCACCTTTGTGGTATAGTCCCACCTCTGCATTCACAAGAGAAACCATCTACAGATGAATTAGCAATGTCAAGGTTCCCTTGTAGGCCTTTCTCTCCCCTCCGCCGTGGTCTAACCGCTGACCCTTCCATCAGTTCATGGCCGTCACAAAGACCTGGAATGAATAGTGGCTTCAAAGCCGCCTGGCATGGGCTGGGTTGCCAGGATAGAAAGGAAAAAAGATGCCAATGCCGGGCGGCATGGGCAGCACGCAGGCAGCCCTCCTCTCTTCCTTCTACCCCTCTCCCCTCTTCCAAATTTGGCCGCTTGCTCGCTGTCCAAATCCGTCCTCTCCCTCCTCCGGCTGGTGCCACCCGTTCTGCCGTGACGCCAGCAGCAGCAGCGGGTCAAGGCGACGTCAGCCCGGGTGTGTGATGTGGTTATATTTGTCCATGCCACCCAGGATGTTATCTTCTCCTCCTGCGCCACTCCTCTCTCTCTCTCCTCCTCTCTCTCCCTTTTTTGCAATGAATCCAAAATAGACTCTATAAAAAAAAAACCCACCCTCCCTTGCTTTTAGTTTATTAAAAGCCTCTTAATTGCTTGTTGGAAGCCCCCTCTCTTCCCTCCCCACCCGCGCCTTTCGCACTGCAGTCTCTTCCTCTTCTTGAAAGGTCAGATGTTCCAGCAGGCAGCAAAAAAAGAGGGGGGGGGAAGGCACAAGTCAAAGCTGAGAAGTTGCTAATTAAAACAGTTCGGAATAGCTGGCGACAGACCGTCCCCAGCTCCAGGAAGTCTCCCTCACCCGACGGCAGCCTTGTATTTTTCGACACACTCTCCTTTCCTTGTTTGGGGCAGCCTACATCTTCCACTGAGAGACAGCGGGATTTGAGGACTGGCCTATGACCCTGATGAGCCGAGTTCAAGTCCTTGCTCGGTCGTGGGTGACATTGGGCCTATCCCACCCTCACTCCCAGAAAACCCCATGATAGGTTTGCTTTAAGTTTGCCCTAAACGACTTGAAAGCACACATCTTGCCTGGAGAAGAGAAGGTTAAGAGGGTCCATGATAGCCATGTTTAAATATTTGAAGGGATGGCCTATGGAGGATGGAGCAAGCCTCTTTTCTGCTGCTCTGGAGACCAGGATACGGAGCAATGGCTTCAAATTTCAGGAAATGAGAGTCCATCTGAACGTCAGGAAGAATTTCGTGATAGTAAGAGCAGATCAACAGTGGAATAGGCTGCTGCGTAGTGGGTTAGGGAGCGGGGTGGTTAGGGAGTGGGGTGGTTAGAATCGTAGAGTTCAAAGAGACCCCAACGGCCGTCGAGTCCAACCCCATTCGGCCATGCAGGAAAGCACATCAAAGCACTCCCAACACATGGCCATCCAGCCTCTGCTTTAAAAATCTCCAAGGAAGGAGGAGACTCCACCACACACCATGGAGGCCACCTATTCCACCGCCAAACAGCTCTGACCATCAGGTAGTTCTTCCTGAGGTCCAGGTGGAATCTCCTTTCCTGCAGCTGGAACCCATTGCTCCTTGTCCTAGTCTCTGGATTCAAAACCTGCTCTCCCAGCGTCCTAGTCCCAACATTCAGTTCGCTACACCACACTGACGCCCCTGGTCTGTCCTTCAGTAGAGGTTTTTAAACAGAGCTTAGATGCCCGCCTCTCGCGGGTTCTTTGGCCAGGGATTTCTGTATGGCTGGGGGCTGGACTGGATGGCCCTTGGAGTCCCTGCCAACTCTTTGCTTCTAGGCAGAGCAGCCCAGTACCTCCACATCCTCCTCCTGGCCTGCTTTGTTTCCAGAAAGGCGGTTTCTCCCTCCCTCTTTGCTGATCTAAGGATGGCTTTTCTCCGGGTAATGAGGTATGAAGTGTGGAATGTGGGCGGCTTGGGCTGTCTCTGAGGGAGGGGAGGCCGGATGGCTGGGCCGGGTGTTCCTTATCCTCCCCAGACCCCTTTCAGCCGCCCCAGCCGCCCTCTCCACCTTCTCCTTATAAGGTTTGATCAGCCAGCATTCCTTCCCCAGCGCTGTTCTGATGCGGTCAAGCAAAAATTAAAAAGAAAAAAAAAAAGCAAAGAGAAAAAGCACACGGGCCTGTCTTGGGTTGGATACCCTGAGCCGTGCTTCCCCATTTGCCCTCATTCATGCTCGGACAGGAATGTGCCCTGCCACGGCCCACACTGGAAAGTGGTCAGTTGGCCAGAACGTCCTGGACCAGGGTGAGATGTTGTCTTCCTGGCCGGCGGCCGGCTTTGAAAGCAGTTGAGCAAAGAGCAGCCAGCGAGAATGCCCAGATCCACTGTTTTCATTGAATCATTGGATCTTAGAGTTAGAAGGGACCACAAAGATGAATCGAACCCAGCCCCTGGCCACGCAGAGGGACAGACTGCATCCCAAAAGATGTCTGTCCAAGCTCTGGCTAAAGACCTCCAACGAAGGAGGCAGGCCATTCCAATGTCAGAACAGTTCTTACAGTAAAGACGTTTCGGTGCAATCTTTTATTTTGCAATTGGAATCCATTGGTTTGTGTTCTAGTTTCTGGCGCACCAGAAAACAAGCATGCTCCATTCTCTCTCCCTTCAGATATTTAAAGGGCTCTCAAGTCCCCTCTCTGCCTTCTCTTCTCCAAACTAAACATTGCCAGTTCCCTAATTTTTTCATCGCAAGGCTTGATTTCCAAATCTTTGGTGGCCCTCCTCTGGACATGCTCCAGCTTGGGGCCCAGAACTGGACACGGGATCCAATGAAAGAAAACAGCATGGCACGATTACATCCCTCAATCTGGACACTTGTTGAAGCAGCCTAGAATGGCATTGGCTTTTTTGGCTGCTGCGTCAAACCATTGACTCATGTTTTGTTTTTAGCAAATGTGTAGGAAGGTAACCCTTGGGTTGACTGCTTTAAGGAAGGGGTGTTCACGCACATGTGCGTACGGTGAAAGAAAGCTATTCTGAAGTCTGACTAGATGAAGTTGCCTCATAAGGCAAAGGGGTTCTAGATATACTCAGAGGCACTGTGTGTTTGTAAGTCAAGACGTGGTCCCATCCAGTGGAGAAATGCTATTCTGGACATGCTGAGGAACATTGGTTGGACGCTGCGGAGAAGGGCACCGTGGACATGCGCAGACACACGTGGTCAGTCCCAAGTACACCTCCGTAAGTCCTTCCTGCTCCCTCCAATACAGTCCATAGGTTCTGATTTTCAGCCAATTCCATTTTCTGAATGGAAAACGTGGTCCTCAACCTGTCAGATAAGTGGGAGAAGCCTATACATCACACTGGCTCTGTTACGTGCTCATAAACCTGCGAAATGAAATGGATGATGCGCTGGCATGTAGCAACTCAGTTGAGCATCATCATCACGTTTGACGAACTCTCAATCAGAACACCTCCTGCCTCCCGCTTCCCCGGAAACTCAACTCAGTTACGTCGTTGAGATCATGATTAATCCGGACTCAGATTAACTCACGGGATGGCAAAGACGCCTCCGTCCAGCTCAAGAGGTAACCTCCCCGCTACGGCTGCCCCATTGGCATTGTGCAATCCCACTTCTGTGAAAATGTGCCCCTTGTGTATCAGCACATCGGAACAGATTGCCTTTCCAGGAGGGGGTACTATCACATAAATGTTATTTTTTTCCCTCCTTGTGAGTTCAAGCCAGCGTAAGGATTCTCTCTGCACCCACATTGGTGCCGAAAAGAAGCAAATAACTGCTGGAACCAGTGTTACGTGTTATAAAGAGTGGAGGCACTGAGGAAGCAGCCAGATACAACTCAGCCTTGATCTGTGAAATAGGAACAAGAATGCTGAACATTTCTCACTCTGGTGTGCTACCTCCTAGGGTGAATGTGAGAATAAAATGGTGGGTGGGAGAGCCAGATTCCCACACTGTGAGCCCCTGGGAATAAATTGGAGGTAGAAATTTAACAAACGAATACAGAGCTCGTATGGCATACTCCAGTCTTCCCAACCTTGTAGCCCATCCAAAGTTTTATACTACAAGCCCCATCATCCCAGACTATTGATCTCATCAGTGCTTGGTGTTGTCGTATGGGCAACACTAGGGTGGAGAAAACTTTTCTAGCCTCTCTTTTATTGTTGAAAAGGAAATACTGTTCGTTTCTTCACTATCCATTCTTGTATTTATTTATTTTTAAATCCGAGCGTAATTTTCATTCCTTCGTCTGAGAATTCCAGAGAAGGGAGTTTGCTGGAGGGAAAAGATTCTGAGCCTGTTCGGGAACCCTGCCTAAACATTGAGGGTATGGTTGCTTTTGCTGCGTGCCGTCAAGACGACGCTGACTTCCAGAGTTTTCTTGCCAAGGTTTTATTTCAAGGAATTTTGCTACCAGCTTCCTCTGAGGGTCAGAGAGTGTGACTCGCCCAAGGTCACTCGGGTGCTTTCCAGGGTTGAGAGGGAATCGAACGCCAGTCCCCCAGAGTCCAACACTGAAACGGTTACGCCGCTCTGGCTCAGAGTTTTCTTGGCAAGATATAGTCAGCCTTCCTGTTGTAGTGAAAAAGTGCAGATCGACGAAGGTCACTCATTGAGTTCCTGTGACTTGACTGGAGTTTCCAGCCCTGCTCTC
Organism: Ctenosaura bakeri; assembly: GCA_948474755.1. Classification (NCBI taxonomy): domain Eukaryota; kingdom Metazoa; phylum Chordata; class Lepidosauria; order Squamata; family Iguanidae; genus Ctenosaura; species Ctenosaura bakeri. The sequence continues at coordinate 146,713 of CAOLHI010001111.1, read as the reverse complement.
CTGGAATCCTAAACTGCTCCACAACCCTGGCTGAGGATTTTGTGGCAAGATCTATACAGAGGTTTGCCATCGCCTTCCTCTGAGGCTAAGGACGCACGCCTTGCCCAAGGTCGCCCAGTTGATTTCCATGCTCCATGCTGGCTGAGCATTTTCTAAGAGCTCTCTGGCTGAGGATTCTAAAGCCCCCCCCAAACTGCAAATCCCAAGATTTCATAGGATGTTGAAAGTGGAATAACAGCGCTATAACAGTATAGAGCGGAGATGGCCCCACACTCCTTGCAGTGGCTCTCGGACGATAAATGACCTAGATCAGTACTTGGCTTTGGGAGACGGAGAGTTTTAGACCTAGCTCTATTTGGTTTTTAAGCCTGAGAAACTGGGTCTTGCAACATGCCCTTCACCTTTCCAGATTCCATTTAAAATATCACCTTTTTTTTGGCCCCCAAAAGGAGTTCCTGGCCTCTCTTGGCAGCCTTCGAGAACAGCCAGAACTGGCATATCTGGGGCAGCCTCACCGGCACCCAGGGAAGGCATGCAGTTTCACCTTGGAAAATCCTCTGTAGGGCAATTCTTTCCGTATTTCCTTCCCTGAGCAGGCGCCTGGCAACTCTGTTGTTCCCAGCTGCGAGGTCACTTTAATGAGTAACCGCTAATTGTTCCGATAACACAACCTAGTCCTCCTCCTGCCCCCACTCTCTTGTGCTTTTCCCAGAGATGGAAAGAAAGATCAGCCGCCCTGGCACGAAGGGCCCTGCTGCCACGCTCGCTCGGGTGCAGCTCGGGGAGATAACTTCAGTTCAGTGGCCCTGGTTGCCTTTTCCCAGCGGCCAGATCAGTACTGACACCCCCATAACGCCCCTTGACTCCAAAATACCACCTTCTGCCCTTTTTGCTGGTCAAACAAAAAAAGGGAGAAGTCATTCTTTCCATGAAGGTGGGTGGGTGGGTGGGTGGGTGTCTAGGGAAAGAGTAGATCTTGTGACTGGAGCAGTCACCTTTTGCGTCAGACTTCTGTACCCGCTGGATGGATTGGCCAATGGTTCCCTGACAAATGGGGATAATGGGAGCTATAATCCAGCACATCTCCAGGAGAGGAAGGATGGGCCTTGTTCTTTCCTTTTCCGCTTCCCTCTCCCTTTGTCTTTTCCCTCTGCTTTTTTTCTGTTTAAGTCATTTTTGGTGTTCCCTGGTATTTTGCTCGTCTTAACTTTTTTTAAAAAATCAGCCAGTAGATGGCACTGGGCGGTTGAGCGAAACATGGTGTTGCATGGATGTGCGTCCATGTATCCTTGCACACATACACACCTAGACCTGAGTGGCCAAAGTGAAGCGATCCAACCCTTCAGGTTCCTGTCTCGAAGTTCTGCGACTGATGCACCACAGCAAGGCTGTCATGGGAACGGTCCATAACTGTGATAGGCCTGCGGAGGTACCAGCAGAACCCAAATGTCTACCAAAATGGTGTCCCTTGCAGTACAGTACAGTCTTCCTCATGTCTTGGTGGAATCTCTTTTCTTGGTATATGAACCCCTTGGCTTGTGTTTCTCACCTCTGGAGCAGGGGAAAACCAGCTTGCTCCATCTTCTTCTTTATACCTGTTTAGATATTTCAAGACGGCTCTCATGCCACCTTCCAGTCTTCTCCAAGCTAAACGTATCCAACTTCCCAAGGCATTTCTCAAAAGACTTGGTTGCCAGACATTTGGCTATCCTCATCGCCCTTTTCTGGACACATCCCAGAGTTCTTCTACCTATCTTTCATCAACGGTGGGACCCAGAACTGGACGCAGGGTTCCAGGTAAGGCCTGGCTAAAGCAGAATAGGGTGGGACTTTTGATTCCCTTCTTCTGGACCCTCTGATAGTGGTTAGAATATCTGGACCCAGGAGATCAGCTCACAGGATTTCTCTCTCTCGATTTGCCCTACCTTGCAGGGTCGTCATGAGGATAAAGTGGGGAGAGGGAGAGTCAGAGGAGGAAAAGTGGAATAAAAATGTTACTAAGATGCCTGGGATAAGCTCTGGTTCAGAGCCAGCATGGTGTGATGATTTGAGCATTGGCCTCCAGGGTTTGATTCCTCGCTCGGCCGTGGGAACCCACTAGGGCACATCACACACTCTCAGCCCCATAAAACCCCTAAAAGGGTCATCTTACGGTTGCCATAAATCAGAAACAACTTAAAGTCATGCAATAACAACAAAGCCCTGGTTAGTACTTGGATGGGAGACCAGCAATGAATACCAGGTGCCCAAGGCTATATTTCAGAGGAAGGAACTGACAAAATCACCTCTGAGGAGTCCTTGGCTAAGGAAACCCTGGGAAATTCAAGCCAACACACAAATTGAGGGCACATACACAAGGACTTGTAGTATGGTAACTTCTGGAAGACCATATGATTCTTGCCCCTAGTCTATGCGCATATTATGCTGTAAACACATGTGTTGCTTTATTTAAGCAACTCAGATAGGTCTCTGCTCTCAAAGAGCTTACCGTTTGAATAAGTGAAGAAACAGCAGTACAATAGGATGGAGAAAGAGAAGGGAAAATGAACACCTATAGAGATTAGAAAAATATCTTCAAAAAGCAATCCATTATTGTTTCAAAACATCTCCAGAGTAGTTAGTTGCTGTTACATTTATATTTTTTAAAATAACTCTTTTTGCCAGTCTGAAAAGTAATCAAAACTAACTTTTAGGTGCATTTTTAAGATGGGTCTCAAATTTGAACTCAGAATGGCTGGGTGGGATAGAGAAATCCACTTAAAAAACGTTTATTTTAGAAGCAAATAAGCTCCTCTTCAAACAACTATCCACTTGGCACAGAAAAGGAATATAAATCAAATGTCTAAAATCAAAAGGGCTTCTCAAACCAGTGAAAGCCATGCTTTAAAAAGATTACTACTGCATCCTAAGATGAGTGAAGCTATGCCTCCTGGAGTTACAATAAAAGTGTAACTTAATCATACCTTTGTTGTGGTATGGTGAGGAGGAATTAATCACTACTTGTGTGTAAATAGTAATCTGGAAGCTCATGGAAAATAGAGTCTTCCAAGTGTTGGCCATCACCTCTAGGTCCTGATTCTCTGTCCAGCCCCATTCCTGAAAACCGGCTTATCAGAATTGCACCAGATTCAAATCCCTAACTTAGCCCAGATTCCTTGGGCCAGCTGCCATCTTTCAGCCTGACCTACCTTGTAAGGCTGGTCTGTAGGTCCTACTTCATTGCATGGGTTGTGAAAGCTGGACAGAGAAGAAAGCTTAGAGGAAGAAAGATCCACTCATTCCAGAAGTGGTGCTAGAGGAGAATTGTACAGATGCCATGGTTTTGCAAAAAAACAAACAAATGGGTCCAAGAGCAAGTGAAGGCTGAATTTTCCCTAGAAACCAAGATGACCATAGAACCATAGAGTTGGAAGAGACCCCAGGGACCATCCAGTCCAACCCACTACTATCAAAGCATTCCCAACAGAGGGCCATCCAGCCTTTGCTCAAAAACCTCCAAAGAAAGAGACTCCACCACACTCCATGGAGGCAGCAGCAGATTCCACTGCCAGACAGCTCTGACCATCAGGAAGTTCTTCCTGAGGTTCAGGTGGAAGCTCCTTTCCTGCACCTTGAATCCATTGCTCCTTGTCCTAGTCTCTGGAGCAGCAGAAAACAAGCTTGCCCCATCTACAACACAACACCCATCAAATATTTCAACATGGCTATCATGTCCCCTCTTAACCGTCTCTTCTGCAGACTACCCATCCCCAGCTCCCTCAGCCACTCCTCATAGGGCTTCATGGCTTCCAAACCTTCCACCATTTTGGTCTCCCTCCTCCGATCACGTTCCAGCTTGTCGATATCCTTCTTGAAATGAGGTGCGCAGAACTGGACACAGGATCCGGTCAGTGCGCACAAGTGGCATCATGTTATAGTAGCTACAGTAAGACTAGGGAGGGCATAGTAAATTGGATGTAAATCACTACTCAGCACACTGCGGAGTGATTGTGGTCCAGATACCATCTTTCAGCTTGACCTACCTCGCAGGGCTGTAAGGGTAAACTGTGTGGGACAGAGAAAAGAGTATGTGTGAGAAAGAGAGAGAGACTAGATTGTCCCTGGTGAAGGCATTAGCCCACTAGTTCTTAATCGGAGGTCCGTGGACCCCCCAGAGGAACACAATGTCCTCACAAGAGGTCTGTGAAGGCTTGAAGAAATCTTACAAGCTTTTACAGTTAAAATAGAAAGGAAGAAAGATAAATGTGGGCAGAATCATTCCAATAAAAAAATACAATAGGAATGTGGACATTTACTTATTTCTCCCTTCTCTCCAAATCGGGAAGACCTCTGACGAACAACTTTAGATAAATCTTTCACGCACTTTAGGGTTTTCAATCTTGAGTTAAATCTTGGTCTTCAATCTTAAATCTTAAACCTTGCTCTTCTGTTAGCTGAGCTGGAGATTTGCACCCCAATTTCCTCTTTTCCCGGAACTCAGCCCACCCAAATGGCAGAATTTGTACCCGGGTCTCCTGCTTGGAGATTGGGAGCCAGGCTTTGAGCTCTTTGGAGGAACACGAAGAAGGATTCCACCTCTGCGGCCCAAGGCAGGCGGAGCTGCGTGGGTCAGGAAGGTCAGGCCAGATCCAAAGTGTGAGATCTGACAGGGCTGGGTAGCAGCGTTGCCGCCCAGGCTCGCGCAAGGGTGTGGCGCCGTGGCGCCCTCTCGGCGTGGCATTGGTAGCGGTTGGCGAGGCCGTGCCCAGCTGGTACAAATGCGCGGGAGTGGGAACCGACACACACCCTTATCCCTTATTAGAGAGGAGGAGGAGAGGCGAGGAGGGGGGACGGATCGGGCCGAGATAAGCCAAGGAGACACATTGCTGTCGCCACTTGCCCGCCAACCCCTGGGAGCCTAACCCAGAGTGAAGGCGTGTGGGGAAGAGAATGGCAAAGGCGTGTGCCTCCTTTAAAGCAGGCTGTACTTATGCACTTGCTTGTGCATGTGCGTGTGTGTGGCGGCGGCAGCAGAGGAGGAGAGATGGAGGCCTTCCCTTCTGACAGCCTGCCATGGATGGCGGGCTGAGGCAGAGAGACCTGGCTGCCATCCAGGTTCCCACAGAGGCCTGGTTAAGAAAATACATCCTGAGCTGATGGCGGCTGCTGTGGCAACCGGCCGGCTGCCATATTGGAGTGTGCAAGGAGGGGAGGGAGGGGAAAGCTTCGGAGGCCCCAGGTGCGCCATGCGCGGCTGGGTTTTGTTCAGTGTGCACCAAGCCGAGCATGGCGTGTGCGTGCAAGAGGACAAGCAAGCACATTCATATGTGTGTTTGTGAGAGAGAGAAAGGAGCGGGGGAGAAGGGATGTGGAGAGCACGTGAGGGAGCGCATGGATGTGAGAGACTGCACACCCACGCAAGGTTCCAGTGTGTGTGTCTTTGAGGGCTGTGTTATAAAGCAGGAGGGTGGTGAAAAGTATGCTCTTGTAAAGCATGAGGGGGTGCTGGAGAGGGCTTTGAGGTAAGAGGTTGGTCCGTGAAACATACTGCGCATCACAAGGGTGCATACGTATGCACTCAGCCAAGGGAGGACAAAGAAGAAAGGGAACAGGGGAGATTTGATAAAGGCCAAATTGTGGAAGGAGGGCTGAAAAAAAGGAGGGAGAAGATGTCAACATGCTTTCTGACATGCTTAACATGAGTCCATCTTGGAAAAGCACTGTGTACCTGCTTTGTGTGTGTGGGAGTCTTTCTAGGCATATTCAAGAGACATTGGGTGCACACTGCAATTGTACAATGCATGGATAAGGCAAATGTATTGGTTTTTTTGAACTCTGGATCCAGGTCAGAATCACTGTGGAGCTTCAACCGTGTAATGTGGGCCTGAGCACATGGTGGGTGTGAGAAAGTTCAAGTATGGCAGGATCCAAGTGTGTCAGGACCCCAATAGATGGGGAAGTAGGTCTGGGAGAGAAGAACCTGTATTTGTCACATACAAAGCTTGGGGAAATTCCTCTTTTTTCTTCTAAGATTGCAATCCCCTAGAAATCCCCAACCAGTGTCCCATTTTGGTAATCCAGAAGGAATCTTCCATGCCGTCATGAGAAGAGTGCAGAGAAAACAGACCCGTGCAATGCTTTCTTGGGGATTCTGGGAGTTGTAGTCCAAGAAGGACTTTTTCCATGCTCTACTGAGAAGAGTAAGGAGAGCATCGATGTTTTCTAGGGTATTCTTGGAGTTATAACCTGAAAGGACAACCATCTCCATGTTCTCATTATAGGAAATGAGGGCATCACGGGGGCTTGACATGCTGGCCATAGTCCAAGAAAGGACCTTTTCCATGCTTTTGTGAGAGGAGTGAGAAGAGCAAAGGCATGCAATGGTGGTGGGGGATTTGGGGAGTTGCAGTCAAAAAAAAGGAAGCTTTTTCATGCTCTTGTGGGAGGAATGAGGAGTGCACGGGGACACATGTGCAGGAGCACAGCATGTCCCAGAAATCGACATCTGCGTGGATCTTACGTCACAACTGGGGAAACCAAATCATGCTCTCTTAAAGAGGACACCCCACAAAAGGTGGAGGAGATGGTTGAGAATGTGGGGCGGGGGAGAGATTTTTCAGAAGAAAACCACGGGGCCAAGATGTGCGGTGCTACCGAGAAGTCTCTTGCACGCTCTCCAGGCGAGGCGGGCCGCCTTTGATTCAGCCCTCCCTCGCCCAGCCTGCGCAACAACTGCTTTGCCTTTCCGCAGCTCCCAGGCGGCAGCATCTGCATCTCCACACACACACCCCACACATACACGGCTGCACCCCCCCCGCATCCCTCCCATGCGCTAGGCCAACGGGTTCAGGCGAGTTTTGTTCTTCACCCCGGGCAGAATGCCACGGCTGTTCCTTTTACAGCTGGGCCTCTTTCTCTCCTCCCCTCCCTCCCGGCTTTCTGCCCTCCAGTGATCCGTGAAAGCCGACACTGGGGCGGAAAGAGTGGGGGCTGGCGTGGGGGGAGGCGAGGCTGGGGTGGGGAGAGGAATTTCACCCATGATGGGGGAGGGAGAGCGGAGGAGGTACAGTGTGGGTCTTTCTTGTTCCTAGGCTGCCCCGTCTCCAAAGGAAACTCCCCTTCTCCTCCATTTTCTATTTATAACTCCAAGGCCTAAAGGGCATCTCTAGGCTTGACCTTAGCTCTGCCACCACCACCCCACTCTTTGCCTGAAAGGGGTCTTTGTGTGACCCACGAGCCCCTGAGTGTGTCATCCTCTCCTCTATGTTCCCTTTCCCACCTCCAAATATTCCTGTCCTGTTGCCCTTATGGGCCGGCAACTGGATTCTCTTCCAGCCCTCTGGAAGGTGGTCAGAATGAGTTAAGATCCCCTCCGGTTTCTGGGCGTTCAGTGCATTATATGCCACCCCAAGTAGGGCTGCCAGATCTCTCGGCTGAGCCTCGAGGCCCCAGTTTTTGCAGCAGGCAGGGGGTGAGGATACAAATTTTCTAGTTTTGGGGGCTGATCCCCAGGCAGAGGAATGATTGTTGCTGATACGTGCCTTCCAGTCATTTCTATCACAGGGTTTGCTGGAGTTGAGAGTTTGTGACACGGCCAGAGGAATGGACCAGGTGCAAATCTCCACCTAGGAGAGCACAGGATTGCTACAGTTTCTGAGGGTTAGTCAATCTGTCCATACAAATTGAAAAGACCCTCCAAGGGCCCTTCCCTCCTTGAGGAGAAAGGGGGAAAGTGGGAGGAGGAGAGAAACTGGGACACTTTAAATGCAGCTGAAAAGTGGGACAGCAAAGGATTAATGGAACTGTTCCTGTTACACTGGAGGGGATGGGGAATTTGCATACTTAAACTGTGCATGATAATTGGAATTTCAAAGGAAACCTCCAAAAGAATGCAGCTGGGCCAGAGGCTTCCCTCTTTGCATAGCCCTCTTTAGAATGAAAATGCCCTCCCCAAAACACAAATCAGTCTCAAAATGGCTTAGAAGCAGCTTCAGCTTTGTGCAGATATTTGAAGCTCTTCACAGATCAAAAGAAGCAAGCTTTGGACATGCTCAGCATTACTCTTGCCTTTTCACTTTGGGATATTTTAACTATTTTTCAACGACATGTTCTAGAGCAGTAGAGTTTCACCTTTTCTTTACCTGGGGACACCCCAAGATTTAACTCAAGATTTAAATAATCAAATATTTACTTTCATTGTACTTATTTACATTTTCAAATATTTATTTATTTATTAGAGGCTTCTGGACACTGGGGGACCGCAGGCAAGTCACATACTCTCAGCCTCAGAGGAAGGCAGAAGCAACCCCTCTGAACAAATCTTGGGGGGGGGAATCCCAGTGATAGGTACACCTTAGGGCTGCCATAAGTCAGAAGTGACTTGAAGGCACACAGCCACAAAGTGGGTTTTTTTTCTAGCCATCATGTCTCTCCCCTTTGAAAACTGATTTATAAGGCAAACCTAAGCCATAGTTTGGATTCACGCACATGCCTTTTGCCATTCGACAAGGATGCAGCACCAGGGTGTGTGTTTGTGTTTGAAACTGCAAACATGGGAGCAGTTTTGGTGCCTGCAACCCTCCCTCCCTCCCCACCATGTCCTGACAAAAGGGACATGGCAGGAGGCATGTGCGCAGATCACTCCCACATCTGTTGTCGCTGCTTGCAGTGTCCAGCTGCAAGACTTCGCAGATCCCCAGTGATGGCTCCAGGTTACGAACCACTGTTCTAGAGCCAAGCAGATTTTAGGGATTCCATTTAAGTCCTCAGATCTCAAATTGTAGTGTATGTGGCTTCACCCAGTCTTTTTCTCCAGGGAACTGCAGCTCCTGGTACTGAAATGAGCCAAACTGCGGGGTTGACTGGGCTGCAGCCATTCATTCCTGCCCTCCTTTCCTGCCTCCGCCCTCCACGAACTCCACCTCTTTCCCCTCAATCTCCCCTCAATCACATCTTTCCTCCCTTCCCTCCCTTCCCAGGGCTTTCCAGATAATGACAGGGCGTGCCTGCCCTGCAGGGAGGGGGCTTGCACCAGCCGCCATCCAGCAAAAAAAAAAAAAAAAATCCACATAGTCTGCTGCTGCCTGCTAAGAAAGGCATAGAATCTGAAAGCTGCAAAGGACACCGAAGGGTCATCTAGTCCAACCCCCTGATATGCATGGAATAAAGCACCCCTGAAAGATACTCATCCAACTTAGGTTGAAACAGCTCCAGCGATGGAGACTCCACCATTCCAGTGTTGAACAGTTTTTACAGTCAAGGAGTTTTTCCTAACACTAAGATGCAGTGTCTTTTCTTGTCATTGGAATCCGCTGGTTCATTTTCTAGTCTCTGGAGGAGCAGAAAACACGCTTGCTCCATCTTGTACATGGAATTGAGAAATTTTAAAGAAGATTATCACAGCACTTCTCAATTAGTTCAGAGCCAGGGTTTTATTTAAGCCATCGCTCGATTCATGAGGACTGGAACCTTAGCTTCTTTTTAGAGGAAAGACAAGCACAACAACCTTCTTGGCAACAAAGATGGTCCAGGTTTGGTCTCGCTCATCTACAGGTCAGACTCCATAGCCAGGGGACATAAGTCCTGATTTTCTCTTTTTCCTTCATGAACAGGAAAGTGATTTGAGAGATGGTGCAATTCCCTTGGGCGTGTCCCGCCTGCCCACTTCTCTCGCCCTTGGCCGGATAGGTTCATCAGGTTACTGAAAGGACACACAGAGAAACCTGCCAGACCTGTTGGTTCAGAATCGAAAAGGAGTAGGTTGTACCTGCTGCAAGTAACAATAGCCCCTTTTTCCTACCTGCTCCAGGGTGGAAAAATAAATAAATGTATTAGGGGAGTAGGGATGTAATTCTTCACCGTGTTTCTTCTCGAAGGAAGCAAGGAGCAATTTTATCAACTTTCTTCCCGCTCTGTGAAAATCTTTTGAGAACCATTGCCAGTTTTTGAAGGCAGTTCACAATTTGGGACTTCTTCTATGCAAAACTTTGCATTAAATCTATTTTGTTTTTATTATTCAAAACACAAAAAGTAGATCCATAACGTTCCTTCACAACTCATTACATTCCACGTACATCAGCTTCCTCCTGACTGGTCTAGGTATAAAAACAATCTATGAATTGCATATCTATTTTTCCATATTCAAAGCATTGGCCTTACTGCACAAACATTGAGAAATGTATCTTATATACAAATTCCATTTTGCTATTACTTATATTTATGGATAGTCTAGTTTTATAACATTGTAGTCTTTTTTCTTCCATAATATTTATATCTCATGTTTATCTTCATTTCTTTCAATTTGCTGTACCAATTCATCCTATTTGTTCATTCTTCAAGTAAGAAATTACCATATATATCCCAGTCATAGAATCATAGAGTTGGAAGAGACCCCAGGGAACTCGAGGCCATCGAGTCCAGCCTTTCTCAATTTTATCTACAGTCTTTAATTAGGTATGATTGTTTATCCATCCACATCATACCAATCAATTTTATTGCCCAATCAGTTATTGTTGGGAGTCTATTTGGAACCAAAAAATTCTGTGCAAAAATTTGCTCGTGGTCGTTTTGCACAAAAAAAAACAGCATTTTGCAGAAAACATTTCTCATATTCTGTCGGAACAGGACTCTTTTCCTCCGGGTTTGTCATCTCTCAATTTTTCTTTACCAATTATTCTCCAATATTCTTTCCAACTCTCCTAGGGAGGGGGGTATAAGGAGAGGGGACTGGAATAGATGGATACCTGTGTACCCAGAAATGTCCTCCCCAGCCCTTTGTGTGCCTTTCAATTCAAAGTCAGGCTAGAGAAACAAGGAGACAAAGAGCATCCCTTAGAAAGCAGGACAGTTGGCGTGTCAGGCTCTCTCGTGTGCATTCCTCTCCTGTCCTGTGTGTTGACTCTAGAGCAGTCCCCTCCATCCCTCTCTTCCTGCCAGGAATCTGCTTCAGGCGAGGATGGGTGGGCAGTGGGCCCCTTTCCGGATCAACACATCCCCCTCCGCCTGCCCGCCTTGCAGGATGTCCTGCCACCTCCATTGTTCTCAACCTCCCCGGCTCCTTCTCCAGCGGCAGATGGGGCCGCCAGGGGTGGGGTGCAACGGGGTGGGCCTCATCTGCAGGCGAGCTGTGCCTAGTGCTTTCTCGTTGCTCCTTGGTGGAAGCGAGGGACACAAGTTTGGGCTCTGTGATGATAACAGCTTCCGTTTTGAGAGAGAAAGGGACCGACTGGAAAATGCATCGTGGCTTCCGGGCAAGGGGAGTTTTCAAAGAGCACCCCTAGAATCACAGAGCTGGAAGAAACCACAAGGACTCTCCAGTCCAACACAATCAAAGCACTCTCGACAGTTGGCTATCCAGCCTCTGTGTAAAAACCTCCAGAGAAGGAGACTCCACCACACTATTCCCCGTTAAGCCGCTCTCACCATCAGGAAGTTCTTCCTGAGGTTTAGATTCTGGGCTGCATCAATAGGAATGGAGTATCTAGGTCAAGGGAAGTACCATTCTGTTCTGCACCTGGAATCCTGTGTCCATTTCCAGGCCCCACAGTTCAGGAAGGATATTGATAAGCTGGAACGTGTGACCAAAATGGTAGAAGGCCTGGAAACCATGAAGCCATATGAGGAGCAGCTGAGGTTGCTGGGTATGTTTAGCCTGGAGAAGATAACTGCGTTTAAATATTTGAAGGGATGTCATATGGAGGATGGAGCTAGTCTGTTTTCTGCTGCTCCAGAGACTAGGACACAGAGCAATGGCTTCAAACATCAGGCAAAAAGATTCCATCTAAACCTTAGGAAGAGCTTCCTGCTGGTAAGAGCTTAGGTTCCCAGTTAAGAAAGAAACTGTTAACCATCCAGCCCTTCGGCAGCTGTGGCCGAGGAGAGGCTGCTAAGGAATCCTGAGCAGGCCTTGGCATAGCTGAATTATTCAGCAAGGATGGGCCGTGACCTCAGACGAAACCTAACGCTGAGTGATGTGGTAACTGGTAACCAGATCTTTCTGAGAGTCCATGACGTGGCTTGGAGGGCAGGGGGTGACCCTGGGCATCAGCCACGGCTGTTTTAGTTCTTGACCAGCCTCTTTGGAGAGACAGCTGTGAGTTAGGGCAAGCAAACTCCTTCCCCAAAGTCCGTCTCCCTCTGGTGCTGTTTCCAGACACAATAACCTTCCAAAAGCCCAAGTTGTTGTTCTTGTTATGTGCTTTCAAGTCAACAGTATGACTTTCCCAACATCATTCGGTAGATTTTCATGTCTAACTAGGGATTCGAACCCTGGTCCAGCACTGTAACCACTAGACCACACTGTTTCTCTAAAAGTGTGCCATTGCCGTCCTCTTAGGGAGGGGAAGTGTGACTTGCCCAAAATCACCCAGCGGTTTTCTGGGGCTGAGTGGGGATTCAAACCTGAGTTTCCAAGAATCCTAATCCAAAGCTGGGTTCCGTGCTGGGAGGAGAGGAAGGAGATGTCCAAAGTTGACAAGCTCAACCGTGGCCAGAGGAGAGTGACCAAAATAGTAGAAGGCTGGAAACCATGAAGAGTAGCTTAAAGAACTGGGGATGTTTAGTGTGGAGAAGAGAAGGTTAAGGGGTAATATGGTAGCCATGTTTAAATATTTGAAGGGAGGGCATATGGAGGATGGAGCAAACCCGTTCTCTGCTGCTCCGGAGACTAGGACACGGAACAATAGATTCAAACATCAGGAGAAGAGATTCCACCTAAACATCAGGAAGAATTTCCTGATGGTAGGAGCAGTTTGACAGTAGAATCCGCTGCTGTCCAGGAGTGTGGTGGAGTCTCCTTCTTCGGAAGTTTTTAAGCAGAGGCTAGATGGCCATCTGTCAGGAATGTTTTGGTGGTGTATTCCTGCATGGCAGAATGGGGTTGGACTGGATGGCCCTTGTAGTCTCTTCTATATGATTTTATCGTGTTTGGATGCAATTTTAAGGAACGATTCCAAAAGAAAACAATTCCTCCTTATCAGAAGGACCAGCCAACCTTCGCACCTTTCTTTTGAGTTTTTAAGAAGACTCGGCACTGGGGAAGCTGAGCTGCACTCTGTGTATGTTCAGAGGCATTGCTCAAGACAAGCCATGTTTTTAAAACAAAATATCCTGGAAGGGCCCTGGGGGTCAGTTTTATTTGTGGCCCAGTCTATGAAGCGCCTGATGTTTCCTACTTTTACCACCCGCGCCCTGTAGCTCACAACTTCCTGCATTCTTGCGTGGCACCGCACAGGGACTCCGGTGTATGGGAGTCCCAGGAGGAACGAAAGCAGGATTATCCAAATGATCTAAGCCTTGATGGGGCGGGGAGCTGGAATCTTGCTCCGGTAAACACCCTTAAGGAGTAAGTCTCAAAGATTACTTGCTCAGGTTTTTGTTATACAAACGTGCACAATTAGATATTTAAGGGAGAACTCAGTTTGTTTTTTCCTTCCAAAGCTGCCGGCAGAAACCCGCCTTTTATGACTCACGTCAACACGTGCATCCCGCGTTTTCGTAAATGCCATTAATGACAGAAACAAATCAGCTTCCTGAATGTATCACACGCCGTCCCCGTCCATCTCCATCCACTAGGACTATATCGGATATGGGAAAAACAAAGTTGTTGACTTAAAGGCTGGGTTCTTTCCAAGAACGGGCAGCTGAGGTTTTGCAAAGCATGTATCTTTTGCAGTGAAGTTTAGCAAAGTTTATGTCTTGCCTTAATCTGGGTTTCAGTGCGTAGATTTATTTGTAGCCACATTTTTCTATGAAAACAACATCTGTATATGTAATAATGGTCACAGTAACGGCAACAACAATACTTAAGACAATGTCAGAAGTGAACTATAACTGTTCATAAAAATAGAGGCAACTATACTAAAACTTGATAGAAAATGGGGATCAGGTTACCGGTAAAGATCTTAGTTGATTTTTTTAAAAAAAATAATATTTTATCATCTATAGGAAGAGGAAGAATGATGAGAAAGAACTAGAAGAGAGCCACGGTTCCACAGCCGTGGCAAGAAGGCCCTTTAAATGAGCCAGAAGCTGATTATTTTGTAAATATCTGCCTCGCTTGGAGCTTGTTGCCGATACTTTCCAAAATCTGTGCCTCATTGTGAGCTAGTAAACAGACAATTATATTAAAATGAATGGCATTTTGGTTTAATTATTATTCGTTGGGTCCCATCCTGGGAGAAGAGGCAGGATTTTGGATAGATGGAAAGAGAGAGAGAGAGAGAAAGAAAGATTAGATAGATAGATAGATAGATAGATAGATAGATAGATAGATAGATAGATAGATAGATGGATATAGACAGACAGGCAGACAGACTTAGATTTTTAACTCAGTAGTCTTGTGAATCTGATTCAGATGGTGAGTTTTGTTTCTCTCTTTTTTAAAACAGACCCTCTTTTTTGGACATATTCATTTGAAAGGTGTTCCTTGTTATCCTATTGTGTGTGGGTGTATTTTTGAAAAAGTGTGTGTGTGTTAAGTATGCACCATTTCTCCACCCTTTGTGTGCATTTGGACACATATTCCTTGCCCTGTGAATCTGTTGGGGATGCTCTCAGAGCTCCTCTAAGGCACGGCCTAAAGGATGTCTAAGCCTGCAATCCTGTCCCCGTTTAGCCGGGAGGAAGCCCCATCGAGGTCAATGGGAGTTCCTCCACAGCCGACATGCTTCGGTTGTGTGCTGTGCAAGAGAGCTAGTCTGAATCACTTCCCTCCCCCCTCCTCCGCCCCCCCATTCCTGGCTCCTACTCCTATTTGTATAATCAGAACAACGACTACCTGCCCCACCTTCCTCCGGCACTCAGGAAGTCTTGCCTAGCGGTCAAAGGAATCCTAGGCTGCCCTGTTCTATTTTGGGCCCTGGTGTTGACTGGTGCTTTGAGGAATCTCTTCCTCCTCTTTCCAGGTCTGCTTGCCTATCTAATCCTCGACAATTGAGATAATGATGACCATTTATTTTGGGAAACGGATGAGTGACGTCCATCCGAAGGCGTTGGGCCCAGAACCACACACAGAGGGGGAAGAAGGACAGGCAGGCAGGAGCCACAGGACTGGCTGGGAAATTGGGCTCACGCACTCCTATGGTTTTGTCGCCGTGTGCCTTTGGGTCATATCTGACACACGGTGACCATAAAGTGTGCCTATTGCGCTGTCTTTTTGCCAAGATTTGTTTGGAGGGGGTTTGCCACGAGTTTCCTCTGAGGCTGAGAGAGTGGGACTTGCCCAAGGCCACCGAGTGGGTTTCCATGACTGGGATTTGAACTCGCGTCTCTGGATTAGTAACAGTTAAATGGATAAAGAAGCCTGGAAGCCCGAGAATGATGGGGCCTAGAGTAGCATAGAATAGTACAAAGAGATTAATTAACCAGGCTTCTGCAAAGTTTCCTCCATGCTATCAAAACCACCTCACCACACTGGCTCTCCCATGTGAACCTGCTCCTTCTTTGATAAAAATCCAATGAACTTCAAGTATGTGTTTATGTGCCTTCAGGTTGCCCATTGACTTATAGTGATCCTGTGAATTTCACAGGGTTTTCTTAGGCAAGGAATGCTCAGAACACGTTTTTCCCAGTTCCTTCCTCTGAAATCTAGCCCTACAGCACCTAATATCCATTGGTGGCCTCCCATCCAAGTACTAACAAGGGTTGACCCTGCTTAGTTTCCAAGATCAGACAGGATCTGGTGTCTTGAGAGTATTTGGGGACTAAGACTATAGTTCAAGAAGGTGCTGTTAAGCAGGGTATTTTTTGCATTGAACACACCAGGGTTTGTTTCAAAGTAAACTCAGCAAGGACTGTTCTGTGGGGCTCATTTAAGGAAGGCGAGAGGGACAGCATTTATTTGCTTTAATTCAGAGACAAGGCCAGATGAAAAAGCTGGAGTGGAAACACATAGCCTGAAGGTACAGACCCTGGCCAAAATGCCACTATTGGAGGAGGGGGCATTTCACAGCTTACAAAAGCTGCAGGTCCCTGCCCTGAGGGGCTTACAGTTCAAAATCTGCATGAGAAGCAGAAGAGATCTCAGCCCCTCTAGGAGCCCTTTCCTGGTTTGCTTACTGGCAAAGCAACCTTTTTTTTCCCCCTATTTGTCTCTCCGGTCTTCCTCGCCCTCCAAGGAAAGGAAGAAAACCCGCACAGAAGCCCACATACGGACAACCCACGAGGTCAGCCGGTAGTCATGCCAGTTCTGGTTTGGCGCCTGTGCTCAGACCATTTACCACCTCCCCGGGGCTGGGCGGAGGAAAACACGGGCCCTTTTGCATTCTTGGGCCGAGCTCCAAGTGGGACGACAGGGAGCCGTGCCCAGCGTGAGAATGCCTGGGCCGTGAGTGTGTCCCAGTGTTTTCTTCTGACAGTCACAGGACAGCGTCACCGGTGGGCCCCACCTATTGGGGGCGGAGTGACACCCACTAGGACTCCTGAGTCAAGGCCAAGCCATCGCATGTGGTTATTCAGCCCATATTCATCCTCCATCCCGGAATTATCCTTCTTTTTTCCCCTCTCTCTCTAGCTCTATACAGGGTGTGGATCTGTGTGTGCATTTTCTGCCTCATCTGCACCCTCGCCCTTTCTAAAACCACTCCTCCCCTGACAGAGAAGGATTTGCATGCACTCAAAGTGGCAAGCACGGCTGTCCTCTCCTCCTAACACCCTTGCAAGGTAGGCCAGGCGGAGAGGGAAACAAAGCCGAGGGCACCCAGTGAGTTAAATGGCTCAAGGGAGGAGGAGGGACTTAAGCATGGATCTCATGCCCTCCCACTATTTTCACTGGGACACCTGAGGCCAAGCAACATCAGAGGAGGGTCAAGGTGGCAAAAGTTATCACAGCAAGCTAGAAGAGGCTGCAGTAGTTTGCTTTTTGCCAAGCCCACTGGGAAAAGCAAGATTCTCTCCTTCCTCCCCTCTCCCCATTTAATTGAGTGCTAGCTACTTTTGGAGAGCCAGCATGTTGGTTTGAGCAACGGACAAGGACCCCAGAAATCAGGGTTCGATTCCCTGCCCGGCCAGGGAAACCCATTGAGCGTCCTTGGGCACCTCACCCGTTCTCAGCCCCCAGAAAACTCCATGACAGGGTTGCTTTAGGACCACACAAGTCGGAAATGGCACACAACAACAAATTTCTTTTTCATTTGGAACACAGTTGGCAGCACTTAAAGTAAGCTGAAGGCAGAGGAGGAAAGCGGGAGGCCAGGCTGAGTGTTAAGGTTGGCAAGGAGGGCTTTTTCTCAATCCTACCACCTTCTCAGGTGCATTTAGAAGATACAATTCAAGCAGGCCCTTTGACAGATGGCCATCCAGCCTCTGTTTAATAGTCTCCGAAGAAGGAGATGCCACCACACTCCCAGGCAGCACTGTTGAACTGCTCATTATCAGGAATTTCTTCCAGATATTTAGATGGAATCCCTTTTCCTGAAGTTTGAAGCCATTGCTCCATGTCCTAGTCTCTGAAGCAGCAGAAAACAGGCTTGCTCCATCTTTCATATGAGATGCCTTCAAATATCTAAACATATCTTTCATGTCTCCTCTTAATCTTCTCTTCTCCAGTCAAAAAACCCTCCAGCTCTCTAAGCCTCTCTTCACAGGTCTTCATGGTTTCTAGGCCTTCTACAATTTGGACACCCTCCTCTAGACATATTCCAGCTTGTCCATATCCTTCCTGAATTGTGTTGCCCAGAACTGGACACTGGATTCCAGGTGGACCAAAGCAGAAGGGAGTGGTGCCATCATTCCCTTGACCTAGACACTACACTCCTATTGATGCAACCCAGAATTGCATTGGCCTTTTTAGCTGCCACACCACACAGCTGACTCATGTTCAGCCAGTGCTCTACTAAGAATCCTTTTCACATGTACTATGGTCGAGCCAGGTGTCACTCGTGTCAACTAAAAAAAAAAAAAATCACTCTGCAGAGGCCTTTTGGTTTCATCCAGCATCCCGCCACAATAAACTGCAAATCACTGACCCTGCTCCATTTGTTTCTAGAGCGCTGTGATCCAGTGACTCAGCTAATCCAAAGCACCTTATCTTAACATTCAGGGCAAAGATTATTGGCTGGATCTGTGAGCTGGGATAATTCAAGGCTTTGCTCTTGCTGACCTCGGTTAACCTACAGCAAAGCTAATTTTGAAATCTGGATTGCCCCTCAGCAGTTCCTATCTTGCAAAGCTTATCTTTAAAACAAAACTGTCCAAAAAAAGATCTTGCAGAGACAATCAGCTCAGATCTGGCAAAGCCTACATCAAGGCTTGTTCCTTTGTACCACTCACAGAGTTTTAAACAAGCTTTTGGACATCCGCACCTGAGGAGCTACATTCTTCCCAAAAGGTGTGTGGCTCAAACTTCCAACTCAGCTCTTACAAAGTTCATTTGCTGGTCCTATTAATTGCTGTGATGCTCAGTTTTTAAAGCAACTGGTGGCCAGGAACTAAATCTATAGGTCATCTAGTCCCATATAACGGGAAGTGGTGCTGAGCAAATGGAGGAAGGGATTGTATCTCCAAAAATTCTAAATTTGGGGCCTGGGAGAGCACAGTCAGGGGCCAATGTAGTAGGGTTTAGGCCCCTATGTGGCCCATGATTCAATGGGGAATGTAGTCCCAAGCATCCAGAGGGTGTGAGGAAAGCCTGCATGCCAAAGTTTCAGAGGTGGGGGGCAGGGGGGCATCTTGGAATGGCCAAGGGTGGAACCTGGGATCTGTTGCACACCAAGCAGAGCCACCACAACTCGGATCTCAGGCTGGTTAGAAATGGGAAAGCCGTGCCAGGAAATAGGGTGATGCCGAAGTCGGGAGCATCTGCTTTTCTTGATGAATCCAGGCCAAACAGGCAAAGCCAGCCAGACGGAACCATCTGCTTCGAGTCTAGAAACCCTGGCACACTACCGGGTTTCGGCGTGGTGCGTTGGGTGGAAGGAGACAGGCAAGATCCGGCTCCGGCGAGTGTAGGAAGCAGCCACGCTGTCCCATCCGCTGGCCCGCGGCCGCTTGCTCTGACAGGCAGCTGCCCTCCAGGGTTTCGGCTGCCGTCGCTCGCTTCTCCAGTCTGCCAACTGGCAAGATCATGGACTCACAGCCTGTGTGCAAAGTGGATGCTCCACCCACTGAGCTGTGGCCCTTTGCTTCAAAATAATGGCATTTCTAGTCCTCACGACTCTGAAGAAGGGAGTGATTTAGAGCAGAAATATGGGGAAATGTCTTAATTTGAAAATGGGGCTCTTTGGACAGTTCTAACTTCCCATCCCAACTTCCCTCTCACTCCAAAGCTCACCCAGACTTGGGGTGTGTGCTAGTGCCCGACTGGGCCATCGAGTTATGCCAGCCGAACATGGACTTTGCACCCACGGGTGGGGAAGGGGTGGGACAGCCCCCACCCAGCCCCCACCCAGCCCCCAGGGCTAGGAAGAAAGAAGGAAAGAAGCTGATTGATTTGTGGTGTGCAAAATATAAAATTAGAACAAGATAAACAAGGGATGTGACAGAAGGGCAGGGAAGGAAGGGCTGAAATCAATTGGTCGTAAACTGCAGCAGTTCACAGCGTTTGTGTTTCTCTCTTTGTTCCCTCTTCCTGGTAATTTTTATCCATTTCTCGTTCCGTTGCAAAGGAAGGGGAATTGTTGTCCTGTGCCTCCTACTCCTTTCCCACTTATGGTGACCCTATTACAGGGCTTCCTCGGCAAGATTGATTCAGAGGGGTTTTTCCACTGCCTTTCCCCTGAGGCTGAGAGAGTGTGACTTCCCCAAGGCCACCCAGTGGGTTTCCATGGCTGAGCTGGAATTTGAGCCCTGGTCTCCAGCGTTGTTGTCTGAGCTCAAATGACTACAGTACACTGGCTCTTTGCACTCACCTGTGTCCATCTCCCATACCAGCCCCCCAACTCCATTATGCTATAATTCTATGAATTCTTGTGAATTGTACAATGTCGCTGCTCTCCTGGCCCTTGTCCTGAACTGAACTCCCAAACCTGGAGGATTTACCTCCTCATCTCCACCTGAAGATGAGCCAGGAAAACTAGAAAATCAAGTCTGGACCTGGAGATTTGGCCACTTGATCCAAAACCCCCCTCCATAGGGCCAGCTCTCCCTTTGCCTCAAAGTCATGGAGACGAGGGCTAGTAGGGACTACTAGCCATGCTGGCAACTGGGTGACACAAAAGGAAGGGAAGCTCTTGTTCTCTCTGGTTCTTCTCCCACGCCTGCTAATACCCCCTGTCTCAGTCTTGACCTGTGGCCCCTCCAGCTATTCCTAGCCTCCTGGGCCCTCCTACACACACACACACACACTTCTCATTAATTCCCAAGGTAGGCGCCTCTCCAAGCTTTGCGCCAGCTTCTTCTCCCACACGCCGCTTGGCTGGCAAACTGCCTCCACAGCACACCCTGACTTGCAGCATTTGCCTTGGCATTCTTGGGCTGGGCTGAGTTTCACGCACATGCCAGGCGATGGGGACAGGACCACAGAGGTGCGTGGGCGAGGTGTGGTCAGGAAACCCTTTGGCGACAAGAGAGGCTAGAAAATCCCCCCTATGGCACTTGCCGGCCAGGCTTCCCCATTGGAATCTGCCTGCCTGATCAGCCTCCTCTGACCATGAGCAGAGTGCGGACTCCATTTCACACCCAGATCCAGCAGAGGCTTGTGCTCCTCTTTTCAAATCATTTCCTGATGCTTCCACGACTTTTGTTTTTCCAGCTCCAGCAGGCTCAGCCATCCATAGAATCATAGATTCTTAGAGTTGGAAGGTACCCCAAAGGCCATCTAGTCCAACCCCCTGCCAGGCAGGAAACAACATTAGAAGAAACCTATTCAACAATTGGATAGGGAATGGAGCAAAATAAAAGAGTGGCTTCAATTGTAAAGCTAATGATTATAATGATATGATTTGATAAAAAAGGTAAAAATGTATTGACTGGTTAAAAGACAAATTATGATTGTTATAGCAAAGATTCTATGTATAGTGGATTGGACTCCTTGTATTGTATTATATTGTACTTTTGGTTTGATTCAGCTGGGCAAAACTGGAGAAGAAAACTTGTTATGGGGGTGGGGAGGGGGGACATTAAGAAGAAATGTTCCCAAGAAAGGTACTGTACTTGTATAGACAAAATCATCAATTAGGTGTGTGGGATTGTGACTGCCATGATTCTAAATCCACACTCAGGATAGTTACACCACACTGTCTCTTGGCTCCTTCACATCCCTGTTTGAAAGCCTGTTGGGGCCTGCCAGAGGAAGCTTTCCCTGTTGTATCTCTACCTCTTTTAGAGGCACACGGTCCCGGGGTTGGGGGAACTGTCAAGGCAAACCTTGTCCAGGCAGGGTACAGAATTAATGAGCAACAAGATGACGCATGATGTGTTGGTTAGGGAGAAAAAGGGAGGGGAGGGATGGAAGACCCTGTGTTGGTGCTGTTCACAACATGAAACCTTCCCCTCTACCCCCCAATCTCTCCCACACACACTCCCGCACAATCTATTTGTGGGTCATGCGCACACATTGCCTTCTCCAGCGGGATATTTTTTACCGGCAATGAAGCACACACAAAGGAAGAGACAAATATACCCACAAGGTCTCCACCCACCCGACGTCACACGCCGGGCACGTGGAGCCAGCAAGGCCCACTCAGAATTCAGACAAAGAAGTGTTGAGTTCTTGTCTTTCTTAAAATTATTTGAGAAACATTTCGGGGTCAGACATCACCGGGTGACTTCTTTCTCCCTTTCAAGATGGCTTTTGTGGGAAATCATAGAATCGTAGAGTCTTGGAGTGTGAAGGAACTAAAAGGCCATCTCATAGTAAAAATGTTCTTCGTAGGCTATTTCCGCACGAGACGGTTATAGCGCTATGATTCCACTTTCAACATCCTATGGAATCCTGGGGTTTGCAGTTTCGGGAGGGGCCAGTCGGGAGAGGCCAGACCATTGATAATCTTGGTTGCTGTTTTCTGGATACGTTCCAGCTTGTCATTATCCTTCTTTGGCAATATCAGTCAGATTTCTAGGAGGAATTTCTAGGAGGAACAAGAAGGTGAGGGATAGTTCTTGGTCAGGTTGACTGGATGGAACCTCCAACATTGGGAGCAGTCTGCCTCTATATGTACATTCCTGCCGAGATGGAGTCTTGCTTGCATTGCCTTTCCATCGAAGCCTCAGTTTAGAAGGGCCTTGCAGTAGGTCCAGGGGCCAATTCTCTGTCCTTAAAACTTTCCAGGGACCCCACTGAACTTCAAAAATGCCTGAGAAGCCACCAAAAAAATCCAAACATGGCCAGACGTCCACTTCTACTTTTAAAAAAGAGCTTTGTTTGTTGGCAACCTCTTTCAAAAGTGAATATTCCCGGATAGGCAATTAATCTTTTTCTATAAAACCGGAAAAAGGAGGAGCCACGAGGAAATCTGGAAGGGCTGAGGGACACAAAGACTGTTTGGGGGCCAGAACTGGCCATGCCCACCCCTCTCTTGGACTCTCAGAGTACAGGCTATGAAGGATTTACGGAGGGTCCCTTAGGACCGACTGCATGAGTGCTGCTTGCAAAGTTTCTCATCCAGCTTAATGCTTCCCCCCCCCGAGCTTGCTTTGCAAGCAGCGCATGCACACAAGAGGTCCCAAGCAAGCCTTGGTAGGCAAGGAGAACCAATGAAAGAGCGGTACTCCCGTCCAATTAATGGAACTTATCCCTAATTTGGAAGCGTCAAAAGAGCGAATTGTCAGATAATGGGATGCGGAAAGGTAAGTGCTAAGGTGGATCTCCTGGAAATAACACATTTGAAATCTCCATTCTTCATTAGATCAACATTAGATTACCAGTCTGCTGTCTGCTACAACTTCTCGAGGTCTGGGTGCCCCAGAGACAATTCAGGGCCTTTTCCGAGCAATTCACGTTCACCACCTGTGAGACCGGGCCCTTCTCACACAAAAATATTCAAACCACCATGTACCCATTTGACTCACTGAAAGAAGGGTGAGAAAAAAAATGTACGGCAACATCCTAACCAAACATTGTCAGAAGGGAAGGAAGACTGTTCACAGGTTCTTGCTTTGTTCAGTTACAGTAACACGCCGGAAGCCAAACGGCGGAGAGCAAAAGAAAGAAAAATGCTTTGTCCAACAAAAGTGGCCTTTACGGATTTATGACATCAAAGCTTTACCGGAAGGGAATGGAGATGCTTTTTGTTAAATTCACAGTTACAGTAACCTACCAGACACAAAGCCATGTTGTACTTATTAATCAGATAACACTGTCACTCAAGGGTGGTCATTATTCTATTATTCCATTTCTCAGATGGACTACAGCTCCTATCAGGCATAGCCAGCATTAGCAGTGGATAGGGAGTTAGGATGTTTAGTCTGAAGAAGAGAAAAGTTAAGAGATGACATGATAACTATGTTTAAATGTTTGAAGGGATGTCTCATATGGAGGATGGAGCAAGCCTGTTTTGGGCTGCTCCAGAGACTAGGACATGGAGCAATGATGTCAAACTCCAGGAAAAGAGATTTCCACCTAAAAATGAGGAAGAGCTTATGGATGCTAAGAGCAGTTCAACAGTGGGATATGCTCCCTGGGAGTGTGGTGGAGTCTCCTTCGTTGGAGATTTTTAAACAGAATCTGGATGGCCATCTGTTAGGAATGCTTTGATGGAGTATTTCTGCACAGCAGAATGGGGTTGGACTCAATGGCTCTTGGGGTCTCTCCCAAATCTATATTTCTATCATTCTATGGTCACTGTAGTCAATCAATATCTAGAATGGGCTGTAATATAATAAGAATGTTCTACTATTTTTATTTCTTGACTTTTTTAGTTGATTATGCTTTAAATTGTGTGTGTGTGGCGGTGCAGACACCCAGAAATTGTTAGGCTTCAGTTCCCAGCACCCCAAGCCAGCCTAACCAGTAGTTAAGAATGCTGGGAGTTGCAGTCCAACAGCATTTGGAGAGCTATGTTATTCCCACCACTTTTTACATTCTTATTCCTAGTGCTAAGTGAGTTCTGATCAATGAAGGTCTTTTAGGATAGGGGAGGATAGAAATTATTATTAAAGGGCTGTGGCACAGTGGGGAGAGCGGCCACCAAAGTCCAAACCAGGTCAGAGAAAGGAGAGGGAAAGGGGGGTGGGTTGGCCTGGTGGCCCTATACTTCCTTCTCTCATCCATCCCCTTCCTTGGGTGCTTAGGGGAGTAATGGGAGAGGGCTTGTGGTGCTAAGAATTTGGACGGCAATCCATCCATCCTGGCCAGGTTGCAACTGGTAGAGGACGAGGACCAAAGATAGGTTTTTAAAGGGCCACACAGCCTGAGCACAGCTTTCAAGAGGGAAGGTTCCCCCAGAAAAGAACATTTGCAGTGGGGGGGCCACAGGTTGCAGAA
Source organism: Ctenosaura bakeri (assembly GCA_948474755.1). Classification (NCBI taxonomy): domain Eukaryota; kingdom Metazoa; phylum Chordata; class Lepidosauria; order Squamata; family Iguanidae; genus Ctenosaura; species Ctenosaura bakeri. The sequence goes on along the minus strand of CAOLHI010001111.1, from coordinate 122,376 downwards.
ACTCACAAATAATCAAATCCGAGAAAGTGAAGGACTGGCAAGACCAACAGTATTGTCGTCCTGAGCACACTTGGTGTGGAGGTGTCCCAAACCCCCTCTTCTCCCTGCCATTGCCCCTTCTGTTCTTTTCTCTGTCCGTATCAGGATGTTTTCAGCTCTGTGTCTGCCACCCATGACTCAAGCCGCTGCCTTGGTAGTTTCTGTTTGACTTTGATTCACCCAAGCCTTTGGGTTGGGCTTCAAAACCCCGACAAAATATTCCGAGCACTGCGGGTGGGGTTGGGCTGGGCTAGGGGACAGTAAACAGAATAATTTGACAAGGTTCCTGGACCTTTTATAGCTGCACAGTGGGCTGGAGAACCACACCTGTTGGTTTTCTGCCTGCCCTGGCACTGATTGCCACATTTTAATGGTTGCTGTTGTTATATTTATTGACACCCCACCTTTTCTTTCAGTCTGGGACTCAAGGTGGCTGACAAGAGTTAAAACAAATAGAGCTAAAAAAATATTTATTTGCTTATTAAAATATTTATATCCCACCCTATGTCTGAAGATCAACAGGAGTATAGCATCTAGGTTGAGGGAAGTGATGGTACCACTCTATTCTGCTTTGGTCAGATCCCACCTGGAATAATCCTGTGTCCAGTTCTGGGCATTACAGTTCAGGAAGGATATGGGCAAGGTGGAATGTGTCCATAGGAGGGCCACCAAAATGGCAGAAGGTCTAGAAACCATGAAACCCTATGAGGAGCGGCTGAGGGAGCTGGGGATGTTTAGTCTGAAGAAGAGAAGTTTAAGAGGCGACATGATAGCTATGTTGAAATATCTGAAGGGATGTCATATGGAAGATGGAATGAGCTTGTTTTCTGCTAGAGACTAGGACATGGAGCAACGGCACCTAATCCCAGGACCTAAAAAGGAACTTCCCCAAAGCTTTTCTCTTCGTTTTGTTCCAAGGGGATCTGAGACTTTTCATACTGTGTCTAAGCCCAAGGTGACCCAAACTAGCCTTCATTGCTTGAGATGCCGGGAAGAGAAATTGCTGACATGTCGTTCTGTGAGTAAGAGGCTCCAGTGCGGTCTCTGACCAGGCTGTGACTCGGTCACCTCTGAGTAATGGCTCAGAATCCTTCCCTCACTCCACAGCTCATCTTCTGTGTCCTTCTGAATGTCCTGGACACATACCCACCGACATTTCACCAATGAAAACCGGGACACATGTGGCCAGGTCATATCAGGGTGTGGTCAAGATGGCAAAAAGTTATGAATCAGGAAGGAGCCACAAGAAGAATAGTGTGCCTCTGAGTCATTTCTGGCTTATGGCGATACTAAGATGGGACCCTATAATGGAGTTTTTTTTCCCCAGTCTTAGTCCAGCACTCAAACATCGACTTCGACTTAATGGCAACCCCTGCCATAAGAGACATCCCCTGCCATGCAGGAAATCTCTGGAGCAGCAGAAAAACAGTCTTGCTCCATCCTCCATATGACATCCCACCCTGGAGCAGGGTGGGAGATGAGCACAGCTGGATTTTCTTCTAGGTATTGGGTTTTTCTTTTCTGGTTCAGTCAGGTGAGCTTTGCCCTCCCTGTCATGCAAGATGATGCCGTGTAATGCCATGCAATACCCGTGCTGTGTTTTTGACGTTAGTTACCAGATAGCACTCTGAAATCCTGACACTTCATACTGTGTTACCTTGCAGCTTCATGCCATGTAATACTTGTGTTGCTTTGCTTTGCATTCAAAAGTATTTGCTTTGTATATGAAATAGAATAGATTTGCTATAAATAAAATAAATACGGCTACAGTTTGCTAAAGCGCTACTAGCTATCAGTTGCTAATGGGTGATTGCAAGTATGTGTCCGGTTGAAACTTGCTAAGGCAGTGGTTTTTTAAGCTGGGGTCTAGGGATCCCTGGGGGTCTGTGAAGCCCTTATTTGCAAAGTTTGGGCATACGCACACTTATCCCTACTGACGCATGTCTGATAAAAGGGGCACACTGGCAGGCAAGTATGCATGCCCAGACGACGACTCTGGAGACCAAGACTTGAATCTCCACTCGGCCGTGAAAACCCTTGATGTTAGTTACTATATAGTGCTCTGAAATCCAGACACTTCATGGTATTTAATTTGTAGCTTGATGCCATGTAATACTTGTATGGCTTTGCTTTGTACTGTGTGGGGATGATGGGAATGGCTGGAGAAACAGTGTACTGGAGAGCAGAAGTGGGCTGCATCCAGGCTGGACTGCAGATCCAGGTGTGGAGTCTCTGACGTCAAATTCTTGAGAAGACATGAGAATGAGGGGAAGGGGAAATTAGCTGTGTGAAGCTGTGTGGTTATGCTTAACAAATGGGCTAAACCTGAAATGCATTGCTAGGTTTACTGTAAATCTTTTCTTCCTCCAGTTCTGACAACTTCTGCAATATGTGTTATTGTTTTCTCTTTTGAGTTACTGAGTAAAAGCTTCTTGGCGAAACAAAAAACATCCTCTGAGCATTTTTCTCTGAACCTGGGCATGACAAATTTCCTGGTTGCCATCTCCTTGCAGGGCCAATGTCAGCATCTGGCACAGCATATTTTCCATCTGTCTCCTTCCAGCAGGGACAGTTCCAGTTTAACCCTCTGCCGTCCCACTTTTTCAGCTACTGTTCCAATGTCCCAGTTTCTCTCTCTTCCACCCAGCTCTCCCCCTTCATCCTCAGCTTACTTCAGTCGCTGCAAGCTAAGTTCAGGGCACAAGAGGAGTTTGTGCTTGGTTGACTCTGCAGGGAGGAGAGGCAAGGAGGGGTGGAATCCTGCCTTTCCCAGGAGGCTCAAGCACAAGCAAACTGCTGCAGTCTCTCCTAGCTTGGGTGTCCTTCCTCATTCATAACTTTTGCCATCTCAACCACATTTGGATGTTGCTTGGCTACCTGGTGTTGGGGCAGTTGGAAGGTATACTACTGGGCCCAAGGAGAGGAAGACTGATATGTTGAAGACAGGAGCAGCTGTAGGGAATTCTTGCCAGAGGCCTAAGTACAGGAGATGTAGCATGCTAGGGAGAGGAACAGCTGAGGGGACTCACCTAGGGCCCAGAGACAGGAGGAAGGGGATATCCTGACCTGGAAGATCCAAAGAGAAACTCACTGGGGGCTTAAGGTCAGGAAGCATGTTGTCTCGAGGACAGGAAAGGCTGGGGGGAGGAACTCATAGGGGGCTGAGGACAGGATGACCAATCTGCAGTAGGCAAAAGGGCGAAATATAAATAAAATGGAGAAAAGTTGGGGGAGAATCTCCCACAGGGCCGAGAGACAGGAAGAGCAGCTGTGCGATAGAGGGGAAAAGCTAAGGGCAAGGGGAAACTTCCATGGATTCGGGGAGATTGGCACGGAAAAGGTGGTTGAGAAATCTCACAGTGGGCCTAGCAGGGACAAGTAGTACGGTACACCAAGGGCAGAAAAGGTGGGGTGGAAATCTTTCACAAAGGGCCTAGGGGACAGGGACAAGCTGGGAAAAACTTTGCAGGCCTATAATGGAGGAAGGAGGAGGTTGGAGTTTCGGGGCAGCTGGCAGAAAAATAAATCCTCCCTCCACATTTGCTAGGATTAGAGGCACAGGACCCCCATGAAAGTGGAAAAACCGTGAAATCGTTCTATGTCCTCCCAAACCATACTTAGCCCACACAAAAAGTATGATCACCATATTCCACCCAGTATGGATTCCTTTGAGGCATGAGGGTTCCCTCCCAAGGCAGAAGCGGGGGGGGGGCTGGTGGGGCTTCCTGTTGCCCCACACCATTCATAGAGATTTACAAGCCTGGTTTGCAGTTTCCCAGTCTCAGGAGGCTTGCCTGGTGAGGCAACAGAGGGGAACAGCACATAATCTGTGAATAACCAAATCTGCAGAAGTGAAACCTCAAATGTGAAGGGCTGACTGTATGCTGAGGACAAAAAGGGGAGGGCAGGAGGAGGAGAGAAGAACGGGGGCACTGTAGCAGCAGCTGAAAGAGTGGGATGGGAGAGAATTAACCAGGACTGGACCTGCCAAACTGGGACAGCTGGAGGGAACCGGAGGCCTCGGATCCTGTGCCACTGAGGCCTCCTTGGAGAAAAGCCGGTTCCTCGAGGACAGGGAGGGGCCCGCCTGGCACCACGAGCCCCTTTCTCACCCTCCGTCATGCGTCTGCGTCACCAGGGCGCACAAGAATCGCCCTGCTGAGTCGGCAAAGCTTGGCTGCGCGTCTCTTCCCTTCGCCTTTCTCTTCCCCCTCCTTCCTCTCCTTCCTCCCCCCACTCTGGATTGGTGTCTTTCCTCCCCCCTCCAGTCCTGACCCAAGTCTACGCCTCCTTCCCAAGCCCCACCCCGGCATAATGTCTCCGTTCCAGGGCGTGTGTGTGGGATAGAAGGCAGGAAAGGGGGAAAAAAACTTTTTTTTTCCTCCTCGCCAAGCGCCTCCCCACATTAAAGAACTCCCAGGGCTAGCAGTGGGAATCTTTCACCGAGCGAGCACTAGAGACAGCCGCCGCCTCCGGAGAAGGATTACTAATACCTGGTCTTTTTCTTCCTTACCTTTCCTGGCGTCCCACCACCAAAAAGGATCTGTTTCTTGGCGTCGTTCTCATTTTTACGCGTGCGTTTTCCCCCGATTCCTTGGACTTCGCTTGGGTGTTGGAGCAGAACCACCTGCGGCTGCCTCCTGAGAAAGAAAAAGGGACTTTTTGTTTTGCTTTCCCGGAGGGAGAAAATCCATCCCTTTTTGAAAACAACCAGTACTTGGGGGGACAAAATAAGAGGCGTTTTGAGCGAAGAGCGCAAGAGATTGGGTGAGTCCAAGTTGTCACTATTTTTCAGAATAGGGAGATGGTTATAAGCAGGAATATTTGTTCCAAAATAGAAGCCCTCTAAGGGTCTGGCCTTTCCATACATCTGTGGCCCTGGAGGGATGGTTTACTCTGGAGTAAAATCCTGCCCACCGAGCCATAGCTGTGGTGCGTTCAGAGCAAACTGAAGTCCAAACCTTTTTTCCTTGGAACGGGATGGATTCCTTTCCAAAGGCTGAGCTGTCACCCTCGAATCGTCGGCCCCGATCCGAGGCGGGTGTACCTATGAGCGAGCCCTACCTCGTGATATTCAGTGGGTTTTACTTGGGGGTCGAGGGGGAGACGGTGGCGTGCGCGCCGGGCAGTGTGGCTCAGGATGCGAGGCGCAAAAGGCGCTTGCATTGTGGAAGGAAAGGGGATTGGGTCCTGTTTTAGCTCCTACTAGAGCAGGGCCGTTGAAAGGGATGAGGCTTCTCAGTTCCCCCTTTGCATAAACCCCTCGGATTTCAACCTCTCTCTTCGGCTTGGGTCGGAAAATGGCACCAAAAGCTGTCTGAGGGGCAAGGCAAAGGAGTCCAGAGGTGGCCCTGTGCGCCACTGCCTTGCCAATTCCCCTTCTCTGTATATTTTCATGCCTTTGTGGTCCTTTTTAAAAATATTCTATTTCAAGAGTGTATTTATATATTTCTATAAACTTGTCTCCGTCTCTAAAACCAAGCAAAGGGATTGTCCAGGGAGCGGAAAGCACACACAAGTGTGCTCTCATCACCCAAAGAAACCCCATTCTTTCCAAGGGATTTACATGAGAGTAAAGCTCGACTAGGACTGTGAGGCCTTAAGTAGCAGAGTTTTCCTGCTGGGCCCCTTTAGCTGTCTCCTCTGGAGTAAACCCCCTTGAGCTCACTGGGGTGAATAGCCTCCCCAGAGGTAGGACTTAAGTGGGGTGGGATTGATGCCTTGAAAAACAGGAATACTCCAAAAAAAAGGGGGGCTCTGTCTCCTTTTTATTTATTTATTTTTGCAAAGAAATACATTTTGCAAACACACTTATCATAGGGTGTTTGTGAAGAAATCAAGGGAATCCCAACTTTGGAAAGATCCACCAAGACACACCAAAAACATATTTCATTCCAGGAGGGTGGGTTTAAAGAGAAGACCAGCTAGTGAGGGGAGGAAACCCTTTCAACAAAGGGTTGTGTGTTCTCATGCATAGATTCCAGGGTAGCTGGGATTGTGTGTGTGTATGTGTGTGTGTGATGTGGGTTTTTTCTCTCCAAAAACCAGCCTAATTTTTCCTTAACTGCACTTTGCCATTTTGGAAAGGCCAGTAGCCATGCAGGGTAAAAAAGATCTAGGGAAGAGATGTTGCCAAATTTTGAAAGACGGAGAGAAAGGGCCTCTGGCTTTTGTTGTTGTTGATAGTCCCTACACCTCTGAGCATGTGCAGAGTGCTTCTCAGTAGCACTGGAAAGTTGGGGAAAGGTGGGAGCTTGTACTCCAAGCATTCTCAACCCCGCTATGGTTCTTTTGAACATCAGAGAGAGTCCTATGGGTTGTAAGAGAAAGGCAGCCCTTTTCCTGTAACATGAGGACTAGAAACTTGTCCAAAAAACAAAGGGAAAAGTGGTTTCAGGAGGCTAGAAATCATGCAGTGAGTCTTTTCCCAGGTGGGAAAAGAAACAGCAGAATATTTGTCTCTCTTTCTGTCCTATAGGAGACCCCAGACTGTGAATCTGCTAGACAGAGAGTAAGGCAGGGTGTTTTACAATTTTCTTTTTTTAGACAAGGCTAAGTTTAGATCCAGAGGCACAACTGTCTCATGGGGTGCATGTGGCATATGCCAAAAATCCCATTCATTTATCCAGCAGTTACTCCCAAGTAGACCTATGTAGCCTTGCAACTGGGAAGCAGTTTCATTGCACTGTAAATACGCCTTCTGTGTGGGTTTCCCCACATGAGTGTGGTCCTTTTGTAAAAGAGATATCTGGGGAGTGTATTTAGATAGTTTTCTTGCCCCAAACGTCCCTTGGGAAGGGGCACCTGGGCAGAGGAGTAGCGGGGAGGCCCCCCACCCAAGGCCTGCTCAAGATTCTACCCACGTAGGCAGGGTCCACCCCTGATCCGTGGTCGCACGCACGCCCACCCCCGCCTCCCACTCTTCCTTCTCCATTGTTGCGTTGGCTTCGGCTTAATTCATCAGCCTTCATCAGCCAGCCACTGCAGTTTCTGGGTGCTGGGGCAGTGGAGGAAGGGGGTTAAGCCCCTGGAAAGGGGGGACAGTCTGCCATCCCCCCTCCCCAAATTAATTCAGTTTCTAAGCCTCTCAACCCCCACTAGATATCTGATCAGGATAAAGGGAGGCAAAACTGGCCGACCAGCATGCTGTAGTAGTTTGAGCACTGGATACAACACGGGAGACCAGGGTTTGGATGCCCCACACTCCATGGAAACCCCTTGGGTGACCTTGGGCAAGTCACACTCTCTCAGCCTCAGCGGATAGGCCTCTGAATAAATCTTGCCAAGAAAATCCAGTGACAGGTTTGCCTTCCAGTCATTCCAGACAAACAACAGATCCTGGAAGTCAGAGGCAGACAAACAAAGAATCCGATATAACTCTAAAAGGTGGCCACTTTAAAAGAAAATTCTTGTTGAAAATAACAACCACCACCAAGGGCAGCATCTAGGAGGGCTACTGCTGCCCCCCTCCACAACCGTTTGAACTGCACATGAAACTTTGGGGATTCATTGTGGTTTAGCACACTGCTACTGAAAACGGTAGTCCTGGGACCAGTGCCAGTCCACAAGCCATCAGCTGCTGGTCCCCCCTCGAGTTTCCAGGAAAGGTTAAAAAAAACAACACTTGTAGCCAATGGGTACAGACATGGTACCAGTCTCTAGCACATTGAAGGGAAAAAATTGCAAGTCCCTCACATCATATAGTCTGAAGATGCACTGGTGAGGAATGGTACTCTTTGCATGCTCAGAGGCACATCTGTCCTTGTCTATTATTATTATTTTGACCACTCCCATGGCCTATTTGCATTTGGTACTTCCAAAATCCTGGTCATCTGTGTTGGGGGGGTGGAATTCTAGAAGAGAAAGGACAACAATGGCTGGAGGGCCCAAAGCTTTCCCAACCCTCCCATTTAAAACCAGGACTCTTGTATTGCCTGCCCCCATGGAGTATCTGGTAACTGGGAGTAGTTGGGCCCAGTAGAAATAGAGCAGGTGGTGGCATGGAGAATTGCAGATGTGTAAAAAGTGGTTTAAATTTTCAAGCTTTTGAGTGGCACAGATCTTCTCATCAGAAAGCATCCAAGGCCAAGCGAGACCCAGAAGTTTGTTACCTTTTTCACTCCAGAGATATCAATCCCATGAGAATTTGTGGTGGAAATCACTCGTGGTTTCTGGGCTCTGCTTGGCCGTGTGTAGAGTCTCTGAGCATGTCTAGAGTTTATTTGCCACTCCACAACCAATCCTTGTGCATCTGTGTTTGAGGAACTTTTGTAATCTGCCTACCCATTCTGCAATGAAAATTGCAAACCCTCTCCAGCATGACTTGACCACTGGGAACACTATGGAGGCCACAAAAATTTTCCACTGCTCACTGTCTCCAGGCTTTGATCAACGTTCTGAAATGAGATGGATTTGCTAGAGCAAGATTGGGTAGAAAGCTACCTGCGTTTTGGTGGATTTCATGGACTCTAAAGGGTGAGGGGAAGCTTTGGGTTTCTGTACCCACAACCTGGCATTTTGAAACACTGGGTGTCCAGCTTTCCCTTAGGACTTAGAAGGAACAAGTTTCTAGACCTCCAAAAGCACAGCATGGTTTGGGCCAATGCTTTGTTAAGGAAAGAAGCTTCATCAATTAATGCAAACTAGACAAGGCGGAGTGAATTGCTTATTTTGCTCTTAACATCCAGAATCTATTTGTTGCCCTATACTGTGCCCTATCCCTCCCTTCATTTTCATTTGGCCACTCCTCTTGATGCCAAGTTTTAGAGAACCACAGATATCAGTAAGACTCAGTTATAGCTCTCAAGGCACAGGAATACAAATATATGCCATGCTCCCCATCCTATTTGACAGATGTAGGCCAAATCTGCTTTACACTTGTGTGAGAGGGTGGTTTCTTGTTCCATCCTTGTCCAAAGAGTCCTGTGTGACTCCAAGCCTTGCCAGTCCCTTCTGCAGCAGCCAGCAATGACCCGAGAGAAGAGACACTGTCTCACAGATTCCTTGTTTTGGAAGTCTATACAACGGATCCAGGTAACAAAAGGAAGAGCCATTGTGATGTAGTCATTGGAGGAGTGGGTTTTCTGGGGCTGAGAGAGTGTGACAGGCCCAAGGTCCATGGCGGAGTGGGGAACTGAATCCTGGTCTTCAGGGTTGTAGCCTAAGGAACAACCCACGACAGGTGTGACTTAGGGTTGCCATAAGAAGGAAATAACTTGAAAGCACAGAACAAAAGAAGTAACTGAAAAAGAATTGGGGGAATCCCATTGCTTTTCCCCAACCCTCACCCCGAAAGATCTTGTGTGTTTTAAAATTACAGGGTTGTAGCGGACAGAGGCCTGCTGGATCTTGCTTAGGAAACTCCATGATGTTTTTGTCAAGATTCTGTCTACATGACAAAATAATGTTTCTTCCCACAATTTAGCTGAAAAGCTTGGAATATTGTGTGTGTGTGTGTCAACCTATGTTGACTCCATGAATTTCACAGGGTTTTCTCAAGCAAGGAATATTCAGAGGTTGTTTTCCCCAGTTCCTTCCTCCGAAATATAGCCTACAGCACTTGGTATTCCCTGCCATTTATCTTCACAACAGCCCTGCGAGGTAGGTCAGAGACACAAAACAGTGACACAGCCAGAAAGCCTGATGACGACTGTGGGTGGTCTTTGAACCCAGGTCCGATCACACCCATGCCTCCACCCCCTCTTTCCCTCCACCGCACCGCCTATTGTTCCTTAGAGCGATGTCTGTATTTTCGCTTTGGCCGGTAGAGAGCGCCCTTGTGCTGCTGACTCATTCTTGAGCCCATTCCAGTTCTGCTGGGCAGATATTAATAAATAGATCTTAGGTGGACATTGCCCCAGAAGGCAGATGCAAAACCCACAGGTCCCCTGTAACAGCGACAAGGTTGGGCCATTCGGGTCTTGTTCTGGTTCGAAGGGAAAAGAAAATGGGCAATACTTTTGGAGAAAAAATTAAAATAGGTTGCCGGTGGTTAAGATCTCTTGAGGTGGCCTGAGACTGTACCAGCATAGAGGAAAGGTAACAGTTAGATTTGTCTGAATGCCTTGCAGGGTATTTGCAGTCAAAGGAACTATAAAAGAAGGGGGGAAAGCAACAACCCTGCAACCTTTAAACTGGGTGTGGGCAAACAGGACTCTGATTCCAGATTTCATGTGGATCTAAAACAGGAAGGATACCTTCGATTCAGGAGATACGTTTGAGTTGCTTTAGGATTGGCTGAGAAACCACGCGAGCTTCCAGGAGTCACAGAAAAGTGCTTGCTAGCCGATGACAAAGAGTCCTGTGAAACTCCAAAGTTTACCTCTTCTGAGGACTCAGAATCTCACAGCAATTTGGATTCTGGAAGAAGAAAGGAATCATCTGGAAGATGATGAAAAAGCATTATGCCTGCTGCCCTTTTTGGAAAACTGATTGAGACAGTAATCATAGTCTGTTGTTCCGATTCATTTTGGGTTGACAGAGTTGGTCCTCAGAGCATATCTATGGTCATATGGCATTTGAAAGTCTGCAGAGTTGATGAGGGCATACATTCAGTGGTAATACATCCCAAATTTTTGGAACAATCACATCTTCAGGGATTCCCACCCATTCCTAGTTTCTTTTGGGGCTGGTTTCAACCTGTTAGAACAACTGCCTGGGTGCAGGTCAGATTGGATGACCTCTTGATTCCATCCACAGAATTATGCTTGGAAAAGCTGAGTTCTCTGTTTAATATCACAAGGAATGGGGAGAAAGAAAAAAAATTGGCTCATGAAGGAACAGCATCACTGACTCCTTGCTCTGTGAATTCCGTTCTCTGTCTAGCATCTGTTGCAAGGCAGTATGGTATAATTGTTAGAGGACATCAAACCAGTACCTGGGGAGATCATGTCTGAATCCCTAATCAGCCATGAAACTTGCTACTTGGATTTGAGACAATGACTCTCCCACATACACAGATAGATGCAAACCTACCTTGCAGGGTCATTGTGGAAATAAAAAGAAGACAAAACTGTGGGTGAGACGTAAGAGTTCTTTGAACAATTGGCATGATATCAGTGTAATTAGCAATCAAAAAGACAGCAGGGAGGGAGGTCTTCGGCTGGAGGGGATGGGAGTTGTAGTCCAATTGAATGTGTCACACGCTCTCAGCCCAGAAAACCCTATGATAGGTTCGCCTTAGGATTGCCATAATGCAGAAATGACTTGAAGGCATGCAACTTTATGCAATCTGGAGTTAGCATCTGCACCCATTTCTGGTGTCTTTGTAGTTTTTGCAAATAATTCCCTGGAATAAGTGAAGTTTCATGAGGCATAGCACCACATATTTCTTCCCAGATTTCAAGAGGGCTGAAAGAATGCATTCATGGAAGACCCAAGCCATACATATATGCTACACAACTCCACCGTTCTTGTATCCGTTGGGATAGGAGTCATCTGGCCTTCCTGATCTTGTTGGAGTGGGACTCCCAGCAGCCCCAGCCAGCATAGGCAAGGAGAAGGCATGCTGGGAGATGCAATTCAACAACATCTGGTGGGGCTGCCTTATTCCCACCCTTGGCAGACAGAGTTTGCACCTTTTTGCTGTGGTTCTTTGTAGTCCAAAAAGCAACATATTCCATATTTATTGATCCTGCGCTGAGATGAATATAACATTCTGTGAACTCTAAATTCAGGCACATGGGGGGCTCTCCAAGCTTACTCACATCGTCGAGGCGCTCTGCATATGTTCTGTAGCATGTCTTTCTCAATTCTTTGTCCTGTTCAAAGGCAGAATCCGAGTATTTCCTGCTCCTGCTCATCCCATATACAAAATATAGTTTGGAAGTTAAGTTTGGCTACTCTCTGGAGTCTATTATTTTTAAAGCAGCCCTTCCTTATAGCAAGTGGTCCATAATCTCCTTTTTTTGGCTCTGGAACTTGGCCCGCCTTAGTAGCAGATTTCTGGGATGCAGTTCGTAGATCTGTGAGGTATTGGGCGGGTAGTCTTTATTCTCAATTATTTCCATGAAGGAGGAAGAGGCCTGCATTGAAAGGTCAGTGTACTATTTTACAAAAATGTGGTGGTTACGTTCTGAAACCAGTGGGATTAGGCCAGCCTGGAAACGTGTTTTAGGATGACAAAGATGTCGGAAAGTAGATTCTTCTCCCCAGTGGGCGGAACTCTGTGTATGGCCAGAGGCACTGTTTCTCAGTCCTCCACATTTACCTAGGCAGAACAGATGTAAGGGTTAGGCCGTGATGGATGAGGGGCAGAGGTGATGTCTCCGGAGTCTCCGTAGATGTGGAAAAAAGGGGGTGCGCGGACGAGGGAGGAGGGAGACGGGAGACGGAGCGAGAGGAATCCGTTTTGAGTTGCCAGATGTCTGCTGAGAAAGGCTTGTAATTATAAATACCCCTTGCAGCTCCAGGGTTGATGTGAAATATGTGAAGAATTTCTAGCTGCTCCGTGAAAGGCAGAGAGAGAGGTGGGGGGAGTGCTCCCGTGGTCTCTGGTGGCAATTTCCCTACTCTGGCTTCTTTTTAAAAAACTGAAAATCAAATCCTCTTTTTTTTTCCTCCTTGAAAGACATTGTTTTCTTTTCTTGTTAGTATTTCTAGATTTGTATCCCCTTTGACTTTCGATCCTCTCTGTGCCGAAGCGGATGCTTCATTTATCCAAGTTTCTAGTTGGATAAGGTGCTTTGCCTTTTTCCCCCGCCACCCGAGTTGCTTGGATGTCGCTTAGGTTTTCAAGTTTCTAGTCCCTCTTGTTCCGAACGTGGTGGGCAAGCTATTGTATAAAATTGGACTGAGGGCAAGACGGCGTGTACGTTCTCCTTTTCAGAGCAGGGCTCCATTCAGCGCTGTGGGCCTACTCTAGAGTAACAGCTCAATGCAGGGCGGACGGGCAGAGCTGGGTTCCGATTTACCCAGAGACGGAAACAGCATCCCTCTCGGTCACGTGGAATGGCAAGTCCCATCACCCACCACTGATCAGATGCTCCAAACCAAAATATATATGTGTCTCTGTGCATTGTATAGTTATCTGTCTTTACACATGTGCATACATGTAAGCAGCCATGCATATATAGCTATAAATCCTGTATCTGTACTTTCCATAAATAGTCTAAACATATATGCACACACCCAATAGAAATATCTATGTATTCACACTTGTACACACACTACATGCATATACATATATACATATATGCACACACTACACACTCTAGATAGGTGGGCTTGTTTGCTGCTGCTCCAGAGACGAGGACAAGGAGCAATGGATTCAAGCTGCAGGAAAGGAGATTCCACCTGAACCTCAGGAAGAGCTTCCTGACAGTCAGGGCTGTCCGGCAGTGGAATCGGCTGCCTCGGAGTGTGGTGGAGTCTCCTTCCTTGGAGGTTTTTAAGCAGAGGCTTGATGGCCATGTGTGGTCTCTTCCAACTCTACATTTCTATGATTCTATGCATATATACATTATCTATATACATCTTTGGCGGTAATTTGAGTGTTGAACTATGACTCCAGAGACCAGGGTTCAATTCCCGGCCCGGCCATAGAAACCCACTGGGTGACCTTGGGCGAGTCACACACTCTCAGCCCCAGAAAACCCTGCGATAGGGTCACCTTCAGGTCACCGTAAGTCGGAAATGACTTGAAGGTACACAATAACACACACACACACACACATATATAAATTACAGATCCTATTACATAAATTAGACATTTTGGCTTCTGCTTTCAGTTGCTGGAATCAAAAAGTTGTTGCAAGTGTCTTGTGGTTTGGAAATCACCTGTATTGTGTGTGTGTGTGTATGAAATACAGGTGTGTGTGTGTACACAGAAATATATATAATTCTATCTGGATACAGACATATATCTATGATATATGTATGTATTATAGAGGTACCTCCAGCTATACACCACGCATATAATACCCATTATCTACACAATACGCAGAGCTCTTCCTGACGTCTACACACACACGCGCGTCGATCTTTTGTACGCCTCTTTGTTGTGGGCATAATATATGGCGACGGCCCCTTTAAAAGGGGGCGGGCGGGGAGGAAATATGGGGGCGGGCTTCTACGAAGGGTGTGGGCGGAGAGAAAAAAGCGCTCCCATTCTAGCCCTCCAGGCCCCGCCCACTATTGCTGGCTCAGGGGGCGGGGGAGGTGGAGAGAGACGAAGGATCCGGTCTCGGTCCACGTGGGGTGTCGGGAGGGGGGAAGAGAGCGAGAGGGAAGCGCCGAGGCGGCTGGGATTGGCTTAGGGCGCTGGCGTCTGGGCGTTCGGCGGGCTCGGATTGGCCGCGGCGGGGCTGGACCGAGCGAAGGCGGGGGAGGAGGGGGGCGAGAAGGAAAAGAATGAATGGGGAGGGGAGAGAAGCTCCGCCCCCGTTTAGAACGTGGAGGCAGTTTTTTTTCCCCTCTTGCCCCGCCCCCTCCGCCCCTCTTTCATCTCTCCTCCTCCTGCGCGTCTTCCCCGGCGCCGCTTACTTTCACGGCAGACGCGGAGAGCGGCGGAGCCGGCTGCTGTCTGGCCGCGGGTTCGAGCCCCAGGTGCGGACGAAAAAAAAAATTTTTTTGGGGGGGTAAAAGAGGAGGAGGAAGAAAAACTACTTTTCTTTCTTTCCTGTTTTTCGAACCCTCATCTCCCCCCTCCCTCCCTCCCTCCCCGCGCCTTCGGTATTCCCTTTGTCTTAAGGAGGAAAAATTGAAAGTTTTTTTTTTAAAGAGATTGGGGAGGGAAGAGAGAGAGAATCGGGGGCAGGAGAAGTTCCCCAAGGACGTCGTTTTAAAGGCTGGATTGTATAGATCGGGTTTTGTTTTTTTGTTTTTTTTTGACTCCCCAAAGCGGCCGCTCCGGAGTCGCTCCGGAGTCGTCGTGCGAACGCTTTCTTTGTCCGGCCGGGCTGCCTGATCGGTGTCTCCTCCTTCTCCTCCCTCCCCCCTCCTCCGCTTCCAGGTAGTCGAATGGCCCACCAACCCAGCCCCAGGAGCTGCAGCCGGGGCCCCCCAGCCTGCGACGCCCTCCAGAGCGAGCCCCCCATGAATGTCTTCATCCACACGACCACCGGCGCCCGGTATGAGCTCGCCCTCCCCGCGGAAGAGACGGTGGAAGGCCTGAAGCGGCGCCTCTCCCAGCGGCTCAAGGTTCCCAAGGAGCGCCTGGCCCTCCTCCACAAAGAGAGGTAGGGAGGAACGAGGAGTAACGGGGGGGCGGTAACGAGGAACGCCCGGGGGCCACGCCTCCGCTCGGGGAGACCCCCGCCCGGGGCCGGGGGGTGGGCGCCCGCGTGGATGGAGGGGGGGTCTCACACACACACACACACATATGCCATTGACCCATTCAAACTATTGATCTGAACCCCCCCCCAAGACGCAGAGGTATAGAATATAGATATTTCTGCGCCTACTTTCCTGTTGTTTCCTAATCTGTCCTGGCTGGAACGATCTGCAAGCCCCCTTGAGTCCCAGCACCGGGGGTCAAAACGGGGTCTCACTGAACAGTCAGTGTATCTATGCAATCATAAAAATAGCGGCATTATTATTATTATTATTATTCATTATTCTGACCTATCCATATTTATGGGGGGGTGTTTGAAACATATTAAATGTGTTAAGCCGATATGTGTGTGTGCGTGTATTATGCATGCATAAGAATATGTGAGAGTGTGTGTGTCTGTGTCTCACACACACACACAGATAGATCTGTAGGTAAAGTCTGCTGGTCCCTCTCCTTTCCTTTCTTGCTTCTCCCTGCTCGCCCAAGGGGACCCAGCTTCTCCCTCTAGCGGACGCCCCGGGTGGGTCTACTCAGGAGCAAGCCTGGTGGCCTCTCCCCAGAGCCACCCTCCTTAGGGGAGCCTGACCTTGGATCGCCCCCCCTCCATGGGTGGGATGGGTGAGTGGGTGGGATGGGTGGGGGTCTACCCTAGAGTAAGGGGCCAGGGGCTGGTCTGAGAGTTGGGGAGGGGGCGGCTTGGCCGGTCCTGGGAGGGGAGATCAGGGTGGGCTTGAGAATACCTGTGAAGTTGCTCTGCGGCGCGGAGGCGGTGGCTGGCGGCCTGGGAAAGAGGGTTTCCGGATTGGGACCTTGAGGCGGAGAACTTGAAAAGTCTGCAAAAAGTGGAGTCAGATCTAATTAGAGGGCAGTGGCTTGATCTCTCTGGATACAGATGTCAATATGTGCACACAGACAGCAGATACCCAGATAGAATATATATGATATAGGTGCCCACATAGACGGTGTGATCTGGATACCATACCCCTATACATTGATACCCATATGATTTATTATATGTATATATTCCTATGTATTATGTGATCTATAATATAGATATATGATATGGGATACAGATTCCCATATATATATATATATATATATATATATATATATTACAATTGAGCCTTGCATTCTTACCAAGCTTCCCTTTGTATCGCAGCATCTCTGCTGTGCATTAAAATGCCAAACCGTTTGTCTGGAAAATGGCCCCAGTGTATAAAGATGGACGTAAATTGTATACCTGTCCCTTTAGGCAATGCAAAGGCACCCTTAATATACATCGATTGTGTGTGTCTCTGAATATCTCCTGAATTCTCTCCCACCCCCCAAATGCTTTAAAAGTGAAAACTCACATGCCCTTACCAAGAGGAGGAATGACCGCCCCCCCCGAAAAATAACACACTATTGTCTCCCCCCCCAAGTCTCCTTCTCTGGGATGGAAACCCTCTTAAACAATAGAATAAGGAGCAAGAATGTTTCCATCCCCCAAGTCAAAATCTCCTTTTTCTTCAATGGGGGCAGACAGAGAGGATAAGAATTCCTTTTTGTCCAGGAACAACTTCAAATTCTCTTTAGATCCCTGGAGAGGCCAACTAGGCCGACAAATTCCACCTCCAGGAGAGGAAGGGGGATCGGTCTCAGGAAGGTCTCCTTTGTTCGAAAAGCTTGAATTTGGAGAAGCAGTGTGTGTGCATGCGCACGCCTAGACACACACACACACACACCCCATCTCTATGCAAAGCTTACCTGCTTTTATATATGTGCATATATATATATATATATATATGTATGGGATTAAAGCATTGCAGAGAATCCAAGGAATAGACTTTCATTCTTTTTGCAAAAAAAGTGTGGGGGGGAAAGGAGGGGATTTTATTGCAACGGTGATTTCACTGGGGGAGCGTGGGCTGAAGGTAGGCCCTTCCTCTTTGTTTAACCGAATCCCTCTTTTGTCAGGAGAGGGAGAGAGTGTGTGGCTTCTTTAACATTCAGGTCAGGTTTGTCCTTGCATGATAAACCCCGGAATCTCCACCTCCTTTCCTGTCCAACCTTGCAAAGACATATGCAAAAACCCTGCCCCCCCCGCTCCTTTTTAATGCATCTTATTACTGCCCCTGCTTTTTCCTCTCCCCCTCCCTCCCTTGTTCTCCTTTCTAAAAGGACGCAAAATCCAGATCTCCCCCCCCCATTTATTTGCATCGACAATTTAAATGTTGCAATCCCCATTCACCCCCGATTTCCAAAGCCAGGAAGCAAGAAGGCAGGTGGAAGCAAAATGCACCCCAAATTGGGGGGGGAGTTGTCCCAAATGAATAGAGGTACCCCATTTGAGCCCAGCTGGTGGGGGGAGTAATTTTAATTTACCTATCCCCAATATTAGAATGCTTTTTTAATTAAAAGAAAAAGAAAATCTAACATCTTAAGTCTTTTTCTCCCACACCCTCAAATTTTAAAACCTCTCTCTCTCTCTCTCTCTGCTTCTTAGAACAGTTATTCAAATTATTTGGAATAATACGAGGGGTTGCAATGAGAGAATTTCTTGACAAATGACTGCGGAATAACAACTGGTTCTGTCTGGGGGGTGACAGAGACGAGCGGAGGGGTTAAGATATTACGTTTACTTACAAAGCAGGAAGGAGAAAGACATGGGGTGAAGCCATTTCATGGAAGGTGGTGTGAGGAAGGCAAAAATGCCCTCCCCAAGGGCAAATATTGGGGGGGGCTTTTGTTCTGAGAGAAACCCCAGCACCATTCCTTTTAAAGTCTTCTGTATGGATTTTGAATTACTTTGGAATTAACTTCTTTTCAGTTTTATTTATCTCATGTCATTCTTTCTGGAAGTAACATTGTTCTCTCTCCCTGCCCTTCCTCCTTTGCCAATTTTCCTCCTCCACAGTCGCCTTAGTTCGGGGAAATTGCAAGACCTGGGAGTCGGTGAAGGAAGCAAGCTGACCTTGGTACCCACCGTGGAAGCTGGCTTGATGGTAAATGATTTTTCTTCCTATTTTCCAACACACACCTAGAGAGGCTTCATTCCCTAATTTAAGATTTTTCAGTAAATGACCCTTTGCTGAGTGGGGGTTCGGCTAGATGATCTTTGAGGACCCTTCCAACAGCTGTTCTTCTCTGGTGAAGGAGTTGGGTCACCTTGGCTCACTTCTAAGGCTTCTTTTTCCAAAACCTTTCCCATCCTCCCTTGGTTTACTTCAGAGGAAGTCCCATTAAGTTGGTAGAACTGTTTCCAAAGCTTGTACACAAAGGATGGTAGCCTTAAGCTGCTCTGGGAAGGAACCTGAAAAGAAGCTTCCTGCTGGATCTGTAATTGACACCCTTCCTTGTTAAAGAAGTATTTTTCACATATGTGTGATCACCACCTGATGACCTGGATGTGCGAACAGATTGTCACCAATGGGATTTTTCATGGCGGGTTGGGAAATCTATTTATTTGTTAAACATATTCCCCAGCCATCTGCCAGTGAGTTCAAGGCAACATGGGCCTCTCCTTCCTGTCTCTCCAATTATCCTCAGAACAACCCTGTGAGGTAGGCTGGGTTGAGATTCGATCCCAGTACCATCAAGCTTCCCCCTTCATAGTCCAATCCAGTCTGTGACAGATAACCTCAAAAGAAAAACAGGAGAATTTCCATCATAGAGCTGTTTTCTTCCTCGTTCCTGGTCACCTACAGGTGATCTGCCGTGCGCCATAGGTGAGCAGGTAAAGCAGGAAGTTGAGAATCTTTCCCTTCTCTTCCTCTTTTTGACTTATGTATTTCTTGTCCTGCAGTCTCAAGCATCCAGACCAGAACAGTCCGTGATGCAAGCGTTGGAAAGTTTAACGGAAACTCAGGTAAGAGAGAGAGTGCATTTTCTAAAATATATATATATATAATGTAATAATCAGTTGCATGGTTTTTGTCATACAAAAGTCCCCATTGAAGAGAATTCTTAGGAAGAATTTGTGGTTCTTAAAACATCTCTTGCTGGTCTGGTGAGAGAGAGAGTCACCCAAGGTCACCCACTGAGTTTATGGTGAATGTTTGGATGTCCGAAGCCCAGACCAACATCCTGACTGGTAGACCAGTTAGAAGGGGAGTTAAAACAAACGAGAAATTATCCAAAGAAAACTTCCATGCCTAGTCGCCTGGAGTGTCTCCTCCACTCGCCACTGGAGAACAGATTTGGAGAATCTGGAAAGCGAAGTTGTCTCTTATCTGCCCCCTTCCCACAAAGCAAGATCTGGCATGTGGAGAGGTGTGATAGATGTGAGACTTTGTCTCTCTGTCCAATTTTCTGTGACTCTTGAGCTCACTCCTATATTGTGGGTGTCCCTTTTGAGCTGGGGGGGTGTTGCGTATTTCAGTCCGTCCTCATTTCACCCCGCGCCCCCACTTCTGTCTCTGCAGGCGTACACATTTCTTAGCTGTGAAAACAGCAAGGGAGGTGCATAATTTGAATCCAGAGCTCTCCCACATCCAAGGGGAGGAGGGCAGTGGTTTGGGGGGGGACGGTCGTCCTGTTGCATCCAATTCCTGGCACATCTCCGTTATAGTTTAAGGGTGGAATCTGGTGCCCCCAATGGGGCGAGAAGGGGGTGAAGGTTTCATTTCTGCTCTCCCCAAACCTTCCCACTTGCTTTGTCATGAAGGAAATGCTGTATTCATTTGGAGTCTTTTTCTCTGTCTTCTTCCTTTCCGGGCCACTAAAGCTGCTGAGAAGGAAAAGTGTGCAGGGCTGTGCTTCTGATGGAACAGGATTTTTTGTGTGGGGGGGGACACCAGAGAGTTGTGGCGTGGGGGGAGCCGGGTGCGAGTGCCAGCCGGCCATCTGTTTGAGCTGAGGTTATGTCTGTTGCTTCTGTTGTCACTGCGTTCCTTCTTTTAGAGGGCTCCTCTGTTATATATGACAGCATTTTAGGTTTGGTGATGGTGGAGGTTGTTTGCAAGAGGAAGGCGGCTAACGACTGGGGTTTGGGGGAGCAGGGGTTTTACACCCCCCTAAATGTTCAGCTCATAGGTTTTGATTCTCATCCCTAAAACAAGTTCTAATAATAACGGTGATGCCAATTATGATAACATCATATGGGGCATGAGACTATGATTCTATGGGGCTGCCCTTGTCCCAACCCTGTCTAGGCTGATCTTCAGCTCCTTTTGGTTGTGGGCCTTCAAACCATTTCCAGAGGGTTTTCTGGGGCTGAGAGCGTGTGACACGCCCAAGGTCACCCAGTGGGTTTCCACGGCCGGGCTGGGAACCAAACCCTGGTCTCCAGGGTCGTAGTCCAATGATCAAACCTCTCCGCCACACTGTCTCTCCTTTAGCTCATGGGACTGCTCCATCACATCCCCATCTGGGTGGATCTGCGCCCCATGGGACTGTACCCCAACCCTATACCCCAACCCCAGTCTTGCTCGCTCTGCAGCCCAGGGGGCTGGCCGTATTGCATCCTGATCCAGCTGATTTGCTGCCCACATCCCATCTCGGGCCAAGGTGACCCCTAGCAACCGAACACAGCTTCCATCACCCTTGGGGTTGGGGCTGACGGGAGCCGTAGTCCAGGTCATCCACTGGCCGGCTGCCTGGCTGCCTTCCCCTTTTGAGATCGGGAAATGGCTGGCTTCTTTGCCTGTTCTCTACCCCCCCCGCCGCCCCGTTCTCCATCTGCGTGCCTAATTGGCTGGCAGGAAGACCCCTCCCTCTCTCTTTCACCAGAAAGGAACTATGCTGAGATGGGGAGGAGAGGGCGGGAAGGAAGGAGGCAGCCACGCCTCCCATTCATACCGGCTGCAACCGCAGCTTTAGGATCCGTTGACGTCATCCCTGCCAACCTTTCCTCTCTGGCGACAGCAGTGGAAATCTACTTCCTTCCTCCAGTAGGGGGGAGGATGTGTGGTGGGAAGAGAGAAGAGAGATGTCTAAGGCCATTTCTGCACTAGACTGTTATAGTGCTATGATTCCACTTTCAACATCCTGCCCCTCCTGAAACTGCAAACCCCAGGATTCCATAGGATGTTGAAAGTGAAATCATAGCGCTATAACAGTCCGGTGCAGAAATGGCTTAAAAGAGTCTGTCTTAAGTCGCTCTCCTCCTTAAGACTAGACGAGGGAGATATGTGTATGTGTGTCGGAGAGAGTGTGTGTTGGGGGAAATGAGCTTGTCGCCCACCCGAGCCAGCGAAGTGTGAATCTCGGTTGCTTGTTCTTTCCCACCTTGAGATTGTGGGTGTTTGTGGCAGAGGGGGGGACGTCGAAGGGCTTTTCGTGGGGCCGGGAGAAAAGGCGAGAGGGCGGCAATGGAGGGCAGAGGTGGCTTTCTTTCTGGATACGGTGTGGCCACCTGGGTGTGCTGAGGATGATGGGGGTTGCAGTCTGACCTGCCCAGAGGCTGCTAGAAGGGCGGGGCATTACGGGAGTTGGAGGCTGACCTGGTAGAAGGCACAAGGCAATGGGTGTTACAGTGACCCACCCAGATTTAAAAATACAGGGGATTATGGTTGTTGAATTCTGACCCACTTAGAGGATGGCCGATTTGGTAAAGCAGGGGGTGTAATAGGTCTTGCTGATCAAGCTGGTTGCGGGGGTCCAGATTTGGGAAACCTCGTTTTTCCCCCACAAGTCCAGTGACAAGTTTTTAAGGGTCTCTTTCCTTCCCCACATTTGTTTCCCCACCCCCTTCAGAGCAAGACCCCCAAATATCCAGTGGCTTTGAGGGTCGGATCTGGGCCCTTAATGGGGAAGCCAAGGAGAAATTAAGAAATCAAATGGGGGGAGATGCTTTGGAGGAACGCCAGCCCCCATCACGCCCAGTGGCTGTGGTGCCAGGGGATGATGGGTGTTGCAGTCAGTTGTGGCCAGGAGGTTTTAGAGAGGCCAACGGAAAGCCACAAGGAAGAGCTGCAGAGAGAGAGGCATCCCCCCCCCGCTGGTTCCATCCCACCCCAGGCTGCTGCCTGAGCTGTCCTCGCAGCGCCACCCACTCAGAGCAGTGGGAAGGGAGGCAAAGGGTTACTTCGGGCCAAGCGCAAACCCTGCGGTGGAGGAGAAGAGGAAGGAGAATCGTGTGTGTACTCTGAGTCATCCCTTGTTTCTTGGAAGTGGGATCTGCTCTCCGGTTCAGACTCAAGGACAAATCGATCGCATTCTTCTTCTCTGGCTCCGTCCTCCTTTGCCTTTCTCTTTCATTCAGCCCCCACTCAGCAGCACCCCCAAAATCCCCCTTGGCGGAAGGCAAAGGGCTGGCAGTCGGGGAGGGGGAGGACAGAACTGCCTGAATCCAGAGAGACAAAAAAGGCAGACATTTCAGATGGATCCTGGAACGCCTCCCACTGTTACAGGCTGTCTGAGTCTTCGGCTGTAGATGTAGGATTCTCCCTCCGCCCTTCTTCCCAAAAATCTGTCTCTTTCCTCAATTCACTCCCAAGAGAGTGACATTGTGAAGTGGCTTACTCCAGAGTAGATGTGTGCTACTTCTCAATGTAGCTTTGCAATAACACCGGCTTTGGAAGTCATGCTGTCAGTTCAGGCTCCCCCCCCACCAGGGTCTAATGTCTTGTGACCCACTTTGGACAGGGTTTGGTTTTGTAGGAACCAACTTGCACTTTGCATGCAGGTCTGCAAAAGCAGAGATGGCCATTTCATCTACTTTTGCCTGCAGAACATCTCAGAAAAAAAAAATCCAAGTAGCAAAAGGAAGCATTATTTTTAGCTCTGCTGTGAACCTGTGGTACCTGGCAGCCTGACGTGGGCCCACGGGTGCTCAGGGTGGCCTCTGTTCGAATGATGGCATAGGGAGGGAGAAGGAGGGAGGGAGACACCAGGGAAGTGTGAGTCAGCCGGCCCGGGCGGGCGGGCCAGGGCCATCTCCACCAACTTTATGTTGGCCTCTGACGTCAAAAGAATCTGGAGGAGAGGAGCCAGGGAGGGGAAAGAGGGAGGAAAGCAAACAAATCTCTTTAGGAAAGAGGAGAGAGAGAGAAAAAGAACTTGCCAGTCTTTTTTCCCCTTGTGCCGGAGGGGAAGGGAGGGGAAGAGCAAGCAGTCTAGTGGTTACAGGAGAACAACTGGAATAGAAGCTTTAATTGTGGAGAGGTGATGTTTTTAGCTAGGTCTTTTTAATTGTTGTCAGCAACTTTTGAGTCTAACTTGGGGGAAAAATCAGGGTATTAAGACGATGACAATGCTGAATTTCTTGCATAGATGCCTGCCAAATTCTACATCTAGGTCTTGAAAACCAAACAAACAGGTATGGAGGGATATTTGGCTTCGTAGCAGTACAAGTGAAAAAGACCTTGGGATTACTGTTGAACAGAATTTGAACCTGAGCCAGTATTGTGATGCTACGGCAAAGAAGGCAAATGCTATTTTAGTCTGCATTAATGCAGACATAGTTTCCAAGTCAAGGAAAGTAATAGTCCCACTATATGCTATGTGGGTCAAGCCTCATCTGGAATCCTGCGTTCAGTTCTGGGCACCTCATTTTAAGACTATAGACAAGTTTGAGTGGGTTCAGAGAGAGGGAGCAAGGAATATACGAGCTACGAAATCGATGAGGAAGGGTTTGAGCAGTTGGCCATGTTCTCTTGGTGAAGAGAAGACTGAGGGGTGACATGATGGCCCTCTTTAAATATCTCAGGGGTTGTCCCAGAGAGGAAGGGGGAGGTTTGTTCTCTGTTGCACAGTCCCATCATCTGTGCCAGTTGGCTTTGCAAAAGACATTGACAATTTTTAAATTACCTCTTCCGTTTTGCATGTGGCTATTTTGGCTTTGATGCATTTGCAACTGCCCTGTGAGGCGGGACACTGTGGAAACAAGGGGTTGGAAAAGAGGGAGAGAGAACTGAGACTGTGTGATTCTCCTGGGACTAAGGACAGGTCCATGTTGCATGCTTAGCACTCAGACCCAGTGCCTAGGGAACTGCAGAAGATTTGGAGCCTGATTTTCCATCTGGGGGACTCTCTCAGGGCTATATGAACTGCTAAGATTTTTTTTTAACCCCCTTCTATTTTTGGGAGAAAACAGGGATCTTTGATGTTATCGCAGTGCAGGAACAGGGGGTGCAAGCATTTTCAAAGCCAGGTTGCTCCAATTCAGACGCAGTTCGCCCTCTCTTTGGGAAATGAGGAGTCCGGAGGGAACGAGGGCCACAAACCCAGCTCCAGAGACCATATATGGCCCAGGGGGGACAACACAGAGGTGCCATTGTTGACATGGTGTGTATTTCTCAAGGGGGAGGGAAGAAGCAAGCAGGCAAACCACAGGGAGAAGGGAAGCTTGGGGTGCATTTAGGGGGACACAGGAGGAAGCTGTCCCGCCAGGTCCTTTTGGGGGCAGGAATGGAAGGGGTTTGCATATGATCCTTGCCATCTGCGCCGAGCTTGGGCCTTGGAGAACAAAGAGCCCAAGGGCTTCTATTCAGATGGGAAGAAAAGGGGATTCCAGGATGGAAGGGGGAAGGGGGGAGGACAGCTCTTTGTGTGTGTGTGTGTGTATGTTTTGGAGAGATGACCCTGTTGTTGCATGTCCCATCCTTCCTTCTCTGCCTCTCTGTCCTTGAACCAACTCCTTCATCCTCCCCCCATCCCTTTTTTTTAAATAGCACGGGGCGGGCTGGAGTTTGTCTTGGGCGGCTGCCCAGAACTCTTTTGTTCAAGCCAGCGGGGGCGGGCCGGTTGGGAGTCGTGACTGGCTGGGAAGGAAGCCTGACGGGGAAGAGGAGGGAGAGCAAGAGAGAGAGTGTGTGTCTTTTGTGGGAAAAAGAATAAGGAGAGCTTGGAATTTCAGTGTGGGATTTCGTGACTGGTTTGGGGGGAAAAGCCACTGCCGAGAAGGCGAGATCTTAAGATGGCCGCCTCTTTTGGCTCCCCTTCCCTGGGAGACTTGGTGGCTAGTCTAGAGTGTGGCGTGGGGGTTAAGAGTGCCAGGGGTTTGGAAATGTGGGTCCGAGTTGAGCAGTGAGAACTGAGCGGTGCCCGACTGGTTTGTCCGGTGGCGATCAGTGGCTCACTTGTCTGTGATCCACTCCTGGTTTGAGTCTAAACTTTGAAGGATCTCACTCTCCGTCTCCCAGCACCTTGGTTCAGCACCTTGGACAGAGGCTTTAAAGTCTGTGTCATCTTCTCACCCATCAATCTACCCAATCAAATATGTTGGGGGCTTCATTTTTCAAGGCATGGAGGAGAACACAGCTTGGAAACCTGGACTGGGACAACAAGAAAAAGTTGCCGCTCCCAGAATCCCCAGACAGCAATTTAGCAATTTGTGGAATTCTGGGAGCTGTAGTTTTCTTTTTTTCCCCAAGCTCTGGAGTCAGATTTATCCACGGAGAGTGAGTTTGCACTCTGTGTGTGCTCAGGTGCCCTCAAAGCCATTCTCAGATGAAGCATGGCAGGTTGCAAAACAATCAGTAAGAATAAGAAGATTATAGGGGGACTCTAAACCTTCTTTGTCTCTAAAACAACAGAATATTTCCTTTATCGCTTATATTTTGCTTTGTAACGCAAGACCAGGGTCCTGTTGCACTACACAGTTGAAGTATGATGGTTCCACTTTAGCTGCTGTATGGCTCCAGCCGGTGTTATCCTGGGATTTGCAGTTTAGAGGAAAACATTTAGAATCCTCAGCCTGAGAGCTCTGCTGCCTCAGCAAACTACTCATCCCAGGATTCCAAAGGATGCAACCCTGGCAGTTACTGTGGAATCATCATGTGGCAACTGTGCAGTGTGGAAGGGCCCCAGGCTCCTTGCAAAACCTTCTCTTCTTCCCCCACCGTATCCGAAACTCACGCCGTCACCTCTCCACCCACCTCTTCCTCCTGCAGCCACCATCTGGCACGCACAGCCAGCCTGGTGTTCTGGGTTTCTAAAGCCCTTGTTCCCACGAGTTTCTCAGAAATTTAGGGGGTAGGGCCTGAGCTTCCGGGATTTTTGGTTTGCAACAATCGAGCACGTGCGGTTTTGGGGAGGGTGAGTAGAAGAAGGATTCCCGCATGCTACCTAGGGAGCGTTCTTTGGTTTTCTTTCGATGACATTTTCTGCAAGAGGTGAACAGAAGGCGGGGTGAGGCCGTGCGCTCAGGAGGAAGCTGGGAGTTTCGTAAGCGCAGGGACTGACGTCAAATCAGTCAACAGCGGCTTTAAAACAAACAAGACTGAATTGCAGCAATAAATTCCTCGTCTGGAGTCCTCCTGAAGGGCACGGGTGCTCTGTGCATGCTCAGGAGCCATCCTCTTTATTGATTTCCTCTGACATTCCAGGCCTCATTCTTGACATTTCACCATTGGTGGTGGTTTAATTTTTGCAAGCACAAGTTCTGTGCGTGTTTGGTTTTGGCTCTCCTCTGCCTCTCTCTTTGCAGACTTGGCGGCAGGCAGAAAAATAACAGTTTCTCATCCCTTCCTAGTTCAACTGGCAGGGAGAAAAATTTCCAGTCGTATCTCTTCTTTTTAAAGAAATGTCTTTTAAAGGTTCCGCCCTGGAACCGTGAACTCCACCTGGTTAAGCAAATAATTAACGGCTGTCTTCCCCCCCAACCCCTTCCCCAGTAACCAGTGTTGCCCTGGAACTCTCCAATCCTGGCAGATCTCATGGGAGTGTGTGTATTATGGTCTGTCCAAAGCAATCCTCCCTCAGGGCGGAGGTGTTGATAAGCTCTGGCAGAGCTGGGAGTTGCCATGGAACAGCAATTCCCCCTTGCTTTGAATCTGACCTTTTCCCCTCTCCTCCCTCTTTGCCTTGAACAGCAGCCTGACAGGTAGGAATTCAACAGAGGCAGCTCTTTGCAACCCAGAACTGGGCTGGGCTGCATTTGTTGAAGCACTGCCTTGAAGGTGGGTCACCAGAGGATTTGCCTCTCAAAGAAACAAGTTACAGAGGTGGTCCAGAAATACATGCAAAACCAAAGCTGGGTTTGTGGGTGGCCAGCAGAATTTGTAAGTGGTATTTGTAATAATAATTTGTAATAATTCAATATGGGGGAAACATGACTTCCCCTCCACAAGCTACATCTAAAATCAAGATCTCTCCCCCCCCACACACACACTGCCTGTACTGTTTGTTGTTAGGTGGCTTCACTCTTGACTTGTTGTCATCCCTTCCTAGCATTTTCTTCAGAAGAGATATGCCCTCGCCTTCCTCTGAGGCCGAGAGAGTGTGACTTGCCCAGGGTCACCCAGAGGATTTTCACAATTGAGCAGGAATTTGAAGTTCTAAACCCAACAGTCAAAACCACCACACTGACTCATTACAGTAGGTTCCCCATATCCACACAGGGAGAATACATTCTCGGACTTACTGTAAATAACAAAAAATGTGGTTAATGAAATGCTATTTTTTTTTTCAATGAGATGAACGATGGAGGTATCGGGTATACAGGTTGGAGAGGAGGCCCTGACACTGGACAGAACATTAGAATCTGTGGGGAAGAAGGCTTCATAGCCATTACCTGCAGCCCAAAACCAGTGCCCAACTGACAAAAATTAACAAAAGGAGATGAGGACAAAATGTTTTTGGACTGCATTTCATCATGGATGAGCAAAACTGTGGATACTGGTCACGCGGATATAGGGGACCTACTGTATTTTTTGTTTGTGAATACTTTGTTGTGATATGCCTTCAAGTTGATTCCCAACTTCTGTTGATCCTCTCAAGGGGTTTTCTTGGCAAGAGTTTTTCAAAGAAGGTTTGCCATTGCCTTCCCCTAAAGCTGAGAGAGTGTGACTCGCCCAGGGTCACTGCGTGGACTTATCTATGGCTGCGTTGGGGCTTGAACCTTGGACACACCAAAGAGTCCTAGTATGACACGCATACCGCTCCAAAATATGGCAGTTTTGTTGTGGCTTTCCAAATGGCATCCCCTTTGCCACCTAAAATCTCCTCCGTTCTTTTCTCTTCCTCTCAGGTAAACGACTTCCTGTCGGGAAGGTCCCCGTTGACGCTCGCCCTCCGCGTCGGGGATCACATGATGTTCGTCCAGCTCCAACTGGCGGCTCAGCAGAGCGGGGGTCAGCTCCAACACCGCCACATGGTCGCCAGTCGCGGAGAGCAGGCCGGAACGGCCAACGCCCCGACGACGCCCCTGCCGGCTGCCGGAGTGGCGGCCTCTGGTTGCCGTACACCTCACGGTAGCAACAGCGGTGGCGGCCCCGCCTCTGGTTTTGCCCGCATCCCCACGGTGCCTGCTTGCCAGCCAAGTCCTTCCGCTTCCCCTTCGCCGGCCGTGGCCACCCCCATGTACTGTAGCTCCACCCATCCCACGCCAGTCACGGCAGGCATGTTCCGGTCGCACGGGACCAGCACGCAAGCGGTGAACGGTGCCAGCAGCGGGAGCGTGGTTTCGTCGTGTTCGGAGGTCAGTTGTGGGCTCATGGTGGAAAAGGGGTTTGGGTCCCCAGTCTAGCACTCCAACCACTATTTCACACTGGTTCACATGGCAAAATTTCTTCCAATTGGCTTTCTCCGAGGCTGTGAGAGAGTGAGACTTGCCCACGGTCACCCCAGTGGATTTCCATGGCTGAGTAGGAATTTGAACCCTGGTCTTTCAGAGTCTTAATCTTTCAAACAACTCGAAATGTAGTAGCCCTGGAAAATGGTTTCTGTGGCGGCTTCTGCTTGCCCTGTGATCGTCTGTAGCCCTGCTGTGCTCCGTTTGATGAAATACAGGTTGGTGTTGATGCCTGCAAGCTATGGGTTTCACAGAGTTCTTTGCCAGGCCAGATGAAGAACTCTGTGAAATCTTAGCAGCTCGCATAGTTTGGGCAGGGCTAATGGTCAAGTAGGAGCTTTTTGTGGCCCTTGTTCTATCACTCCAGCAAACTGGGAAAGCTTCAAAGCCAAGAAGCCTGCACATATTCCATGATCTGGGCAAGCACAGAGTTACAGTTACTTGCTACTAGAAGCTAAAAAGCTTCACTTGGAAACCAGGCTAAAATCCAGAATCTAGTCTCCAGAATCTATGCTAACTTTTCACTCCTGAGCATGTTTAGACTCCCTGTTCCCACCTGTAGCTTAGAATAACCCAAACTCATCCCCTGTAGGAACTAACAAGAGTGGAAATTGTGTGGCCCTCCAGATTTTGTTGGAATGCAACTCCCAGCAGCTCCAGCCAGTGTTGAGGAATGATGGAAGTTGCCATCCAGCCTCTGGAGAGTTGCACAGTTCCCATATCTGTTAAGACGTAACTGTGGGTAGTTCACTCTCAGTTTCTGGTTCACTAAATATGGGGGGGGGGGGAACTTCAGTTCCTAGAAGCCACAACCAACATGGTCAAGGATTCTGGAGGCTGAAGTCCAAAACATCTGAAAGACCTTTCTAGATGTATCCCAATTTGTAGGGGACAGCTTCCCAATTAATTCTCTGCCATCCCACTTTTTCCACTGTATTTGAACTGCCCCGGTTTCTCTCCCCTCCTCCTTTTCTCCCCTGCTTTTGTCCTCAGCTTGCTTTCCCTGCAAAAGGACTTAAAACTGCAAAAGTAGTTTTTGCTCATTTAACTCAGAGAGAGGAGAGGAGGGGGCAGAATCTTGCCCTTCCCAAATTCCAGTTCTCCTGGTTCTGACTAAAAACAGGCTGGCTTTGAAAGGAGCGCAAGATGCTGCCCTTGACTGAGGACAAAGTAAATTTTGGTCCATTTAGCTCAGTGTTGTCCACTTTGACAGGCAGCATTGCTCCATAGGTTGGGGACGAAGGTTTTCCCAGTCTTGTTTGGAGATGCTTGAGATAAATGCTGGGGTGTTTTGTAGCCAAATCAGGAGCCTGGACACTCTTGCCCATCAAAGAGATATCCAAAAACTGGACCTAAGTTACTAGTCCCCTTGCATCAATGGGAACATAGTAAATCAGTGCATCCATTGATGTGATGAATCTACTATAGTTGGGACTAGCAGCTGGATTTAGACCTGGCATCTCTCCCCAAATCTCTTGCTCCCCCATTCTCTGGTTCACACTTTTCCCCCATCCCTTGCTTTCCACCCTCTCCTGGTCTCCTCACTTCCATTTTTTATTCAACTCATTATTCTGGCCCTGCTGTAAAAACACACACACAAACACACCTACACCCCCACCTTCCAAGGGTGGGACAGTCCCTGCCCGTAGGCTTGTAATCCAAAAGAGATGATGCAGCACAAAAGGAAAAAGGCAGGAGGAGGGAGAAGAAAAACTGCAAACTCAGCAACTAGTTATTACTAGTTACAAAGTTCTTCTCAGTCAGGGAGGGAGGGAGGACAGCAACCTCCCCTTTTCTGGAACATTCTCCCTGAAAGGCAGGGTATATAGAGCATTATTGGTAGCCTTTTTCTGAAACCGTTTATGGTCAGCTTTGACCTCCTACACGGAGAGGTTACTTCTGATTTAGGGTTGCCAGATCTCAGGGCCCGGTGGATTATGCGATTACTTAGTTAGCTTAATTCTCCTTCCCACTCATATTGGCACCAGGGCCCACCCTCCACTCTCCTCTGCAGCTACCTTCTCCCTAGAAGCAATTGGCTAGTATAAATCCTAGAGCTGGAAGAGACCTCAAAGGCCATCCAGTCCAACCTCATTCTGCTGTGCAGGAATACACCATCAAAACGTTCCCTACAGATGGCCAACGAGCCTCTCTTTTAAAAAAAAAAAAATCCAAAGGAGGAGACTCCACCACACTCCCAGGCAGCAGCATATCCCAGTGTCTAACTGCTCTCACCATCAGGAAGTTCTTCCTAATATTCAGATGGAATCTCTTTTCCTGAAGTTTGAGTTCGTTGTCCTGTGTCCAAGTCTCCGGAACAACTGCAAACAGGCTTGCTCCATCTTCCATTATGACAGCCCTTTAAATATTTAAACATGCCTATCATATGCCTCAGAGGGCATTGCTTCTAGACCTTTGACCCTTTGGTCATCATCCTCTGGACATGTTGCAGCTTGTGAATCTCTTTCCTGAATGGTGGTGGCCAGAACTGGGCACAGAATTCCAAGTGGAGTCTGACCAAAGCAGAACATTTTCCTTATCCTATCTCCCTGAGTAACTGAGAAGGCATAACCCCCTGCCCATTTCTTCTTCATCTGGGAACAGCCTCCTTTGCTAAGATTTCTCTCTTGATTTCCAGACACAAAAAATATGTCTTGTATGAATGACACGCTGTGAGTGACTGATATTTGGATATTTAATGCACAAAGGCATCCTTAGGTCTCAAGTTTTGACCTGGAAACCTCAGGGTTTGGAGCAATCCTTAAATGGCAGCCTGGTTATCTGTTTTATTTTGATTTATTTTTTCCCCTCCATGTGCTCTATATTTTGTTCTCTTCCCTTCCAGGTGGAATGCGCAGCACAGAGTACCAGTTCTCCCAGCCCGACTCAGCCTTCCCGGACCCGCAAACCTGGCGCGGTGATTGAAAGTTTTGTTAACCACGCGCCTGGTGTCTTTTCCGGAACGTTTTCTGGTAGGCTTCGATTAAATTTTCCTCTTCCCAGCCTCCCAAGAACCCCATTTCTTCCTCTGGCCTAAATATAGGCTGGCTTTGATGCCGGCAAGCCATAAGGTTATTTGTTGCCAGGTGCCTTCAAGTCATTTCCGACTTGTGGCAACCTAGGTGCCCAAGGTCACCCCATGGGTTTTTATTGCTGAGCCGGGAATCGAACTCTGGTCTCCAGGGTCGTAATCCAATGCTCAAACCACTATGGCTCTCTCATCCCATATACTTCTAGAAAGCAATATGCTGAGCCAGAGCTGATACCACATCCAGAAGGCTGTTACTTAATGTTCATGAGAACTAGAAAGTGTTCTTTTAAAAATGATAAATCCAGCTTTTGTCTTAGGTAGACGGGCAAGAGTGTGTTCTTGAGGCCTCTTGGCATCCAGTTATGAGCAACAGCTACCTTTAAAGAAAAGGAAAGCAGCCTTTTAGGCAAAATGGAACCATGAGGACTAGCCACTTGGTTTCTTTTTTAGGTTTTGCAGTAGTGGGCATGCTGATTTTTCAACAAGGTCTGGTGGGGTTGGTCATAATCCATACTAAACTGCACCGTTCTCTCTCCTCCACCCACAATTCCCCCTTCCAAATAAACACCCCAGGCACTTTGCACCCCAATTGCCAAGACAGCAGCGGACGGCCGCGCCGGGACATCAGTACCATCCTCCAGATCCTCAACGACCTCTTGAGCGCCACGCGGCACTATCAGGGCATGCCCCAGTCGCTGGCACAGCTGCGGTGCCAGACCCAGTGTTCCCTGTCCTCCTCGCCGCCTCCTTCCCCGGATCTCGCCAGCAACACTACCTCAGAGAAAATCGTTGCTGCCGCAGCGAACCAACCCTTGCATTTGGGGTCCCCCTGTACGGGCCAGGGAGCCACCTGCAAACCTATTGGTGAGTCTTTGGGTGCACTTCAGCTGCGTTGGGAGGTGGGAGTTTTTCAAGAATTTGAGCCCAGAATATATTTATGGATGACAACTCCCAGAATCCCCCAACCACCAGGTGGAAGTAGCTGTCCTACATATCTGGAAGATGCCAGGTAGAGAAGGTTAATTTCAGAAGCATGCAGTCTATCTGTCTGTCTCTGGGTGAACTCAATGTGGAATTTCTTTTCTCTTGCTTGCACAACACCCCAGTCAGGTAGGTTAAAAGGATAGGTACCCAAATGGCCAATCCCTTTGCTTTTCTACTCCTCCTCTCCCAACAGGGAAGGAATGCTGAATAACTTTCTCTCCTAAATATGGTGGGAGGTGAGCTTCGGGCTTCATATCCTTAGACTTTGTTTCTCTGTATCAGACCTCTGAACATGTGCAGAGAGTCTCCTAGTATGGAGGTTGGACGGCCACCTCTCGGGAGTGCCTTACTTGTGTATTCCTGCATGGGAGGAGATTGGAATAGATGGCCTTTTGAGGTCCCTTTCTTTTTAGGAAGTTGTTCTGCATGGTCCATTTAATCAGAGCCCATCTTCAGATGAGGCTCAGAAATACTGGATGGTACAGTCCTTCCTGGATGGCAGAAAGACTGGTAGGGTCCTTCCAGAAGCTGTGCCACTTCAAGACAAATTTGGGGTGGGGTGGGGGTCCTATAAGTGAATGCTAGTCCTCCCGTCTACTGATGCCAAAAAGATCTAGATAACCCTTCTAAGATCCCAGACTTGGAGGGGGAAAGATTGAGGGATAGACAATCAGTTTGGAATTGAAAGTGGGTGGCGAGTCACCCACTCTGGATCTGATGAGCTCTTGCTTGCATCCCTTCTCCCTCCCTGTTGAGTCTTCCTGAGTGTTAAGTTGCTCTATTTCTTTTTCTTTTTTAAGTTATCTGGGTGGAAATTTACATATGCAAATACCCCACAGGTTCATGGGCTCGGTGATTGGTTTGCTAATGGGCAGCCATGGCCTCATTCAAAGTCCGATGACATCTTTGTTTTTCTCCAAATCATTTCCTGTTAAATTAGCATTTTCCCTTTGCTTTCTTTGTCAGAATTACCTGCATGCCATTTCCATATGGAAATGGTGCCACCCTCGCCTCTAGACTAAGGGTGGGTGGTTCTCCTCACTCCCACAACATTTCCTTCTTCATACAAACAGCTTTTCTTCTGTTTTGTTGAAAATAGCCTTTTTAAGTGGCTCATTTTCTTCCTTCCACAATCCATCCTTTCTCAGAAGGAGGCACTCTGTTTTACATACCTCCTGGCAAGCCAGTAACAAAGGCCTCGAATCCCATTGCCCTAGTGCCCATCAGAGGAGACCCATTGAATAATAACTTTACACTTGAAGTGCCACTGATAGTTTGGCTAAATAGCATGGCAGGGGTTCTATGAATATGCCCTCCTCTGAACCTGCTCCAACTTGTCTCTATCCTTCTTAAAACGAGGAACAAGGTGCCGCCAGATGAGGCCCAGCTAGCACAGAATACAGATAATACAGGCAAGAATAGGATTTGCCTTGTTTGCTGCAGTATCACCTTGCTCCCTCACGTTCAGCATTTGATCCAACAATAATCCTGAGGTCCTTTTCACACATACTGCTGCGAAGCCAAGTTTTTCCCATCCTACACCGGATTTTCTGGCCATAATGTAGATTTTTTGAGTTTTACTTTATTCATTCCAGCCCAATTTCCTAGTTTGTCAAGGTCCTTTTGAATTCTCAGTTCTTGTCAACTAATCCATTTTTTCCTCCCTTAACTTAAAAGAGATAGAATAAGGGACAATTTAATCTAGCCTCCTCACTTCTAGGCAGAACATGGCTATAGGGTAGAGTGGAGGGTAAGTCCTGGTACCACCAAGAGTGGGAAGAAAGGAGGACGTTAATACACGTACTGCCTGGAGAGTTTTTGCAAACTGCTGAAAGTAATTAATGAAGGCTTGTGAATTTTAGCAAGCTGCTCCAGTAGTAACTGAGCTGGAGACTTGCTCCCAGTTTGTTCCTCCTGCCCAGATCAGGGCCCCCAAAACTGGAGAACTGCACCCGCGTCTCCCATCTGGAGAAATGAAGGCTGAGGAAAACTGGGAACCCTTAGGGCTGGATGATCCCTGCTTTGTATTCTTGCCACTGCTCTTTATCTTCAGCGAGGAGGAAGCTGTAGGCTGTAGGCGGCCGCTGTCCCAAAATAGCACAGGAGTTGGCGGGGGCGACAGGAGGGGGGCGGCCGCAGCAAAACAGCTTGGCTTCTGCTTCCCAGTCGCCCACCCCCAGCCTCATTTTCTGGTCAAAGTGGTGGGGAGAGGAGGAAGAAGAATCTCTTTTCTCCCCTTGTCTAGTCCACTTCTCTTTCCAGAAGCTAGGGGGTTTTTTTTTGCAGACACGGTTCCTTTCTCGCTGTCTTGGAGATTTTGTACGTGAGCAAGAGGCAGGGAAAGAGGCCTACCATGTGTTTTTGATCCAGACCCAGGCCCCTTCCTTTTCCCGCTCTCCAGTGTTTGGTTCCCCAGCCCGATTTTGCATAATCTTTGCGGCGCTCCATGAAAATCTACAGCAAGAGGGAAGTGGGATTTAAATGGAGAAGAAGCAGCCAGGAACGGCACACAGAATCCGTCCCCCTTCCCCTCCCAGAATTGCATTGTTCTCGTACGGGCCGTGAGACTAGAAGCCTTGCGGTTGGGAGGATGTGGCTGACTAGGACGGCGGAGGTTTTGGACTCTCCGCGCCCTCTTCTCCTTTCCCATCCAGAGACGGGAATCGTGTGGCCCACCAAGGTCCTGGGTGGTGTAGAAGCTTGAACACTGAACTAGGGCTGGACTCCCTGCTCGTCCGTGAAAACCCCCACTAGATTCCCTTGGGCATCACGCTTTCTCAGCCTCAAACCGAAGGCCGTGGCAAACCTTCCCTGAAGAATTCTTGCCAAGAAAAACCCTAAAAGAGGGTTGTCGTTGGTGTTGACTCGAAGACATGTAACAACAAGCCGTTAGCCAGAAACAACATCTGGGCCCCAGCATGGCGGAGTGGTTTTGAGTGTCAGACTAGGACTCTGCGGAGACCCCCTGTGTGTCCTTGGGCAAGTCACACACACTCAGCCTCAAAGAAGGGCTGGAGTAGGACCAGAGTTCAAATCCCTGCCCAGCCATCGGATCCCACCAGCTGACCTTGGGAAGGTCACACTCTCCCCACCCCAGAGGAAGGCAATGGCAAAACCCTTCAGAATAAGCAGTGAGGAAGGCTGCAGAATGGGCAGAATATTTTTCCCTGAGATGCTAGCTGTCTGCATGTGGGGATATGTTTATTTCTATCTAAGGAAGCCTTCCATTGCCCACAGTCCAAACGGAAATGGGCAAGGCACAAGTCTCCAAGGTCCCTTCATATATCTTTTGAGAAAAAGTTTCTTATTTTTTCTCCACTCGGCTGATTCACATTTCTAACCATCTCAGTTGCAATTCTATGTAGTCCTGCTGCCCCCAACAAGCAAGGGGGGCAAATTGGGCAGGTATCAGTTCCTCCAATCCTGAGCCACCCTTTCCCTTGGCTTTTCTCTTGGCCTCCCTTACAAAGGTGTTGTAAGGATTCCTGAAAGTGTGCTGATATTTTTGAACGCTGCAAAGTTGTGAGTGCATTTCTAGGTTCACTCTGCAAAGGCTTGATCAAGGGGTGTAGTTGGCATGGCCTGTGTGGCAGGATTAACTTGAACTCCAACCCTGCGAGGGAGATTGTAGCCCACAAACCTTTGCAGTACCCCAAAGTAGACGCCCACCCTTCTCTCTTTCTTCTCACACCCCCCCCAATGCGTTCCAGGCATCTTTCATCCTCCATCTCATCTGTTACCACGCTCTGTTTCTCACATGCAAGGCAAGCTGGCGTCTCTCTCTCTCTCCTCCCCTCCGCCCCATATCTCTGTGTGCACTGCCCTAGATACGTCACACAGATGCCTGTGAAGTTGTCAACCGGCAAGGCACCCCCTTGACAAGCCACAAAAAGAAAAACCTACACATCCCCTAGAGAGAGAGAGAGATCAGGCGATGCCACCTGCCAGAGACACAACAGAAAATGGACTCGGGGCGTGTGGTGGGGAGGGGAGCACACACTATTTTAAGGTTGTAGAAGAGAGGAAGTAGAACCGTTAGTGTGTGTTTGTTGTATGGCACTCCTTCCCTCCACAAGTTGTGTGCGAGGTTGCACGGCGCCGCGTTCTAGGGCAGAAGTGAGTCAACGGTGGCTTTTTCGTGTGGCCCATGGCTCCTGCTGACTTCTGGGACCGCTGCTTTTCTTTGCAAAAAAAAAAAAAGAGGGGGGATTGCCTTTCCCAGAAGGCTCTGGGAACAGCACTGCGCCATTTGAATTGTCAGCTGGGGACCACAGGGCATTCTGTGGCCACAGAAAACACCTTTGGTCACTTGTCCCTGAGTTTCTTTAGTAGTCTCCAGCCAAAGGGGTAGAGATCCATGGCGAGGAAGAGAGATTTAACTGTCCATCTTCCTGCATCATTTCCAGGGGGGGTGGGCAAGGGTGCAAATTCTCCAGTTTTGGTAGTCTCAGCCCACAGGCAAGAGGAAAGGGTTGAGTGTGAATCTCCTGCTCAGTTAGGAAGACAGCAGATTGCTTCAGTGTGCAAGGCAAATGGCAGTGTGTTGGTGCAATTTGCAAACGCTCTACAGGAAATCTTTTATATTTACTGAATTAGCCTCCTCCTTCACTGTCACCAGGGCCCACCCTCCACTCTTCTCTGCATCCACCATCTGGCTGGAAGCCCATAAGCTGGACTAAAGGTTCCTTATCCTATCTCAGTCTGAGAACAGCCCCTTTAGTTTCTTTGTTATGCCCCCTGCTGTAATAAATGTGCCAAGAGCCAGCAATGCTGTTGTGATTTGAGCATTGCACTGTGACTGTGGATACCTAGATTTGAATCCCCACTCAGCCAGGGAAAACCACTGGGTGACCTTGGGCAAGTCACACTCTCTCAGCCTCAGAGGAAGGCAAAGGCAAACCCCCTCTGAAACAGTCTTGGCCAAGAAAACCCTATGTAAGTCAGAAGCAACTTGAAGGCACACAACAAGAACAATTAATGTGCCAGGCTTCAGGGTACCCCACAGGTCTCTTTACTGCTTCTTTTTAGGAATTCAGTTCCTCTGTAGATGCTTGCCAAATTCCAGTCTCTTCTTTAACCTATGCATATTTTTCCCTCTCCTCTTTTCCCACCCATCACACTGAATTTATCATACAGTGTGAGCTCTGATAATATTACAAGTTTTCCTGCTATATTAAATCTGTCAGCCTTCTGGACACCACAGGTCTCTCTGTGGCTTCTTCTGCTATAATTAAGCTGTCAGTCTTCTAAGTGCCACCGGTCTTTATTGCTTCTTTTTTTGCGGCGGGGAGGAGTTCATCTCTCTGGCAGACGCTCACCAAATGCCGATCTCTTCTTTAATTGACGTATTTCTTTTCATTCTTCTCTTCCCACCTACTCTGGTCCTGATGACTTTGGGGGAGAGAGAGAGAGAGAGAAATTGCTCCATGGCCAAGTTTGTTATTGAGTGGGTGCCACTTTTTCCTCTTTCTCCGCCGCTCCAGCCCCATCTCTGTAAACGTTCAATTGTTCGTCCGCCCACGGGCTGCTAAAGCGAGTGAGAACGAGAGAAGGAGCCCGCGAAGGAGAGAGAGAGAGAGAAAACGCACCCTCTCCCTTCTTTGACGGATGAGGAGTGGGAGGCGTGAAGCGAGGCGAGGGGAAGTGATCAAAACCCGGAGCGGGGGGATGCAAAGCGACACAGCGACGGTGGTGGGGGAGGCAGAGAGCATCAAAAACAAAAAAAGAAGCCGCTCGGTGCCAGAACCGCTGTTTGCCTCCTTGTCCTTTCTGACTCTGTTGCTATGGAAATGAGCCCAGTTCTTCCTCTGTTCTCCCCCATGCTGGGGGGGGGATAGTTGTCAGGAAGCCGAAATCCAGTTTCAAGACCACCACCGCCACCCCCTGCGCACAGGGCATGGGGCATCTGATGTCATACTTGTTTCCTTTTTGCTTCGGTGGGTGATCCATCAGCTGCCCCGTCAGCACTGGGGCAGCCGTTTTGGACTTTGCAGGCGCCAACCCTCGGCCAGGCTCTGGCCACAGCCGCACGGGCTTTCTTGCTGAGCAACTGATGGACTCGGGGCTCATGGGAATTGTAGCCCTTGACATTGGAAGGCCCAAATTTCCCCACTCCTGCTGCATAAGAGGAGATGGATTGGCTCCAGCCAAAGGCCATTCTCTGGTCCAGCATTTGGCTTCCTCCCATGGCCAGCTGGGTGCCCTGGGAAGCCACAAGTAGGGTGTAAAATTAGCAGCCCTCCACTGATTCTCCTCCTCTTACTGGTACGTAGTGGTAGACCAACATAAACACTGGAGGCTCTATACTGGGGTGGGCAAGTGTGGACTGCTTGCTTTCAGAAGTCATCGTAAAGGCTGGACACTACACCACAGTAGTATTTAGACTGGAACTGCAGAGTTCTGGGTTCAGATTCCCGTAGCTGTAGAGGACAGCCTTGGTCAGTCTCTTGTCTCTCAGCTTAGCTGCTAGGAAATTGGGAGGTTCCCAAAATCCAAAGGTGTCACCTCACCCTTGGTTTCCAAAAGACTGACTTGCTAGTGCCCAAACTGAACCTTTATAGTAGACGGCCAGGAGGATTCTGGGAAGAGACGTTAGCATGGGGAGAAGCAAATTGAGAAAGAACCTAATATTATGTGACACTCTTTAAAATCAGATGCATACACATTTGAAGCCAAAGAAATGCATTTAGTGTTGTTCTGGTTTTAAATTATTTATCTTGTTCTAATGGCAATCCTACATTACAGGTATACAGTGAGCCCTTCACTTTTGTGGGGGTGCAAGATCCCTGTGAAAGTGGGGGAAATGTGAATAAATTTTAATATTTTAAGAAATGTTGAAACCTCTTTAATTTCTGGTCTCTTCCTCCTTGCTTTTTAGGTGACCGCTTGCGGCAGACAGAAAACCGCGCCACGCGCTGCAAGGTGGAGCGCCTCCAGCTCCTCATGCAGCAGAAACGGCTCCGCCGGAAAGCCCGACGGGATGCCCGGGCCCCGTACCACTGGCTACCGAACCGCAAGTCTAGCCGGACCAACAGTAATAGTAGCGTTTCGAGCGAAGGCAGCCTCGATCTGGACTTCGAAGACTCGGTGTGGAAGCCCGAAGTCAAGGCGGACATGAAATCTGAATTTGTTGTAGCATAAAAAATAAGAAAAATAACGGACCTCAGATTTTTGGGGCGGAGGGGACGAAGCATTGGGGGGGAAGGCCGGGGAAGGGTATTGGAAAAATGAAAAAGACTGTTTAGTAATAATTAATAATACATTTTTTTTTTGGTCCATGAGAGCAAAGGAGTTCTTTTTTTTTTTCCTGGGTGCTTGATTCTTAAAAGACTCGGTTGCTGTGGATTTCTCTGGGTGGACCTCTTCTTTGGATGTATTTAGTTTAGATGAGACACCCTTTTTTGGAACAGTATTTTCTATGATTTTTGTCCCCAAACTTTTGCTCTTCCTTTATTTTAAGAACTGAAAACAGCTGGGGGAGGGAGCGCTATCAAGTGAACAAGCAATGTCCCTCTCCCAGGAAGAGAACTCGAAAGGAAGATGGCAAATGCTTCTTATTTAAAAAGGAAAACGCATCGGTGGTTTGAGGGTGTGGCTTTTTTTTTTTGCGGTTTAAGAAAGAGGATTCTTCAAACACAGCTGCCTTAGATGACGTGCGGAAGAGAAGACGAACCTCGGGGAGGGGGGGAACCGAAGTGGACTTCAGACACATGGAACTGGGAGGGACAAGGAGGACTTGAAATCTCCCCTGGTTTCCTGATTTTTGGTTTATTTTCAGGGCTGGGAGGGGAATGTGAGGCTTGTAGGGGGCCATACTGGTGTGTCAAAAAAAAAAACTGCTTCCTTTCCTGTGAAAACAGTGAGGATGTATGTTTTTTTTAAAAAAATATGGAGGCAGACAAAAACTTGAAGTTTTCTCCTCTTTTTCTAAAAAAAAATATTTTTTTTAAATGTTATTTTTTGGTGACTTCTACGTTAACGGGAAGCACTGTGCATTCTTCAGGCTGAAGGTTTTTTGGGGAGCCCAGATCCAAGGGTGAACAGGGGTGGGTGGCTTCAAGAGGTAAACTTGAGGGTGTGTGAGTGTCCATATGTTTGCCTGTCTTTTTCTCTCTCTGTCCCGTCTCCTTTTTTCTCCCCCGGATATGTAGCATTTCTCACAATCTCGATCTCGCGAGCCGAAAAAAAAAACCCTCTTCACCTTTCCGTCCTCTTCTTCCTGCTAATTCTTTTTTTCTTTTTCCATTTTACATCTGGAGAATCCGCGTGCACTTTATAAGAGGTATAGGTTGGCAAAGTGACTCAGACTCATAAAATATTTTGGATTCCCCCCCAAAAAAGTTCCTTGAGGACGGAAGGATGGTGGCAAAGGGGTAGCATCGGGGGGAAGGAACGCTTGACAACCTTAATTTTTCCAGTCCTTTCTTTTGCTTGGCATCTATACATCTTCAATGCAATTGTATTAAATCTTTTTTTTAAAAAAAACTGCATTAAATGCTAGTGAGGTTACTAGATTTTGCTTATCTCCAAATAGCCGTTTCTGGAAAAAGTGGGATCCTGTTTTTACCTTGCCTTGCACAACAGAAGTGGGCTAGATGTTCTCTGTTATCTCCAAGGTCCCATCTGTTGTGTCCAACACTTCTCTCCCATAGTTGTGGTGTTCTAGGTCTGTGCCACTGCCTGTCCTAAGATCATCCCCCAGCTATTTCCCCTTGCCCACTGTTTCCGTTGTGGTACAGTCCTTACCAGGTAAGGCCCCCATCTTCCTTCCTCTTGATTCTGGGGTCACCTTTGTGGTCTGGGGCACCCCAATAATAGAGCTACACAGTAGCGCTACTTTTCTCCTTCATTTCTTAGCATCTCCAAACTGCCAGCAGCCTCAGCAAGTGCTCGCTCCTTCAACCAACTCTTTTTCACTATGTGACAACAGTGGCTGCCCACAGATGGAAATATAATTCCACACGCATGCGCATGGATGTGTCCAAAATAGTGCCCTCAGTTGTAGAGACCAA
The DNA here is from genome assembly GCA_948474755.1 of Ctenosaura bakeri. Taxonomy (NCBI): domain Eukaryota; kingdom Metazoa; phylum Chordata; class Lepidosauria; order Squamata; family Iguanidae; genus Ctenosaura; species Ctenosaura bakeri. The sequence continues at coordinate 80,605 of CAOLHI010001111.1, read as the reverse complement.
CTCTCTTTCAGGTTAACCTCTCTTCTGATTCCCTTTTTTTTTAAAAAAAGTCAACAAAAATAGTATCTAGTCACACTTACTTGGATGTATTTGGGTGTGTTTTGTGTTTTGTATTATTTATAGACTTAAACAATCTGAGCCAGTAATTTTTGTTTGTTTGTTTGTTTCTGGCAGGCCATAGAACTTTGGTTCTGGTCCTTGTCTGCAAACCTAACAACCACAGGTGTGTGTGTCTGCATGTATGTGTGTTCATGTCCATTCAGGGAAGGGAGCCAGCATCAGTGAATGGAAGCTGCACAGAGTTATTTTCTTTATTTGTTTTCTGTGCCTCAAAATCCCCCAAGAAATGGGCAATCTGAGGGTCAGGTTGCCGGGTGAAGGCATGGTGCAAAGTCATGCACCACTCCTGGGATTCGCGCTCCGATCATTTCCAGCCCCAGGCTGTGAGTGGTGGGAGCTGAAGTCCAATAGCATCTGTCCAGCCCAGCTGAGTCTTACCTTTTTAAATCCTACCTGCTAAAATCTTTAGGGAGAAAGGTGTGCAGCTTGTATGTTTCGCATTGTGGCCACACGAAAAGCTTAGAGGCGGTAGTGACCATTACCTTCCTTGTGTGTGTTGTCTTTGCATCTGGGGTTTTTTTTTGGTCAAGCCTTAAAATTATTTGCACCAGTTTTCTGCAGACTGTGTAGGTAACTTTTGCAAAAGCTGGGGGGACACAACCTCTCCCTTCCCTTTCCCAGCATCGCTCTCTTCCCCACCACTCCTACCTTTGTTTAGCCTTCCCAACATCATGACATCTAGCTCCGTGTTTCTGTTTTCTTTCCATAAATCCATGATGATGGAGACTTGATAGGCAGGAGGGGAGAACCCATAGTCTTGGTATGCCACTGCGTTAGGCCTTCATCCAGCGGGGTTTTTAAAACACTACTTGCTGTCCGGTGTGCTTTAAACAAAAACTGTGGGGATAAAAAGCAGAATTAACTTCTAAAGAAAGTGCCTCACTTTGGAATTCTTTGCACATCTGCTCTGTTATCCCTTCCTTCCCTCCCTTCTTCCCTTCTATCTCCTTTTCTTTCCTTTCCTTCGCATGTGGCAATTGTCTTCCTGACGTCCTTTTATACCTCTCCTTAGCTCCACTCACCATTTCCTGGCAGCCCAGACCAATAGGAAATGCTAGTACGGAACTCTATAACCCAGGAGAACCGTCACTGTGGACATTGGTATGGGGCACCTGTGTTTAATTGTTGTACTTAGATCTTGGTTTTAACTTTAGACCTGCTTCAACAATTTTCTTTGGACCACATTAACATATTTAATGAAACTTCCGAATCCGACTCATCTACCCTAGGGGTTAAAAAACAACCACCTTAAATTTATGTACATATTCCCACTCATTTTGCTAGTGAGCCATGAGGTGCCAATTTAAAGAATGCCTTTCTGTGTCCCCAAAATTTTACTTTCCCCTCCCAGCAATCAAGATCCAGAGTGGGAATCATGTGGCTTTCTGGATGTTACAGGATTGCAGCTTCCAGCAGCCTGAGCCATGGTGAAGAATTCTGGGAGTTGCAGCCCAACAGCATTTGAAAAGCTGTGATTTCGACTCCAATCTAAATGGCCCTGTGGTAAAACACTGGCAGTGTTTACGCAGCTAAGAGAGAAATTGATGGTGCACCTATCAAAAGCATATTATAAGGTTGCTTGTGTGTCCTTTCGCATATTACCTTAGCTACTCTGTTTTTAAAAATCGTATTAAATAGCAAAGCTACGGTGTGTTGCAGGGGTGAGAACTTTGCTTGAAACACTCCACTCTGCTTTGCAAAAACCAGTTCTTGCAAGATGTCACAATAGCTAAACTGTGTTTCGGGGGGGTGGGGGGGATTAAAATCCAAAGGATTTGACACACACACATGGGCAAAATCCCAGATACTGAATCTGACCTTTTTGTCAATGTGTGTGGAAGTCTTTAAAAAGTAAAAGAAACAAACAGAGCAGCTTGCAAAGATCAGCATAAAAGAACCCTAAGGACACTAGAAAGATAGTTTGGTAGGTCTGCAAAGTGATTTTAGAAATTAATTCCTAGCCTAAGATTAACAAGGTTCTCCCTCCATCCTACAAACAATTTTGGTCTATTTTTCAAACATCTCACAACCTCTGCCTGCCCTTGCTGCTACCCACATCTGTACCCATCTGTATTTTTTTTTTAAAATGGAACTTCTTGATTGTAGTCTCTTGCCAACTGGGGGAGATAGGATAAATGTGCCACCTCCTCTGGTCAAATTGTGTCTTTACACTTCTTGTTATTCCCCCCCCCCGCCCCACCATGTGAAATTTCTTTGTATGTGATGTTGTAGAAGGTTTTTAATTTTTTTTTTCATTTTTATTATGTATTTAAATGTGCTCCTTTTTTTTTTTTTTGTATGTCCTGTGTGTATGCCTATATATTCTCCCAAGATACCCATATCTTGGGAGGAAATTGGTTGGTCCTTTCTATCTTTCTTTTTTTTTAAATTGGTTTGTGATTATTATTTTTTTAAGTCCGTATAAGAGCAAAAAGGAGAGTCAAAAGCATTACAAAAAGAAAAATACACACACCTCCTGTATGTGTGTTTTGAAAGAGTGTGTTGAGAAGGGGGAAAGGGGGGGTGCGATGCGTAGACCTGTTTTATCACCTCATTTAAGTTACCTGTATTAAAAAAAAACTTTTAAACATGGTTTAAAAATAATGAACACAAAATAAAGATTGCTTGAGCCACACCTGGTGTTGTAGCCTTCCGTATTGCATTGAATTTGATGGTGGAGTGAGAAAAAGCACGGGAATTATTGAAGTTTTGAAGTGGTCGTGTTTGACAAAACTATTTCAGCTTTTGAATTTTAACAGGTATACCTCAGTTAATAAGATAGATGTGTTCCTGACAACCAGGTCAGGACAGGCATGGGGAAGTCAACCAAAATATTTTGAGCTCCAGTTGAAAGCTTTTTTCCAAAAATGCATCTAGAGACTAACTTTTTTTTCTTTCTTTCACTAACCTGTTAATTTTCGTAGGATTCCCATCAATGTTTTTTATTTGCAAAATAGTTTAATCATTAACTGTACTATAATTATTGTAACTAATGATTAAACTGTTTTGCAAATAAAATAAAACATATTATAAAAAGGGGAAGTTAGGGAAGTTTTTCCTAATGTTTAGGTGGAACTTCTTTTCCTGCAGTTTGAAGCCGTCTCCATCTCCTACGGCCTGTCCACACTACACTGTTAAGTGCTCACCCAGTTTAAAAGTCACAAAGTCACATATGATGCTTTATATTTTCCATAACATGAATGGGAAGGGAGGGGTGAATTCCATAGAAAGAAACCACGACTTCCCTTACTGGGGCTTTAATGAATGTATATATAGTATTTACTGTGTCCCCTTCCCTGGGGACAACTGCATTTGAAACCAATGCAGAAACTGGAGCATCCACCAGTGGAGTGGCTAATAACTCCATAGCTTTGTCATAAAATAAATATAACCTTGGGGAGAGCAAGAGGCAAGTCTTATCCCTCCTCAAATACTGAAAAAGTAGCCAGATGACTTCTGATTTCTATGGACGGTGTCAGCGCTGGACAAGCAAAGAAAGCTGACAGGAAGAAAATTGAATCACTAGAAATGTGTTGATGGAGGAGCGTTCTATGGATGCCATGGGTGGCTAAAAAGCCAAATAGGTCTGTGAGCAAATCAAGCCTAGAAGCCAACATGACTGAACAGGGATTGTTATGTTCTATCCCACTTCCACAAGTGTGGAAGTACGTCTTACAAAAGTAGGCTGTTGTAACTATGTCCGCAGTTGGACAAATCATTATGCGGCATGACACACTGGAAAAGACGATCATGCTGCTTACAGCAGAAGAAAGCAGGAAAAGTGGGAGTCTGCACTATGGATGGATTGACTCCGTCACAGATTGCCCTGAGTCTGCAACATCTGAGCCAGGCTGTGGATGGCTAGGGATCTTAGAGGTCTCAGTCACAGGGTCACCATAAGTTGAAGGCAAACGGCAACACAATGGCCCACACCATTCCCACTCTCCTGCTCAAAATACTTGTGCGTTTTACCACAGAGGAACTGTCTTTCTCCTACACTTTCCTTAGTCTGTTCTCAGCCTCCTCTCCTCCCAGTGTGACGCTCTCTTCCAGAGCTTTTCAGCCAGGGGACTTGCTAACCTTTTGCCTGACGTAACTCTGTGTCAGCCGCACTAAAGAGTCCCTGTCATATGCTCTGGGTTGTTCCCATGCCATTTTGCCAGGGGGCAGAGTTAAGGTTATGCAATTCCTTGCAAGACATACAAGAAGGAGATTCCTGTCTCAGGAGGTGATGATGGCTCATCTTGTTCTTTCCTTTCCTCGTGAGCATCCCCACACCTTGTGTGTCACCTGTGGCAGTTCCTGATGCAGAGTTTTGTGGGTGTTTTCTGACCTCTTGGTTTACATTTCTGTTTCTGTTCATTTGTGGTTTCGTTTGGCTATTTAAAGGAAAATATGAACTGTACAAATAAAAGATGGGGGGGCACTTGGCTTAACAGTAGTACATGTTAAAAAGGTCTAGGGAGGTTTAGCAGACCGCAGATTAAACCTGAGACTATATTTCTCTCTCCACATATGAGCGACTCTACAATGTCCCATAATGCCCCAGAGCAACAACATGGAAATTTAAAATGGCAACTACAGCCAAGATTTCAAAAGATCCCGGAGACTAGGACATAGAGAAAGGGCTTCAAACAACAGGAAAAGAGATTCCACCTAAATATGAGGAAGAGCTTCCTGATGGTAAGAGCAGTTTGACAGTGGAATATCTTGCCTTGGAATGTGGGGGGAGTCTCCTTTTGGGGAGGTTTTTAAGCAGAAGCTGGATGGCCATTTGCTGGGGGTGCTTTGACAAGGAGTTGGCCTCGATGGCTCTTGCAGTCTCTTCCAACTCTAGGATTCTATGATTCTGTGATTTGCAGTTATTTTTTCACTGTTTTGCATAATGGCCATGTTGTTTAGGGATGATATTGCAGACCCATGTCTGGGAGGTGTACAGATTAAAGAAAGGCTGCACAGGTTGGGAAAAGAGTCAAGGCTGCAACGTGGCAGCCAATAAAGCCAATGCAATTCAAGGCCACATCGACCGGAATATAGTGTTCACATCAAAGTGAAGTCATAGTCCTAATATATTCTGCCTTGAGCAAACCATAACTCGAAAATAGCATCCATTTCTGGGCACCACAGTTCAAGAAGGATAGTGAGAAGCTGGAACATGGAGAGGAAATATCGGGCTACCATCCCGACCCATGCCCTTTCCCTGACCTGCTTTGAACCTTGGGTGCCCGTTCTCCCCACCATGCCTCTGCCCCCTTCCCACAGACACACACAACACACGTTTTGATATTTGCAATTTTCCCACTTCTGCAAGGATCTTGCACCCCTAACCTTAGACAATGTGGAGGACCGACTGTAACAAACCATGTCTTGAGGAGGCATCAAACTACAGTCAGGTCTGAAACAGGACAGTGACTGGTTGCTGATTTGCCAGGAAGAATTCAAGGGGTTTCAGGGGGAACAGCCTTTGGACCTTCCAAAATCATCCCCCTCTCCACTATGAAAGCCCTCTCTTCAAATCATAAATGGTTCAACCACAATTAAACACATGCAACCCGGTGGGTTTCTGCAAGAACCAGGGGCAGGGAGTGCTGAGTGGGATGATGGGGCTCAGGGTGTTCCTTCCTGATCACCCATTCATCCTCATTTTTTAAAACCCGGGTTTCTAGCCCTTAACGCTTGCAAAAGGCACGTTTGGAATGTCTGTAGGCAAAGTAGCGCTCTCATCTTTGACCTCAAAAAGGAGGAAGATATGCTGTGGGAAAGGCGGATATGGGACTGTAGGAGACACTGCTCTGATTCATCAGTGCTTTTTCTTATGTAGTTTCTTTTCATCTCAAAATGTGACCTCCATAAACGAGGGTCTGTCTCTGTACTGATTGGGAGGGTGCAGCAAACGAGAAGGTGGCATCAAACTCTCCAACTGTCTCACTTTTAAAATGTTTCTCTCTCTCCTCCCACTTTCTCCTTCATCCTCCACCTATTTCAGTTTCTCCAAAGTGCCAAAGCACTCAGTTAGCTGAGCAGGTTGGAAAAGAGAGGCCAGGACAGAGTCTTGTCCTTCCCAGTAGGCTCAGGCAAAAGCAAGCTGCCGCAGCCACTCCTAGCTTGTGTCTTCTCCTTCATTAATAACCTTGCCCATCCTGACCACACTCTGATGTTGCTCAGCCACATACATCCCAGTTTTTATCTGTGATAAGTCAGGGGGTTTGCATGGTTCGGTGCTTTGAGTTTTGGACTACAACCCTGGAAACCTAGGTTCGATTCCTCGCTTGGCCACGGAAACCCACTGGGTGGGCGCATCACCCACTCTCAGCCCCAGAAACCCCTATGACAGGTTTATCTTAGGGTCTCCACAAGTCAGAAATGACTTGAAAGCACCTCACAACAACAATGTAGTGGCTGGGGGCGCATCAAACAGCAATTGGGTCTCACCGTCATGCTTTGCTTATGGGGAATGAAACAGGATGATGGAGCTAACCTAAGCCACCAGGTGCAAAAACGGTGACTTTCTAGGCTGCTTTGGGACTCCGGGTGCCATCAGAACATAGGTCAGGAGTGATGGGAGTTGTAGTCTTATCTCTGGTGGTTCCACCAGTGAGGTGGGCTTTTGGCTTCTCAATAATCCAACAGGGCTTGTTGTAACTTTTGCAAACTTTTCTCTGGCAGAATGGGTGTCTCCGGGTTCAGCTCACACACTGCCTTCATTTTGTACAGTAGGTCGCCTGTATTGTGAAGCTGCTGGTTGGGCCTTCTGAGTTCATGTCATCTTCTGTGTTACAAAACAACATCAGCCACGGTACCTGAAACCCTCAAGTCGCCTGTGGAGTGCGAAACCTGCCACACTGGGGCCCCACAGCCGGCCAAGGGAAATCCTTGTATCTTCATTCTCAGAAACTGAAGCACTCATAACAGCTCCCAGCGCCTTCCTCCCCCACCCCGCACATGCAGCGCTTTCAGGCTTAGTACGCTGCCGCTGCGTTTCCCACCCACAGTCTGTTTGCCCAAGGCCTCTGGTTACTAAGAGGAAAAGAAACTCAGCAACCATAGCTTCGGTCTGTCCTCCTTTGCCTTTCCCCGACCACAGGATATCCTCTCTCAACCTTTACAGGGAGGCCTCTGACTTCCTAGAGCCCTCTGGCCTGCACCAGTGAAAGGAAAAGTACTCTGGGCATGCTCAGGGCTGCTCTTGTGCAGTGGCAGGGGGGTGCCTGCAGCAGCTGTACGGTAGAGGATTCGCAAGGGCAAAGCCAAAGGGTTGCTGGAGAGGAAGCCGTTGGACAGTGGTGTTCGTCCAGGATACCCCCATGCTATCTGTAGAACCCGCTACTACCTGGGAGTGCGGTGGAGTCTCCTTCTATGGAGATTTTTAGCCAGAATCCGGATGGCCATTTGTTGGGAATGCTTGGGTTGTGTCTTCCAGTATGGCAGAATAGAGTTGGACTGGATGGCCTTTGGTGTCTCTTCCACCCCTATGAATTAATTAATTAATTTCTATATATTTATATCTACTCAACTGACTTTCCTGCCGGTTCTAAGCCAAGGGTGAGCAAATGTGGCTCCTGGATCTCACTATGGTGGCCCTTGAAGCCCCACAATTAAAAAAAAAAAGTATTTTCAGTGCAATTTGAGGTCAATTTTCATTTCCAAATAATGTGGAACTCCCAACATGTCTGAAAACACAATGTAAATATCCCCACCCACGTCCACACAAGCAGCTCAGACGCCCATATTGCCCCCAGACACCTGTTTTCCTCTGCAGTCCAATCTAGAACGGCAACCGGAAGTGATGTTGCAATGGAAACTATCCCCACTCCCTCCTACACAAGAAGCTCAGAAGTCCATCAGTGGCGGAGTTGGAGTGTGTGGAGGGGCGGCGGGAGAGGGGTGGAGCTAATGGGACAAGGAGTGTAGCCATTGTGTGTGGAGGTGTGGCCAGGGCACATGGGGGGGTGGTCAGGGCACATGGGGCGTGGCTACAGGCCGGGATGTCCCAAAAACATTGCCACCCGGGGCGACCCACCCTCCCTGCCCTCCCCATCCCTATGTGACTGAAGTCCATACTACCCCCAGATAGCTCTGTTTGCCTCTGGAGGCCGACTCAAAATGGCAACTGAAAGTGATGTCGCATGACTTCCCGTCACCGTTTTTATTATTTATATATTCATTTTAAAATAAAGAGACTCACATTTAGAATCATAGTTGACAGTCGTAGAAATACATGTTCCAATAAAAGGAGAAGGAACTAAAACTGAAGCTAAAAAACAATGTTAGCACGCTAAACTAAAATGATAATTGCAAAAATGCAACTAAAACATAAAAGGGTTCAAATCCAACCAGCCAAACTATAATGAAAGAAATAAAAAGCGGGGCGGGGGGGGGTATTTTGTTTTTGCAAATCCATCTAAGTAATGCTACTAGAATTACTGGTCAACATAGCCAGGAATTATTGTACTGTTAGATTTCTTATTGCTCAAAAAGTCCATAAATGGCTTCCAATATTTCAAAAAAACATTTTTTTCGTTGTCTTATCCTTGAACACCCATACTGATCTGGCACTTTGGACCAACTCAGCAACTTTAACAAATCTATTCGTCCATCCTTTAGCCAGTTTCCAAGCCTGAACAAGTAATATTTCTGCCTTTCTTATCATATAAGGAAGAGGATAACCATGTTTATTATCCACTTCTTTATCCATGATGCCCAGCAAAAAACATTTCTGCCAAAGTAACAAAAGCCACCCCTAAAATGCTTTGGGTTAACGTATAAATCTTAAAGCAATAACAGCTCCAGCTTTGCTTATTTGGAAGGCCTTCTTCGCCCATTCTCCTCCTCCCATCCCCTTGTGTTTTGCCCAGAGCAGAGAAGGAAGACAAGTGTGCCAGGGCAAAAGGCAAGGGAATGGATGGAGGCATGTTTGCACTTTCTTTCTCTGCCTCAGGTGCTGCAACCTCCCACTCCCTTGTCTTTTGCCTGATGCTGAGATCACGTGCCAAGGCAAAAGGCAAGGGAATGGGGGGAGCCCCAGAAGGGAATGGGAGAGAGCCCACTGGGGGGGAGTTATTTGAGGGTTTTTTCCACTTTCATGAGGGTTGTGTACCCCAAAGCCTTCATAAAAGTGGAGGGGCCACTGTCTTTTGCCTGCAGACATTCCGCAGCTGTCTTTGCAAACTTTACAGGCTAGAATCTTGACTCTGGAAAGTGTGATGTTTTTTAAAAATGGAGAAGCTGAGGTGGTCAGAAAGGAACATCCTGCCCCCATGATTCCAGTTCTTGCAAAATCTCAGTCAGGTGCCTGCCCGTAAGACCTGCAACCTCACCTTGCCAGCAGGCTGTGTCATCCCGGACTCTGAGCACACCTTTGTCATGGAAAGAAACTCAGGAAGGCCCCCCCGGAGTTGCATTTAAGCGTGGAAGGGGAACATTTTCCCCCTGCCTTCCCTGTTGGGCCTGTCCTCTCACCTGCTGTGTCAGCTCTCAAAGCGGCCCGACCTGTTTTCTTCTCCCCTGACTCCTTTTTGACCTTGTACCAACCTCCTGGAGTCAGGTGCTGCCTGCCGCTCCGTCCCTTTGACTCACCGCCTTTCTCACGAGGGAAAAACACAAGAACTTTCTCCCCAAGAAGTGCACTGACCAAGGGTGGCACTCAAAACACACACACACACAATCCTATGATCTCAAAGGCCAAATGTGCAGGGCAGGGTTTCTTCACAAGGCAGAGATTTATGGCACACCCTGAATCTCACCTTGATGTGTCATTTGTCACATTCTAGAGGACGGACACTTCTCAGGAACGTGTGTTAAAAGTTGTGCTTCTCATGAAGTTGAAAGTAATATACATGCTCACAGGCACACAAGAGCCAGGGTGTTGTAACAATGAGTGTCGGACTATGAACGTAGAGGCCAGGGTTCGATTCCCTGCTGAGCTGTGCAAACCCATTGGGTGACCTTGGGTGCATCACATATTCTCAGCCTCCAGAAAACCACATGATAGGTTCAACTCTAGGGTCATTATAAGTCGGAAATGACTTGTAGGTGTACAACAACAGCAGCATGCATATTTCGGTCAGTCTGGGGAAGGTTTTCCATCACTGGGGTGCCATTGCCGAGAGGGCCTTGCAGCGGGAGGGAGTTCTGTGAGCCGGCTACCGTCAAATCGATTCCCCTGCTCACAAGAGTATGATTTCCTCTTCCTTTCCAAAACCTAGTCAATTTCCTCCTGTGGCTAGAAAGGATCTCCCACACTGGTCACCAGCAGAGGCTTGGTTTTTCGAGTGAGTTAATCTGAAAAGGCTCTCGGCTGGGCCCGAAACTGCTATGAGGGAGGATACTGAGCGGACCAATATGATTTCTCTTTTTCATTTAAAAAAAAAAACTGAGTTCCTGGCAGGGTGCAGGAAGTTCAGGTCGGGTTAATGTAACGCTGACACGGTCCCACGCGTGAGAAATGTGTGACCCTTAAAAGCAAGGCTGTCTGGTTTTAGAGATGCACTCTATCTCATTGTTTTTAATTGAAATTTTCTCAGATACAAAAAATGTCAACAAAACTACAGAGGAAGAAAGGAAAGAAAATGCAGAAAAGTAACAAAAAGAAAAGGAAAGAAACAAATTACGGGGGGGGGGAGATAGAAATAGAACTATGTTCCAACCATGTTTTCAACAGCTTTACTGCTATACGCAGTCCTGCTCCATGTGGTTTGAGCATTGGACTACGACCCAGGAGAGTGTGGTTCGGTTCCCCCTCAGCCATGGAAACCCACTGGGTGCAGCGGAGAAGAGAGAGAGCGAGAGAGGTTGTCCTCTGCAAAGCAGACCTCCTCTTTCCCCCCATCTAGTTCTGACAAGAAAATAACTATCCCCCTCCTTCCTCGCCGAGCATCCTTTGGTCAGACTGTGCTTTTTGAAGAGGCCGGAAGGCTGTCCGCCCACGACCGCCCTCACACCCACAAACACAACCTTCCACCCACACAGTGGTTCAGCACAGCTGAGAGCAGGTGTGCCAACTGAAATGATAGCTGTGTTCCCATCCCCTTTTCCTCCCCAGATCCATCAGCTGGTAAGGCCACTGGCGTAAGCCAACATCTTAACATTGAAAAGACAGCGTCCGAGAGTTCTCTCCCAGACATACTTTGCCTTCTTTGACTGCCACCTTGATACCCTCCCTAGCTAGCAAAACTTTGCTTCAGGCAACACAGAATTATGCTCAAAACAAGCCACAGACAGTGAGGAAAGCATCACTGAAATGCTGAAATATGGGGGCCAGAAGGCAACCAACCCACCTCGCCACAAAGCCACCTTTGTGGCTCAAATACAAACGGACAGTGTTTAAAAATGTTGGCTCACACATGAGAATGTCAGGAAATGGTGCTCTGAGGCATGTAGGGAGTGTCAGAAAGTGGTAGCTCCAAAGCACAGGGGGCATGTCCAAAATGGTGGCTCGAAAGGACATGAGGAGTGGCAGAGAACGGTAGCTCCAAAGCATGTGGGCCATGTCAGAAAATGGTGAATCCAAAGCTTGTGGGGAATGTTGAGAAATGATGGGTCAAAGATACATGGGGACTGCCTGAAAATGGCAACTCAAAGACCCAGCAGCTGAACTGGGAGAGATGTCAACTGATTGGAGGGGGGGCAACCAACTGCCTGATTGAGCCAGCAAATTGGGTTGATTGGAAACTGCGTTCCAGGAAAACTAGGGGTGATGATGGAAGGTATTCGTCTTGAAGGAGTCTAGAAAGTCTTTGGCGTTATCTTGCCTGCCCGGTCCCCAGTCTAGGAAAAGACCATTTGACCTACATCCTGTGCCAAAAGACACGCATGGACCAGGGAGGGCGACCACTGCTGTTACAATCCCAGTTCTAGCAATCGCATACCAGCACAGTGGAGAAAGAGAGGAAGTTGGGGTTTTTTCAGAGCCAGTTGCAAACACCCAAGAGACCAGCTGTCCTGGTGCCGGCAGTTTGTTGCTTTTGATGTAGTTTCAAGACGAACATACCCAGCGGGGCCTCCACCCTTATCCTGTGCCAAATTTGGCATAGGCGGGTGTGGGAGGAAGAAGCCCAGGGAGAGCCCAAACCACACGAGGCCTTCTTTGGGTGGGCTCCCTTTCCTGAGTGAACACGTGCATGCAATTTAAAAATAAAAAATAAAAATGCAGGCATGCCACAGTTCACCATTGCCAGAATCCTAGATGGTCTGTTATGTTACGAAACTTTAGATATACCTAGCTATGGAGCAGAGGCACTAAGAAACCCCTTTACTGAATTGCCAAGGGGCATAGCAGGACATTGGCAACAGCACCCCGTAAACATTGGGGGGGGGTGAGTGTGTTTATGAGAGAGAGAGAGAGAGAGAGATGCTCACTGGGCCCTTTGCGAGATCTGCTATGTAGAATTGTCTACTGTTGCCTCTTAACCTCCTCTTCTCCAGGCTAAACGTACCCAGCTCCCTAAGCTGCTCCTCACAGAGCTTCATGGTTTCCAGTCCTTCGTCCTTTGGATCCGTTGCAGCTTGTCCATATCTTTCCAGAACTATGGCACCCAGAACTGGACTCAGGATTCCAGGTGGGGCCTGGGCAAAGCATAATCGAGCAGTACTATTACTTCCCTTGACCTAGACAGAGCGGAGAGAAGGGGACAGAATCCTGCCCTTCCCAGTCGGCTCAGGTACAAGCAAACTGTTGCAGCCTCTCCTAGCTTTCCAGTCCTTCTTCATTCATAATTTCTGCCATCTTGACCACACTCTGAGGTTGCCTAGTTGTACCTTTCCCGGTTTTTGCCTGTGAAATGTTGGGGGGTAGAGGGTTGCTGCTGATCTGTGGAAAGCAGATGAGCAGGAGGATGCCTGTCTCTTGCACACACACCCACGCACCCACACACACACACAAGATGAAGACACACATGGCATAAACAGAAATGTTCCTGCACCCACCCACCTGTACACCTAGCAGTCGCCCACCAGCGTTCACACAACTCTCTCGCTCCCTCCTCCTTCTCTTTGCGCTGAGCTCTCTGCTCACATCTCCACTTGCAAGAGCAAGGCAGACTTCTTTATTTCTTTTAAAGAAAATATGCTCCTATACTTCCCACTGCCACTGCCACCTCCATAAACCCTCCTCACTTGCAGAGCCTGAAGGGTCCAAACCCTTCACCTAGACAGATCTACCTACTCAAACCTTGGAATTCACAGCCACAGGGAGATGGGTGGGTGTAAGAGAAAGAAACAGAGTGTTCGTTTTCTTGGTGCATTGTGTTCAAACGCAAGCCTATACACAAAAACAGAGAGAGCTGGGTCCTGCTGACAGACTGCTGTTCTGAGGCAAACCCTGTCTGTCTCGTTTTTTAAAACTTCTGTTCTTGAACACAGAGCAGTCAAGTTGGTTGCTAGCCATTGCCTGTTGAAACCATAGTTCAGGAAGGATATTGACAAGCTGGAATGTGTCCGGAGGAGGGGGGCCAAAATGGTTGAAAATCTGAAACCATGAAGCCTCACAAGGAGCAGCTTAGGGAGCTGTGTTTAGCCTGGAAAAGAGAAGGTTAAGAGGCGATATGAGAGCATGATTGAAGGGAGGTCATGTGGAAGATGGAGCAAGCCTGTTTTCTGCTGCTCCAGAGACTAGGACATGGAGCAATGACATCAAACTTCAGGAAGAGAGATTCCATCTAAACATTAGGAAGAACTTCCTGATGGCAAGAGCAGTTCGACAGTTGTTATGCTGTTGTATGTCAAATTCAAACCCCTCAATGTTTAATAAATGAAAACCAGGACACATGTGGCCAAGCTGCTTTTAAAATGCCACACTTTCTTTCCTACATCCACTTCCCCTTTTGTCCTCAACTTTCTTCAACTGGAGAAGAAAGTAATTCTCTCTTAATTGACTCAGTGGGGGGAGAGAAGGAGGGGACAGAATCTGGCCCTCCTTCCCAGTTGGCTCAGGCAAAAGCAAACTGCCACAGCCGGTCCTAGCTTGCCCGTTCGTCCTCCTTTGTAACTCTTGCTGTTTCAACCTGACTCTGTTGTTGCTTGGCCACACATCTCCTGGTTTTTATCTGTGAAATGTTGGAGGGTACTTACATGCAAGTACATAGAAACTGATGCAACAAAACAGAAGGCAAGTCCCTGCACAGTAAGGGAAGGGAGTGCAGAGCTGTCCAGTCACTGATTAAATCTTGGCTGCCTGACTCACATTCCAGAAGAGGTCACAAAGGTAGCTGCTGGCCTCTAAGCCCCCCTCCCCACACCTCTCCCTGCCCTTTCCTGTCCTTCCATGCAAACAGCATTAGGCAGGCCAACAGTAAGCTGGAAAATGCCCTTTGATTTTGTCTGCAGGAGCAGTAAATCTCTCGCCATATAGACTGCCTCCCTTCCCTCTCAGCTTGATTATTCTGGGGTAGTTGCAACAATGTGGATCTAGGCCCACTGGCAGAAGAAAGGACCCAGGAAGACAAAGAACATTAATGTATTAGGAGGATGGAGCAAGCCTGTTTTCTGCTGCTGCAGAAACTAGGACACGGAGCAATGGCTTCAAACTCCAGGAAAAGAGATTCTACCTAAACATTAGGAAGAACCTACCAACAGTCCCAGCAGTTCAACAGTAGAATACGCTGCTGCCTCCTTCTCTGGAGGTTTTTAAACAGAGGTTGGATGGCCATGTGTTGGGAATGCTTTGATGGTGTCTACCTGCATGGCCAAAGGGGGTTGCACTCAATGGCCCTTGTGATCTCTTCCAACTCTATGATTCTACAAAAAGGGCACTTCAGTGAGAGCTGGAGAGAAAGCAAGGAAGGGGTTATTAGGGAGAAAATGGGAGAGAGGGGGAAAAGAAGTTTGTTGTTCTCATGTGTCTTCAAGTTATCTCTGACTTATGGCAATCCTAAGGCAAATCTATAATGGGAGTTTCTGGGGCTGAGAATGTGTGACACACCCAAGGCGTGTGGTTTCATGGCCAAGCGGGGAATTGAACCCTGTGCTTAAACCACTATACCACACTGTGAGAGAGAAGAGGCCTTGGAAAAAGGAGTGTCAGAAAAAGTAAAAGAGAACGGGGTGGGGAAGAAAATGGGGGAAGATCCAAGGGCCACGTGCAGTCCTAGGGGTATGAATTTCCCACTTGCTGGGTCTAACATTCACCCCAAGGATAAGTAACTTTCAGGGAGTAGCCCTCTGTTTATCCAGGCGAGGACACCAAAGGGTTCAGCCAGGGACGCAGCTGGGGTGCTGGAAAGAGTGCCAAGGACCTACAAAGGACTCAGGGCTTGCAACATGGGCAGTGGGCAAGAACACCGCAATAAACGGGCCGCGTCATGGGCAGGTCAGATTATGCCAAGTCCCCCTCTGCCTGTTTCAAAACCCGGCAACAGTTCTGAAGCAACACTTAAGACTTGGTGGTATGATGGCCAACTCAGTCAGGGTAGGAGTGGGGGAGAGGGAGAATTTTGCAATACCTGTGGTTTTCAGAAGTACATAGAACTTCCTCTCTTTGTCGGAGGAAAAAAAATGGGAGAGGTCCAGGGAGGTGATGAAGTCACAAACCACGACACGCAATTCTCCCTGTCTGCGTCCCTATTACCAACCCTGGAGAGGGCAAAAGAGAAGCCAACCTTCCAACATTTCACCAATAAAAACTGGGAAACGTGTGGCCAAGCAACATAGGAATAAAATCAAGTGAGCTGTCAGTGAAGGAGAACACACATGCAGGGAATGGCTGTAGCACTTTTGCTTTTGCCTGAGCTGACTGGGAAGGGTGAGATTCCCACTTTTACCATGCTATACACTCCCACACTGGCCTGCTAAAAAGATAAATGAATTGGTCTGTGATCAAATCAAGCCTGAACTGTCCCTAGGAGCCAAGATCATAGAATTATAGAAATGTAGAGTTGGAAGAGACCACAGGGGCCATCCAGTCCAACCCCCTGCCATGCAGGAACACCTTCAAAGCACTCCCGACAGATGACCATCAAGCCTCTGCTTAAAAACCTCCAAGGAAGGAGACTCCACTACACTCCGAGGCAGCAGATTCCACTGCCGGACAGCCCTGACTGTCAGGAAGTTCTTCCTGAGGTTCAGGTGGAATCTTCTTTCCTGCAGCTTGAATCCATTGCTCCTTGTCCTGGTCTCTGGAGCAGCAGAAAACAAGCCCTCTCCTTCCTCTATGTGGCATCACTTCAAATATTTAAACATGCCTATCATGTCCCCTCTTAACCTTCTCTTCTGCAGACTACACTTACCCAGCTCTCTAAGTCTATCCCCATAGGGCATGGATTCCAGGCCTCTCACCATTTTGGTCGCCCTCCTCTGGACTTGCTCCAGCTTGTCAATATCCCTCTTGAATTGGGGTGCCCAGAACTGGATGCAGTATTCAAGATGGGGTCTAACCAAAGCAGAGTAGAGTGGTACCAGTACCTCCCTCGATCTAGACACCATACTCCTATTGATGCAGCCAAGGATTGCATTGGCATTCTTGGCTGCCGCATCACACTGCTGACTCATGTTCAGCTTACCCAAGGCTGTCATGCTTTGGCCAAATCACGTCAAGACATGAGTCACTTGAAAAGGCAAGAATGCTTGGGAAGGTAGAAGGCCGAAGGGAAAAAGGAAGACCATATTACAGGTGGATAGACTCAACCAAGGAAGAAATGTCCCTGAGTCTGCAAGACCTGAGCAGGGCACTCTCTCGTCCGGAGCATCACCGTAAATCAGAGCCAACAGCAGTTAACAACAATGGTTACAGGAGGAGCAAATGTGGACATTGCTCATCCAAATATGAAGTCTGTAAAAAGTTATTTTTTTTCCTTTAGTCTCCAAATTTCCATCACTGCCCTAACTTAAAACTCCGCTTGAGTATTTAGAAAGACATTTCAGGTCTCCAAAGAAAAGGGCAAGCTGGCAAAGGGAATGCCAACGCGTCAAAAAGACAAGTTCTTCGTGCGCATGATTTTTTAACGGCTCACTCGCTGCAAGTCTAAGAAATTTGGAGCCTGAAGGAAAATTTTGATTGAGGGGGCAGGATTCTTATTGGTGGGGGGGGACAATGGTTTCATTTTGCACCCACACCCCCAGCAGCGATGCCCTTGGACTGCCCCTATACTCTGCAGGCGCTCTGGGAAAGGGGGTGTTAATGTGCCGAACAATGGCAGAGAGAGAGAAAGAGAGGGAAAGAGAGAGAGAGAGAGACGCCCACACTACGCCGGCCTGTTCTTCAGCTCTTCAGACAAGGCACCTGGCGTCTGTGCCGAGGAGAGATGGGGAAGAACCAATTCTCTGCCAGACGTCTGGTGGGTGGCTTGGCGTCGCCTGCAGGGAACATGGCTTGGGAGCTGGGCTGTTTGAGGTGAACAAAGGAGTGGATTTCTGAACTGGATGCTTCAGTACGTATAAGGCACCAGATCCCATCTGATCTTGGAAGCTAAGCAAGATCAGCCCTGGTTAGTACCTGGGTGGGAGACCGCCAACAAAAACCAGGTGCTGTGAGCTATATTTCATAGAGAAGAACTGGTAAAACTACTTGTCTGAGTTTTCCTTGCCTAAGAAAACCCTGTGAAATTGATGGCGTTGTCGACAGGCAAACCTGAAGGTATGCACACACACATACACACACACACACCACACACACAAAAGGAACCAGGGCAACCAAAGACCAGAAAAGCGGTTATCCTTGCCTTCTCTCCCAAGCCATTTAGCCTGGCTTCTGTTATCCAGAGGAGGGCAGCCAAAATGGTAAAAGGCCCGGAAACCATGAAGCCCTCTGAAGAAAGGCTTAGGGATCTAGCCTGACAAAAAGATGGTTAAGAAGGAACATGATGTCACGTTGAAGATGGAGCAGGCCTGTTTTCTGCTGCTGCAGAGACTAGGATACGGAGCAATGGCTTCAAATGTCAGGAAAAAGAGATTCTACCTTGTAGCCTTTAGTCACAGGCTAAAAGGCAGAACACATGAATTTTGGAAGTGGAAGTGGCTGACTGATTTCCTTAACAGGAATGAAGGTGATCTGATGACAATACATTTTGATAATTAAATTATATACTATTAAATGAGAGGTGTAAAAGTGGATTTAGAAGATGCATTCTGCCTATTGCTTTAATTTTTTTATATAGACTATTATTTTTAGATGAACGATCATTAGTACAAGTAATCTAGAATAAGTTAACAAGCAATTATAAACTTGAGAAATTAAGTAAGCAAGTAATTAAAATGGTAAGTGACAAGCCATAACTAATAATTGCTTACATATGAGATAAAATGTATGACTTAATAGGTGTAAATGTTTAAATAATATGAATGGTTTGCAACAAGGGCGGGAGCTAATTTTAGTTATGTTTTGTTACTATTTGTTTTAGTTACATGTAGCTGTCTGCTAATGTTTGTATGGATACATTTTTTGTTGTTCTGTATGTTTGGATTGTGCCTTTTTTACTTAATAATTTTAAAAAAATTAAAAAGACAAAGAAAAAAAGAACAAAGTCTTTTAGCTGTGTATTTCTGCAAGGTTGGAGGTTCAATTGGCTGGCCTTTGTGGTCCCTTCTGACTCTAAGGCTATTTCCGCCCTACACTGTTATAGTGTGATTATTCCACTTTCAACATCCTGTGGAATTCTGGGGTTTGTAGTTTCCTGAGGCCAAAGAACTCTGGCTGAGAATTCTAAAGGCCCCTCCTTGAACTGCAAACCCCAGAATTCCCCTTGTGATTCTCCTGCTCTCATTCCCTTGCATTTTGCCAGCACAGAGAAGGAAGGCTTGTGTACCAGGACAAAAACTAAGGGAATGGGAGGGGGAGACCTGGAAGAGAATGGGAGGGGGGTTGCAGGAGGGAGAGTTATTTGCAATTTTCCCACTTTCATGAGGGTTCTGCACCCCCGAACCCTTGCAAATGTGGAGGTGCCACTCAACTATGCCACCATATCCAAAGGCCACACCAGCATTTGTAACATAAGCTTTCCAGACAACGTCTCTTCCAAAGTGGCACCAATGCTTGCTGAGGGCCACATGATGATGCATACATATGCACCATAGGCAGACATCACCTTGGACTTGCATTTGATGAAGCGGATCAATATTCTACAAAACCTACCAGGAGCCTTTGCACGCTGATACAGACTGACAGCTCTGTCTTTGAAACCATCGTGGGGCCTTTCTGCACTGCACTGTTACAGTGCTATTATTCCACTTTCAACATCCGATGGGATCCTGGGGTTTGCAGTCTAGGGAGAGGCATTTAGAATTCTCAGCCAGAGAGCTCTTTGGACCCAGGAAACTACAAACCCCAGAATTCCACAGGATGCTGAAAGTGGAATAATAGTGCGGTAACAGTGTAGTGTGGAAAGGCCCTTGGAAGAGGCATTCCTTGCTCTTATGTGGGAGAGAAGCTCTTCTAAGGTGGCGCCTGCAGGGAAACACACACATACAAACACTGCATAAAAGTCAGAAACTGTTTGTTGTTTCTCTATGGCCACGGAAGCCAGCGCTGACTCAGTTCAAGAAGGGTATTGACAAGCTGGAATGCATTCAAAGGAGCGCAGATAGATTGGTCCAAGGTCTGGAAACCAATCCCTATGAGCAAAACTCGAGGTAGCTGAGTGAGTTTAATTTGGAGAAAGAAAACCAAGAGGTGATATGCTAGCCATCTTTAATTACCTGAAGAGATATCACACAGAAGATGGAGGGAGACTGTTTTCTGCTGCTCCAGAACTTAGAATTTGAATGAATTTGATTCCATCCTCTCCCCCTTTGTGTCTTCTTCCCCACTGATAACTTTATAGTGGTTTGAGCATTAGACTACTACCCTGGAGACCAGGGTTCGATTCCCTGCTCAGCCATGGAAACCCACGGGGTGGGCTTGGGCGCATCACATACTCTCAGCCCCAGGAAGCCGCAAGACAGGTTCGCTTTAGGGTCACCATAAGTCAGAAATGACTTTGAGGCACACAACAAGAATGTTATTGAAGGGCGGAGGGGCTAAGGCAGTCCAGCTGCGTAGAATCCAGGGCCTCAGGTAATTTTTTCAGTTTGTGCAGAAATCAGGATTAATTTTTTTTGTAACCAGCCTGATTCTGCAGGGAAGCCAACTCTGGGATGCTTGGGCGATGAGATCAGAGTGCAGCCTGGAGCCACGGGTGGGCCGCCCTAGGCAGTGGGAGACTCCCCCTTTCTTTTTCCCACCCACCCACGCATTCCCGGGGTAGGAGGAGACCGTCACCACTTCCCCCATCCACACTGCCAAACAGGGCTTTCTTTGTGCCAGGCCAGCCCTGCTGCCGGTGTGCCAGGGACTGCATTGCTTTTCCTTCCACCCCACCCTGACCACAAGTGATCAAGGCCCAGCAGAGCCAGAGAGATCAGCTGCTTTCAGAAATGTGGGGAGGGAGACACAAGGTGACCCCAGCTTGCAACTGATCCAGAATAGCAGAGGTGTGTGAACTAAGAATGTAGCTACACAGAGGGAAGATTGAAATAACTTCCTTTTGGTTGGTCTGTAATTCCCAAAATCTTCCAGCCAGCATTGCCAGCTCCCCCATCAAAGCCTTACTGAGTTATAAATTGTGAAAAATTGACTTTTTGGAGCTAATAGTGAGAAAGACAGATAGAAAAATTGCTCTGCGTGGAAGTCACAGGAGTATAACAGACAGGTGAGGAGAAAGATGGCCACCTTGATCTCAATGAGGGTGGAATCATGCAGACCTCAGATGTTCTTGGACTGCAAATTCCATCATCCCTAGCCAGCATAGCACCCTGGCCTAAATCCAAATCGCTAGTCTCAATGATGCCCCCACCCAGAGAATCAATAGAACTTGAATAGATGCACCCAGTTTCCATCAGCTGAATGGATCTGTTCCAGCCCAGGCTTGCAATTAGATTAAGGTCTTTAATTGATTTGAAAGCGGAATGCCAGGGCAGGCAGGGAGGGACTGCAGGGCAGCGTTCCTCCCCTTTTGAAGATTAAAAGATTTTCCTTTGTGGGAAGTTCATGAAAAGAGGTAGGATGCCCATTTCCTGGGGGTACTTTAGTGACAGATTCCTGCAGTGATGGGGGTTGGACTACACGCATACTCTCCAACTGTCCCACTTTTCGACAAGGACAGCAATTAATCCACTGTCATCCCATTTTTTCAGCTGCTTTTAAAGTGTCCCATTTTCTTTCTCTTCCTCCACTTTCCCCGTTTGTCCTCAGCTTTCTTCAGTTGCAGCAAACTGAGGTCAAAGTGCAAAAGTAGTTTGTACTCCATTAACTCAGCAGTGAGGAGAGGAGAGGAGCTGAATCTTCCAACTTACGGCAACCCCAACCCAACTCGAAGGCAAGCAACAAGGTCAATGATCCCTGAGAATCCCTGCCGGCCCCAGTCCCCTGCAAAGTACAGAGCTGCCCCACCCCTCCACTAACAGGCAAAGTAACTTCCTCATCTGCATTCTTTGGAAGAAAGGCCTGGTTTAAACAAATGACCTTATTCCTAAACAGACCATTGGCCCATCCAGCCCAGAGCGTTCTACTTTACGCTGACCCAATCAGCAATATCACCAGAAGCACCCCATTCTCCCCTCTACAAAAGATGACTTGGTTTTTCTAAACTTAGAAGTTTAGGGGGAAAAGATTTTTTTTGGCCTAAATGTAGAATTTTGCATTTGTCTCTGCTGTATTTCATTTTATTAATTTCAGCCCAGTTTTCTGGTTCATCAAGGTATTTTTGAATTCTGTTCCTACCTTCCAATGTATTAGCTACCCCTTTCAGTTTTGTATCACCTGCAGTTTCGATAAGGACTCCCTCCAAAGTGTCACCTAAATAATTGACAAAAATATTGAAGAGCATCATCAGCCCTAGGACAGAAATCTTCAGCTACCAAGATGTACATCTGGAACTGCTTTGTATTCACGACACGTAACTAAGTAGTCGATACAGAATCCTGACCATTCTGATATGTTCAGAGGTTTTCTTCTTCTTCCCTCTCTAGGATAGAGCTGGCCATGAATCATCTACCTGTTTTTGGACTCCAGTTCCCATCAGCCAGACAATGGTGAAGGCTGATGGGACAAGTAGTCCAGCACCATCTGGAAGTTCCCCGGTCCTGCTGTAATACTTCATTTCCTTCCAGGTGCCAATTAGATGAGATTAAATCCTGCTACTTGGCAAGGGAGGCTGGCAGTTAGCTCCCCCCCTTTTCTTTAAAGATGTGCATTTTGCTTCCTTTTCGGATTATTCCAGCTTCCTTTTTTTGGAAAGCGAACAGAAGGCAGAAGCCAGGAATGCGGCACAGCTGCTGCGGCTGAGGCCTGGGTACACGGCTCACCCCGGATCACCTGCTGTTCTTGGGTTCTCCTCCCTGCCTTCTGCCACCACATCCTCATTTAGAACGCAACCTTCACCCGCGGGTCATGATGACACAGCCAATACCAGGAAGGGGAGGCACTGCACGGTGACGCTCCCCCATCCATCATCCCGGAACATACAGGCAAGTACATCACGTGCAAGGGACTTCTTGTTACCGGGAGGTATGTTTTAAAAAAAAAAAAAAAAATACTTGTGAATAAATAAAAATGAGCAACTGCTGTAGATAAACACAGGCATGGCTGTCTGCTTCTCCAAAGCAAGGTCTCAGATTCCCATGTTAATTCTCTGCTGTCCCGGTTTCGTGGCTGCTGCTAAAATGTGCCGGCTTCTCTCTCTTTCTCCCGCTTTCCCCTTTGTCCTTTGCTGCAAAGGACAAAGCGCAGAAATAGTTTGCCCTCATTTAATTCAGCAATGGGAGGGTGAAGTCTCACTCCTCCTAAATTCAGATTCTGAAAAACATATTACAGGAATTCCTTGCCTTTTGACGCCTAACTTTTGGAAGAAGGGGGAAGTGACCTCTGCAGGCAGACAGGAAGTAACAAGGCCTGAGTACATAGATCAAAGATCTCTAAAGCTTCCTTTCAATAATTGCTTCATACAAGCCTTGATGCCTCTCTGCTTCCAACACTAAGAACTGGCAACCACAGCTATGGTACACAATACTAGGATGGAGGGTTAAACAGACCCAGCGTGGTGTCATCATTTGATAACTGGACTACGACCCTGGAGACCAGGGTTTAATTCCCTGCTTGGCCATGGAAACCCACTGGGGGGGGGGTTATAAACCAAAGAGTTCTTGGCATGTATCCACACTATATAATTAAAGCAGTTTGATACCACTGTCATGGCTGCTTCCTATAGATCCCTGCAATCTGTAGTTCAGTGGTGCTACTCAGACTTTTCTGCTAGATAACTCTTCTCCCCCTCCTCAAAACTCCAGCAGTAGCAGTTTCTAGCACAGAACTCCAAGTCCTTCCCTAAACTAGAAAAGCCTAGGATGCCCTAAGATGAAGCCATGCCAGTTAAAATGGCATCAAACTGCTATAAATGTCAGTATGGATGCATGAATACTTTTCAGTGCCTCACTCTCTGCACAGACAAAAAATTGGGGGGCAATGTCTTCATTTTGGTCACACTCTCCAGCGGCGACAGTCCGGATTAATCCTCTGCATTCTCACTTTCTCAGCTGCTTTTAAAATGTCTCGGTTTCTCTCTCTTCCTCCCACTTTGGCCCCTTTGTTCTCAGCATACTTTCCATTGCTGCAAACCAAGTTCTAAGTGCAAAAATTGGTTTGTGCTCAAGTTAGCTGGGGGAGAAAGTGGGAGGGACTGAGTCTTGCCCTTCCCAGAAGACCCAGGCAAAAGCAAACCACTGCAGCATCTCTTAGCTCTTCTGTTCTTCTTCATTCAAAACTCCTGCCATCCTTATCAAACTCTGATGTTGCTTGGTCACAAACACGTCCCTGTTTTCATCTGTTAAATTTTGCTCTCGGCCCCCATACCTATCCTCCTGAGAAATCATGCAGCCTCAGCGACAACTCCTCCCTTCCCACAGCCTCAGGCTGGTCCCCTGTCCTACTTTCCACATCTTGGCTAAGCAGCAGGCTAATAATTCCCCATAAAACCTTTTGAGTTAAAGCGGTGGGCGTGCGTGGGTGGCACAAACATGATGCTCTCTGTGACTTTTTTGTTGGCCTATCTAGAACACAATCTTGGCCTGGCTGGTGGTCAGCGGTTCCTAGAAATCAATTTTGAGAGGTGTGGGGTTGATGTGGGGGGAGAGGAAATGGTTAGAAATAGAGCATTGCGTGTGTCCTTTTCCACCCCAAACTCTCTCTCACACACACAGACTTTCAGCTTATCCTAGGCTTTGATGTAGTTATGTTTAGTCAGTCAAATTGGGGATTGGGGGAGAGGTTGGAGGAGATAGTGGCAGAAAGGGGGAGAATGAAAGTAGGAGGCCTGTAGCTATATATAGCTGCGACCCACAGGTATCAATGCGTCATGCGCCTGCTTGGCTGACGCAGCTGGCAACGCAAGACTGAGCGGTTTTTGTGTGCTTGGGTGTATGTGTGTGTGTTTGCCTTCCTTTCTTCCCTTTCCTGATCCCCCTCCCCAGTCTACTGCCTCTGCCAAACCAACCAGTGTAGCTGCATGCACACTCAAAAAAAAAATGTGGATTTTTTCCCCCTGAATCTGAGTTTAAACTACTTTCTTGCTCCCTTTTCCCTCAGGCCATTCTCCTTGCCAAACACACAGTGCTGCCAACTTCTTCTCCCAGTCCCGCTTCTGTGTTTTGTTTTTGACCCAGCTCAGCATCAACAAATGAAACAAACCAGGTTTGGCCCTGGCAGTGGGCGCAGGAATGAGGAGGTCTTGTGGGTGGATTTTTCTTGCTAAATTTCTGGACAAGGTGGCAACGAGGCCTAGCTTTCTCATCTTTCTTAGCTCCTTTTGCTATTGTTTTTTGTTTTTTTTGGGGGGGGGGCGATGGAGAAAATGAATTAGCCAGAACCAGCAGGAAAGTTGAAGATTTCATTAAGGGACCTCCCTCCTCAGTCCTCTTGCCCCGTAATTCAGTGCCCCCTTTGGTGGTTCCCATGTTAATAGAGCAGTGAATCCACTCTGGTGTTCAGTCTGAACATCAGAGGAGCTGTCCAAGGTGCTGAGTTGTCCTCTTTCAATTAGCTTCAGACTTTAGGACAGAGCTGTTAAAATCTAGACTAAAGTGAATTCACCACCACATTGACACAGGAGTCAGCAGCTGTCAACCCAGTCCATCCTTATTATTATGCTTGGACCCGTTCTAAGCCCTCCCCAGAATGCCAGTGCCCTGTCCATCACAATGTCCATATCAGAGTTGAGATGGTTGCCAAATGCACACTTTCAGCCAGGCGCCTCTGCAACTTTAATTGCTGCCATTGCAAACTGAAGTTGAAAAAAAGTGTTGCCTTCTCCTTCTGGGGATCATAGCATGGAGAATGGTTTTGCCTGCTGGGTTGTTGTGTCAATCTCCCCCCCCCCCCCCACTCTGGTGGTACAGCAGGGGCCCTGCCGGGGGAAGAGGGAAAGAGAGCTAAGGAGGCAGGGACTGGAAACCACAATTACTGGGTGTATTCTGAACCTAGGGTGTGTTTTTTTAACTAATGGGAAACTTTGGGTAGAGAAGGGTAGAGAAGTGGCACAGAGATCCTAAGACAGAGAAACAACTCAGGCAACAGTTCAGGCTCCTAGATTCTAGGGTGTGTTGCTGTACCAGGGCTTGACTAAAGCCCCACTGCTCTGATTTTTTGATCAGCAAGTGATGATGCTATCATCTTTCTCTCTCCTCATGTTTCTTGTTCTTTTGGGGCTGTCCTCCTGGGCAGGGAAGATTCCTTCTCCAACCCAATAGATGGAGACAGAATTCGAGAGAGAAAGAAACAAAGCTGTGAGCTACCCCTCTTGCAATTTTGGCATGGGCAATTAAGATCTGTTAGGTCAACAAAAGACCTGCTCTTGCTAGGGATGAGAACTGCTAGTATGGGCTTCGTTTGCAGACCCTTGCCTTTTCATCTGGATCAAGCCAATCATCTCCTTTTTCCAGGGAGGGGGCCCGCCTGCCCTCAACACCAACCGCCTTTCCACTGTCTATATAAAAAACATTGGCTTACAACGCAGGGATGGGAATGGTGTGCCTCTCCGGATGTTGTAGGACTTCAGCTCCCTGCAACTTTAGGCAGCATAGCCAATGGCAAGGACTGCCAGGAAGCACACTTCAACCACACAGTTCTCTGCTCTTGCAATGAGGCTTGCGAAACTGACTGTACAAAGATATACAACACAGCATTATTGCAGAAGGTAAGCTGGTCTGCTTAGCTGGGAAGTCTATGCCCTGTGATTTCCACCCAAGAAAAGGTATGAGATCAAATGCCACTCAGATAGGGTTGCCAGAATTGTTTATCTACTTCTGGTCCTCTGCATAATATAAAACACCACTAGGACAGAGTTGCCAGCTTTTTTATCTACTCCTGCTCCTCTGTCTTTAACAATAGCTTGATTGGCTGAGGTGGGCAGGCATTTCTCTGCATTTTGAACGCAAAACTTCTGTTCAGCGGCACAGGCGCACTCTGGGTCGGGGCTTGCTGGTCAATTGGCAACCCTGGCACTATCTTTCATGGGCAATCTTGCTTAAACTGTGGCCCAGAGATGCCTTTAAAAAAAAAAATCTGCCCATTGTATTTTTTTATAGAACATTTCCATTAAAAGTTGCAAGAGCACTTTGACTTGGGTTTTTGCTGGTCAGTGGGCAACCCTGGCACTATTTTCCAGGGATATTTTACTTAAACTGTGGCCCAGAGGTGGGGGTTTTCCCCGCAAAGATTGCTTTTCCTGCTGTGCTTCTGGACGCAAGTTTCCATTAAAAGACACAAGGTCACTCTGGGTTGGGGTTTGCCAGTCAACTGGCAACTCTGACACTACCTTTCAGGAATATCTTGCTAAAACTGTGACTCAAAGGTGCTTTTTAAAGATAGACAGTCCACTAAGTTTTTGGATAGAAAGCATCCATTAAAAGGCATAGGAGCACCATGGGTTGGGGTTTTGCTGGTCAGTTGGCAACCCTGACACTATCTCCTGGATATCTTGCTTAAACCGTGGCCCGGAGGCAGCTTTTCAAAAAAAGCAAGAAGACAAAAAGAAACCTTGAGGAGTTACGCAGGGAATGTGCTTGACGCAGGAACGCATTGGCTAATCTCTTCCTCCCCTGACTGTCTCAACACGATGTGTTATTCCAGCATTGCGGCTGGGTGGAAAGTTTCTTTTTTTTTTTCCGGGAAATGAAGGGGAGGGGGCATCAGTTTTGCTTTCTACACCCCCACGGCCCGGGGGGAACAGGATGTCCTAGGCTGGAGTGTGGGTGCCCTGCCCAGTTTTTCTCAGGGAAAGGAACCAACACGGTCTCCACCCAGCAGCAAAAAAATGACACCTCCCACCCGAAATTTCTTGGAACCCAGAGTCAGCTTTACGCCCGCCCCTGAAGGGCAGGAAGAGAGAGAGAGAGTTGCCGGGGGTGGGGATGCGGGAAGATGATGCCCAGATACCTCCTTCAGCCATTACCTCGAGAGCCCCCCTCTTCCGTGTGGGCAGGGGCAGTGTGGTGTAGTGGTTAAAGCCAGGTTGTCCTAAGACTTGGGGGCATCTGGCCACAAGCTGCTGGGAAGCCATAAAAGTCGTGCACACTCTTATCTTTTTGTGTGAGAGGTGGGTTGCCAAGTGTAATAAGGGACAGGGCTCTTGTGCCTTTAAGGGTTGTGCAGAAGAGCGTCTTGTTTGCATTAAAAAAACAACACCCGCTGGAAAGTCCTTCTCCCTTGTTGTTTGCTTTCAAATCACTCCCAACTGGTGGCGACTGTAACTTGTCTGGGCAAGATTTCTTCAAAAGAGGCTTGCCTGTGCCTCCCTCTGAGGCTGAGAGAGTGTGACTTGCCCAGGGTTACCCAGTGGGCTTCCATGGCTGAGTGGGGATTCGAACCCTGGTTTCTCAAAGTCCTTGCCCAACACCCAAACCACGCTGGCTCCCCCTCAGCCATTTCCGCACGAGACTCTTATAGTGCTATTATTCCGCTTTCAACATCCTCTGGAATCCTGGAGTTTGCAGTTTAGGGACGAAATGGCCCAGTGTGGAAATGGCCCCTCTTCTACAAACCTATTAAAGCTTCAAGAGCCCTGTCCACCCAGCGGCCTTCCTCGCAGGGTTGTTGTGGGGAATACAAGCAGCAGGGAGGAGATTCCCCTCCTGTCGCCCTTGAACCCAAGGAGGAAAAGACCACCGGCTTCATGCTACAAATCAGTAAATAAATAACTTAAGAATGATAATAAGTTGCTAGGAGCAAACAATAAAAACCACAGGAAACAAAGAAACAGGCCACCCTAAGTAGATTGATTCTCCAGGTTGGCTGTGCGTGGAAGCTTCACCTCTTGAACAGCCTGCCTGTCAAGGTCGGGAGAGCAAGGCCAGTTGGACACAAACCTGAGGCCTGGCTTATTTGTTTGTTTGCTTGTTTGTTTATTTAAGTAAAAAAGGGCAGCCCCGATCCAACCCACCCCTAAACTGTGCCCAGCCTGGCCTCTTTGTGGGTCTGAGCTCTTGACCTCCATGGAGCTAGGAATGAGGATTGGGAGGAGGAGGGAGAGGGAGAGAGAGGGTTGCTAATTCAGCACAGAAAAATCCATTCATTCATCTCCTTTCCATTCATTCACACTCCGGGAGAACCCCCAGGAGAGCCAGGTTGCCGTAGCAACCACTCTCCTCTCTGCCCCCTCCTCTTTTTTTTTTTTTTGGCTGCTGCAGCATCAGACCCAAACGGCGCTGTCTGAGGACTCTAAGGGATGGCATCCTTGCTCCTGTACCCCCACGCCCCCCAAAAAAGGTTTCCGGCCCCTTTTTCCACACACAGGCAGGCCACTCAGCAAGTGGAGCCAGGGGAGAAAGAGAAAATGCCAAAAGGCTCTATCGGTTGAACTGCTGCCTTGCTCTTGGCATTCACGCACTCTCTGGCCCCTAATGGACCATTGGGGACAAAGAAGACGCCCTCTGCCCCTTGCCTTGCCCACCCACCCCATCTTTATGTGCCAGCCATCCGCCCGTCTTCCCCGGCACCCCTTCCTTGCCGCTGTTCCACTGAGAAAGCACAGGAAGAGATTTCTCCAGTAGGCGAGCCTCTCTCGGGGCCAATCCGGTCCCTCATGGCTTCCAGGATAGAGGCGTCCTTGATTAGGGCCCGTTCCCACTGGGACCAAGAACAAATTCTCCCTCTGAGGTTTGTCCCTGGTGGAATGACTGCCTCCGTACACCACACACACAGACACACACAGAAACATAACTAGGGTGGAACTGTATGCGCAGTGCATACAAGTATCAATCAAACGACAGATGCTGGAAACTAACAGGAGGCAGCGTTGCCTTGTTGGTTGACTGTTGGACCAGGACTCGGAGAGGCCAGGGTTCAAATTCCGGCTCAACCTACTGGGCAAGTCACACTCTCTCAGCCTCAGAGGCAGGCTACTGCAAACCGTCTCCACGACAGGATTGCCTTAGGGCACATGTGTCAACACATAAGGTCCACGGGCCAAATCTGGCCCGCCAGGTCATTTCATGTGGCCCTCGCACCTCTCCTGCAGCTGCAGCACTCCCCCCACCTGGCAAGCTTGATCCCCACATTGCGGTCCCTGGCTGCTGGTATTCTGAAGAGGGTCCCAGTAGCCAGCACTCCTGATCTACTTCTACTTCTGACTGCTCCTCTGTCCAAGTCTCCCTATCAGAATGTTGCCATGGAAACATGCCATGTGGCTTGCGAAAGCTGGACAGAAGAACAGTCAGAAGTAGAAGTAGATCAAGAGTGCTGGCTGCTGGGCCCCTCTTCAGAATACCGGCAGCCAGGGGCCTGCAATGTGGGGATCGGGCTCACCACATACAGAGAGGAGCAGGAGGGCAGAAAGAGGCACAGGAGAGGGAGGAGCAGAAAGAGGCAATTCAACCGGTATAGCCTTTTGGCATTTTCTCTTTCTCACCCAGCTTCACTTGTTGATCTGTCTGTATGCACTGCGCATACAGACCCCGGAGAGGGTCTGGGGGCAGAAAGAGGCACAGAGAGAGACGGGGGGGGGGGCTGAAGAAGACACAGAGAAGGGCTGGGAGCAGAAAGAGGCACAGAGAGGTACCAGGGGCAGAAATATCATTATTTAATATGATAAAAGAGTAGATACATTTATATAGTCTTACAGATGCAACCAGCCCTTTGAGGGCGACCATAAACTGGATGTGGCCCAAGATGAAACTGAGTTTTGACACCCCTGCCTTAGGGGCGCCCAAAGTTGGAATTGACTTGAAGACACCCAGCAACAATAGTCCGCAGGGCTCGAGGACCACGTAACCAGACTTGGGAGCCGTGCGCAGGCTTGAAGGTTGCACATTGCCCACCCATGGTTTAGAGAGTTCCTGAGCAGTACGAGTTCTGCCCACCTGCCTACTCAGAGCCTAGCCGTTCTCCCTAAGGAAACCGCTGTTTGCTGCCCCTGTGTGAAGGACAGATAGTCCTGCGTCATCACCAGGCAGGGGGAAAGAGAGAGAGAGAAGGAGGGGGAACTTCTGGGAGAAGGGCAGCCAGCCAGGAAATTCATCTGCAACCCCCCTCCCCATCCCTCCCCTTCCCTGCTAGCTGCTCCTCTCTGCCCTCTTCTATCTTCGGTGGATATTTTTAGCACCAGCCAGAGTCAAGGACTAACGGAAAAATGTGTGTGTGAGAGAGAGAGATTGAGAGGAGCCCTCCTACAAGAATGCAGCTGGGCCTCTGTTTGAGCAGCTGCCATCACAATCCCCCCCCCTCCATGTTGACCCTTGGCCTCTCTGCACTCTCCCAGACTGGGCAGACGGCCGAGCGGAGAGCCCATTCATCGGACAACTGTCCAGAGCCACTATTGCCTGGCTAAGATGGCCAATCTCCAGTTTTACTTATCTCCAGGTCCGGCGCTGTCACCCCAAACATTGAGCTCTATGAACAATCAGTCAAAGAAGCAGTGGCCTAGCATTCACATACCATCCCATTATCCCAATTAATTCTCTGCTTTTAAAATGGCCTCCTCCCACTCCCCCCGCCTTGTCCTTAGCTTAGCGTAGTGGTTTGGGCATTGGACTAAGACCCTGGAGACCAGGGTTCGATTCCCCGCTTGGCCACAGAAACCCACTGGGTCACCTTGGATGCATTGCACATTCTCAGCCCCCAGAAACGCCCATGATAGAGTCGCCTATTGCTGTAAGTCAGAACGGACTTGAAGGCACACAACAACAACTTCAGCTTACTTCCAACTGAGTTCAAAGTGCAGAAGGAGTTTGCATTCAACTCAACTGCAGCGGAAAGAGAGAAGAGAGTTGAATCTTGCCCTTCCCAGTAGGCCGTGGCAAAAGCAAACTGCCGCAGCCTCTCCTAGCTTGCATGTTCTTCCTCGTTGATCATTTTTGCCTCCCTCCCCAGACTCTCAGGTTGCTTGGCCACACGGGTCCCAGTTATCACCTGTGAAACGTTGGAGGGTAGGCTTTGAGTATAAGCAGAGTGCTTCCACTCTAGAACTGTGCAAATTCCATATCCTATTTTGTGTTGATGTGCCATCAAAGCACTCCTGACAGATGGCCATCCAGTCTCTATTTAAAAACTTCCAAAGAAGGAGACTCCATCACACCCCCAAGGCAGCATTTCTCACTGTTGAGCTGTCAGGAAATTCTTCCTAACGTTTAGATGGAATCCCTTTTCCTGAAGTTTGAAACCATTGCTCCATGTCCTATTCTCTGGAGCAGCAGAAAACATGCTTGCTCCATTCTCCATATGACATCCCTTCAAAAGGGTATCAGCATCTTCTGGGCCCCTTTAGATCGAAAATTTCTCTTTTTAAAAATGCAGAACTGCTTTCATGCTTTGTCCTGGGCTTAAAGTTGGACCCTTTGTGTATAAAGAGACAATGTAGTATAGTAGTTAGAACAATGGATTGGAACTTTGGAGAGCCAGATTCAAGTCCCCACTGATCCATGAAATGCTCTGAGTGATGAGATAATCACTCTCTGTCTTCCACCCTGATCCACTCTATGTGCGTGAAATGTCATGGAAAGGAGGCACAGGGAAGGAAAAGAAAAGTTGGCAATATCCTCTGTCAAGCTGTATGCATTCCAAAGAAAAAGAGAATTAATATTTCTTAAAAAACACACTACAACAACTTAATGCGCTATTAGACCCCAGCTTCAGAGTTACACAGAATCCTTCAGCACTGCCAAGAGTTAAGGTGAGAAGGGTGGATGTTTTACTTCTGAATTGTGTTATTGTTTTGCCAAGGCAAGCAAGTAGAGAAAGTATCTAGTAGAATCAAGCAGAGCAGGAGATGCTAGCAGAAAGATTTTGACTTCCACAGAATTCTTCTGCCGTCTAAGGGCAGAGGCACCTGCATTTGGCTTCTAGAGTTAGGCCCAAGAGAAGAGAACTGTCTGGGCTAGAGATAGAAAAGCAATAAATGTGTCAGCTTTTGACTTATACAGAATCCTTCTGCAGTTCTGGATGCTCCATGCTCTGGCAGAGAGCAGTGGGAGGTGGGGGTGGGGAAACTGCTGACGTTTTGCTTTGGGGTTTTGATGAAGGCTTGTGTCAGCCAAAACAGCCAGCGCAGAAGCCGGCTGGCCAGGGTGGAGGTTGCAAGATGGTGACGAGGCCAGGGAGTCGCTCTCAGGGCAACGAAACCCCCGCAGCCCTGGAGCCATTCTGTAGGCGTGCTTTGCCTTCACCTCGGGGCAGCTGGCACTTAGCCCGGCCGCCCACCGGGCCAAACCCAAACTGGGGGTGGTGAGGTTTGTTTGCTGTTTTAATTAGCCAAAGAGCTCAGCTGAACGAGCTGAACACATTCCAAGTTTCTGGGCTTTTGGTGGAATTTGAGATGGGGGAGCAATTTTATTTGCTAAACTGCCTGCCCCTGGTTCCTAGGCCTCTAGCACTAGCCCAAAAATTGAAAATTGAGAGAACTGGGTATCATTTCCCATAATCAAAGCCTCTCCTGACTCCTTACTGTTTCCAATAAGAGGGGTAGTACAGTATAGCAGTACAGTATAGAAAGACCTGTCGAGACTCCCTTCAGGTCTCCTTCTCAGCAGTAACTGTACTTTATCAATTGCATTGGTAGAGCACAAGGTGTTGTATGCAGCAGCAGAGAATGACAGAGTCAGAGGGGACCTCAAAGGCCATCCAGTCCAATCCCCTTGTCATGCAGGAATAGACAACTAAAGCCCTTCTGAGTTCACCCTTCTGCTTTATCTTCCCAGCAGCCCTGTGAGGTAGGTCAGAGAAAGAGAGAGCAAGTGAGAGAGAGATTTCCTGGCCCAAGGTCACCCAGTAAGCTGCAGAACCCAATGGAGACTAGAACTGGGATCTCCAAAATATTAGACCAGGGCTCTAACCATTAGGAATCCTACTGCCTCTAAGATGGTATCTGTTTACTCCTTTTCATGGCCACAGGCCTGAGTTATGGTCTATGTTACTTTACTACACATATACTTAGCTATTGGCTTTCTTAACTCCAGCAGTGTGATGTGGCAGCTGACAAGATCAATGTGATTCTGGGCTGCATCACTAGGAGTAGAGTGTCGAGGTCAAGGGAAGTGATGGTCTCACTCTATTCTGCTTTGGTCAGACCTCACCTAGAGCAATACTGGGTCCAATTTCAGGCGTCCAGTTCAGGAAAGCTATTGAGAAGCTGAAACATGTCCAGAGAAGGGCGACCAAATTGGTAGAAGGCATGGAAACCATGAAGCCCTCTGAGGAACGGCTTAAGGAGCTGGGGACATTTAGCCTGAAGAAGAGAAAGTTAAGAGGTAACACGATAGCTGTGTTTAAATATTTGAAGGGATGTCACATGGAGGATGGAGCAAGCCTGTTTTCTGCTGCTCCAGAGACTAGGATGCAGAGCAATGGCGTCAAACTTCAGGAAAAGAGATTCCATCTCCTTCTTTGGAGGTTTTTAAACAGAGGCTGGGTGGCCATTTGTCAGAGATGCTTTGATGATATATTCCTGCATGGCAGGGGGTTAGACAGGATGGCCGTTGGTGTCTCTTCCAACTCTGTGATTCTATGGAGAGGCAGTAAGAAACCCCGTTAGGGAATTGCAAAGACATGTTATGGGACACCAGCACTCCCTAGCCTTTGTTCCGAAGCTCATTCATTCTGTTGTTCATCCATCTTGGTGTGCCATCAGTCCCATCACGATGTCCATCATGTCATTTTATGAGCTCCCCTGCACAGAAACTTCACAACAGCTCTTTGCTGAACATGGATGTTACAAAGCTGCTCAATTCTATTTCCCACAGACACATGCCCACTTATGAAGGCCTAAGTCTTCCCCAAGTGAATTTCAGCCACTAATAATAATAACAATTATGGGTGTTGGAAAGTCTATCTCTGAGCATACATAGAGTTTCCTAGACCTGGGCACACATGCTCTTGGTGCAGCCATTGGGTTGAATTCCACACAGCTCTCATCTACTTTGTTGTCCTTGACAGTCAGTTTGGGGGTGGAGATGTAGGGGGGCAGCCCAACGGGTGCAGGGTGTGGTCTCTGTGGGCACCGTTCCCTGCCACCCCGCCCATGGGTGGTTTTCCCAGGGATCATTTTGTGGTTCAACAACCAGCACTAAAAGTATACGCCCCACATGCTCTTGCAGCAAGATTGGTGGGGGGAGAAGACAACCCAACCACCAAGTGGGGAAACACCCTGTTTTATGGGGCAAACACTGGGGGAAGGGGAACAGGGAAGCGCTGAGACCAAACAACAATTTGGACAGACCTCCAGCTGTCATGGGTGAAAGGGAAGCTGGCTTTTTCAGTTTACATATCATACAATCACAGAATTCTGGCTGTTAGTGGAAGGTCTGGAGTTCATTAACAGACTGGCCACATGTTGTGTTGGCAGAAGGACCCGAGTTTGATCACCAGAATCTCATAGAAGCATAAAGGATCATCAAGTCCAGCCCCACCAATGCACATCATCCATAGCTAATGCATCCCCCTCAAATGTGGGTTCATTGTGGTGCCACGGCTCACCCCCTGCCCTGCTTTGCATCCAGCTTCTGGCCAGAAGTGAGTTGTTACTGTCTGCATTCATATCATTTCCACTTATGATGACACCAAGGTGAATCTATCATGGGGTTTTCTGGTGGCTGAGAGTGTGTGATGCACCCAAAGTCACCCAGTGGGTTTCCATGGCTGAACGGGGAATCAAACCCTGCTCTCCAAGGGTGTACTCCAATGCTCACACCACGCTGGCTCTCAGAAGCAAGGAGGCAAGATTAAATGTTCCTTATTCTGTCTCCCTAAACAGGTGAGGAGAAATATCACTTAATGCCACCTTGATCAGGGAACAGCCCCAATAGTTAAGATTTCCATTGAAATTTCCAGACAGGAAACTGTGTTTCCTCTCTCCCAACCTCTCTCTCTGTCTCATTCTGTCTCTGTCTCTTGCCCCCTCCCTCTCTATCTCCTTCTCTCTCTGCGAGCATTTGAATAACAAGCTGTGAGAACGGTGTCTAGTATTTAATGGGGAATGTGTGACCTCACCGGAGGCCTTCCTTTGGTCTCAATTTTGGCCTGGAAACCTTGCTTGAACCTCAGTCCTAGTCCAACAGTCTCCACTCAAGATTCCTAAACCACCCCGATTCAGAACACGAATGGTTCTTAACTGGGGTCTGGGGACTCCTAGGGGTCCACAGAGCCCTCACAGGGGGTCCGCAAAGCCCTGGGAGAAAGAGGAACATGGCAGCAAAGGGGTGGGGGCGCAGATGCCAAAGGAGCTGTTTCAACAAGGGAGCACTTTCAACACCTGCATGCGCACCCCTGAGATGCATCCCTGGCAAAAGGGACATGGCAGCAGACATGCGTACATACCCAAACTATGACTCTGGAGACCATGGAATCCCACTAGATGACCATGGGCAAGTCACATTCTCTTGGACTCAAAGAAAGGGAAAGTCAACAAATCTCGCCAAGGAAACCTCCATGACAGG
This sequence comes from Ctenosaura bakeri, assembly GCA_948474755.1. Lineage (NCBI taxonomy): Eukaryota > Metazoa > Chordata > Lepidosauria > Squamata > Iguanidae > Ctenosaura > Ctenosaura bakeri. Next base: position 44,608 of record CAOLHI010001111.1, on the reverse strand, counting down.
TTTCGCCTAAGGACTGCCATAAGTCAGTTTTCAAAGAGGACAGACATGACGACTAGAAAGAACCTTTCCCTCTCAGCGGCACTTCTGACTTACGGCAACCCCAAGCTGAACCTCTCATAGGGAGCTTTTTTGGCAAGGGGTTTGCCTTTGCCTTCCTCTGAGGCTGAGAGAATGTGACTTGCCCAAGGTCACCCAGTGTCCAAGCAGGGATTTGAATCCTAGTCTCCAGAAGCCTTGAATAAATAAATATTTGAATATTTGAATCGAAACAGAAATATTTAAATCTTGAGTTAAGTCTTTGGGGTCCCTGGCAACAAATTTTATTTACAGGGGGACCCTAGTAAAGAAAAGGTTAAGAACCACTGCACTACCTCATGCTGGTCTCTGGAAAACCTCTAGGGCCACAAAAACCATCTTTGGGGCAATATGTGGCCTACAGGCAGGTTTTCAAGTCCATCTTTCCTTTGCAATCCCTCCCCCATGTTTCCACGTTTGCATCCTAGCATTTGAAAAGAAATTTTGGAGCTAGTCCCTGCTGGGATTTAAAATGTCCTTGTGGAGTGAGGTGGGGCGGAGTGGGACAAGGGAAAACATGCCTTCTCCACTGCTGGGTTCAGATCAGGTCTTTGGCCTCCACGTGGCTGAGGGATGGGTTGGCACGGAGAACCGTGGGGCTGCGGGCCGGCTGTGATCCAAGACTGAGTCACCGGCAAACTCCGTGGGCTTGTGAGTCACGCCTCGGAGTGTGAGAGACAGGAGGAAGAGAGAAGCCCAAGGCCAAACACATAGGGCAGGCCGGGGCAGGCAGATGGAAATGCCAGTCCTTCGTGGATGGGCCCCTGTGCAAAACCCACACTTCGAATCATAGAATCATAGCATCACGGATCTGGAAGAGACCACAAGGGCCATTGAGTCCAATCCCATTCTAGCATGAAGGAAAACATCCTGACAGATGGCCATCCAGCCTCTGTTTAAAAAACCCCAAAGAAAGAAATTGCACCGCACTCCCAAGCAGCAGCATATTCCACTGTCAAACAGCTCTTACCATCAGGAAAGCCTTCCTAATGTGTAGGTGGAATCTCTTTTCTTGAAGTTTGAAGTTATTGTTCCATATCTTAGTCTCTAGATCAGCGGAAAACAAGCTTGCTCCATCCTCCATATGACATCTCTTCAAACATTTAAACATAGCTATCTTGTCACTTTTTAACCTTCTCTTCTCCAGTCTAAACATACCCAGTTCCCCAGGCTGCTCCTCATAGGGCATGGTTTCTAGGCCTTCCGCCATTTGTCAGTATCACTACACTCCTATTTATGCAGCCGAGAATCACAGTGGTGTTTTTAGCATCTGCTTCACGCTGTTGTCTCATGTTCAGCTTGCAGTCTGCTAAGACTCCTGGATCCCCTTCACATGTACTATAGAATTCCAATCCTGATTTCTCAGAATCCTAGTCCAATACTCACATCCCCACAGCATGCTGGTCTTGTCACCTCATCCTAGAGTTTTCTTGGCACCATTTATTTCAAGAAGGGTTGCTTTTGCCTCCCTCTGAGGCTGAGAGAGTGTGACTTGCCCAAGGTCACCCAGTGGTTTTCCCTGGCTGAGTGGGGATTCAAATCTAGGTATCCACAGTCACAGTACAATGCTCAAATCGCAACAGCATTGCTGGCTCTTGGCACATTTATTACAGCTGGGGGCATAACAAAGAAACTAAAGGGGATGTTCTCAGACTAAGATAGGATAAGGAACCTTTAGTCCAGCCTATGAGCTTCCAGCCAGATGGTGGATGCAGAGAAGAGTGGAGGGTGGGCCCTGGTGACAGCGAAGGAGGAGTTAAGAACCCCAGGCTAAGAACTACTGTCACGGATCTTTAATTTAACCTGGGCCATTTCCGCTCTAGACTGTTACAGTGCTATTATTCCACTTTCACTATCCTATGGAATCCTGGAGTTTGAGGCCCCTCCCTAAACTGCAAACCCCAGGATTCCATAGGATGTTGAAAGTGGAGTAATAGCACTATAACAGTCTAGTGCGGAAATGGCCCTGGTCTTGACAGTCATGGGTGGGGAGGAAGATGAGGTTGGAGATAGATCATGAGCCATGCAAAGCCCAAAAGGCCAACCCACCTCTCCTTTCCATAACCAGAAGGAAAGGGAAAATCTCATTTGGACAGCTGACTTTAGCTACTGAGAATTCCCCTCAACAGCTCCCCCTGACCTTTGAGCTTATCTTCCCTGCCTAAACGTCTAGAAAACAGTCCACTTTCAGATTCAGATGGAATCTCTTTTCTTGCAATTTGGATCCATGAGTTCATGTACTAGTCTCTGGAACAGCAGAAAACAAGCTATCTCCATCTTCTATCCTTTTAGATATTTAAAAATAGCTATCATGTCTTCTCATCTCCAAGATAAGCATATCCATCTCCCTCATAACAGTTGGCATCCAGATCTTTGATTGTCTTGGTTTCTCTTGAAGTCAACAGTGATTTAAGATAACCCTAATGTTGGGTTTTCTTGGTTAGAGGTTTACCATTGCCATTCCTCTAAGGCTGAGAAAGTGTGACTTGCCCAAGGTCACCCAATTAATTTTCATGGCTGAGCAGGAATTTGAACCCTGGTCTCTGATGGAACAAGCTTGTTTTCTGCTGCTCCAGAGACTAGGACATGGAGCAATGGCTTCAAACTTCAGGAAAAGGAGACTTCACCTAAACATTAAGCAGAACGTCCCCAAAGTGAGAGCAGTTTGGCAGTGGAATATGCTGCTGCTTCAGTGGAGTGTGGTGGAGTCTCCTCTGAGTATTCTTTGCCTAAGAAAACCCCATGAAGTCCAAGGGGTCACCATACATCAACTGGTAACTTGAAGGCACAGGCAGGCACAAGGAAATACCCAATACTTGGTTATGCAGCAAATTTCCCAGGCTGTCTTGTAGCTGCATAGGTATGCTCTCTGACCTAAACGGCCATAGGTTTGCCAGAGAGGATGTGCCAGGAATGCTTTTGCCCAGACCTCCAGATTAAACAGGATCTTGGCCTAAGAGCCACCTTGGCACTACCCTTCCATGGCTATATGACTGCATGTTCCTGTGAGGCAAGAGGATATGTCCCATAACATATAGAGCAATAACAGAAAAACCATCAAGCTATGTTAAGGACTTATTTTTTCAAAACTGACAGGGAAATTACTTTTCAAACACTCTAATGAGTAACAGGAACTAATTCCTTTTTTTAGAAGTAACTTTTCCGAGCTTTGGTCCTTGCGTGCGAACGCAGACAAGGTGCGTGACCCTATGCTGGATTCTGTAGGAATCCTAAGTAAAACAGACCCATTCAATCAGTTGCTGACGCTTACGTGCATCCCATTGATTGGATAGGTCCCCTGAAGTTGGGAATCTCAGAATCAGGCCTAAGTGAGTAACAAATACTCTTCTCATGCAATTTTTAGACAGCAGAATAACCAAAAGTTCATTTCAGGGCGCATGCTGAGTCAACTTTCGGGACATACTCTGACTCAGCATCATATGTACAGGGAAAAAAACCCTTTAGAGTTGAAAGGGGGATGTTCCCTTCCCCTTCTATGAATAAACCTTGATTCTCACATCCTTTTTCCTCCCACCCCCAATTTCTTAAGTAATCCCCTCCTGTAATTTCTATAGAAGAGAAGCGTTTGTGTCAGGAAGCCGGGGACTCTAAAATGCGATTTCAGAAACAATGCATGAGAAAAGCAGAGGTGGATAGAGTCCTGCAGAATTCCGAGACATTAGGGGCCTTTTCTCACCGCATGGTTATAGTGATACGATTCTACTTTAAATGCCCTGGTTCCATCCTCCGCTATCCTGGGGTTTGTATTTTGGTGAGGCACCGGAGTTCTTTGGATGATATTCCAAATTCAAGTCATTTCTGATTTATTGCGACCCTAAGGTGAACCTATTACAGGGTGTTCTTGGGCTGAGAGTGTGTGATGCACCCAGGACCACCCAGGGGGTTTCCAGGGCCAAGCAGGGAACTGAACTCTGGTATCCCTTGTCATAACCCAGTGCTTATACCACTACACTACGCTGGCTCAAATCCCTTCAACAGTCAGATTGTTACACTACACTGGCTGCTACAAAGCATTACAGTACATTATTAATCAGGTAAGGTTTGCCATTATTCCCTCTAAGGCTGAGAGAGTGTGACTTGCCCAAGGTGAGTTTCCATGCCTGAGCAGGGATTTGGTCTCCCAGAGTCCTGGTTCAATGCTCTAACCATTATACCATGCTCCCTTTTGAATACTACTTTAAAATGGGTTTGTTTGCAAAAGGTATCTGGGAGATGAGGAGTCAAGCCGCCCTTCCTAAAGGGTTCGCAGCCCCGGAGGCAGAGTCACAGGATGGTTGTTTGAGTTCTGCAGATGAAAAACCGCTCCACTTCCTTTAGACACCACACCTTACAAGGCATGTAAGAAAACAATTCCCATCATGGTCAAGGGTGGCTTTTCGGGGGGTGGGTATCAGGCAAGTGGCAAAGTTTTAAGGAACAGGCTCTGTGACACTCGCAGAGATCTGAATGCCAAGCTGAATGATCACTTGCAGAGGATATCATGCATAGATTTTAGCCAGCAAACTGGCTGACATTGAGGGAGCATCTACACCGCACAGTTATAGTAGTTTGATACCACTTTAATTGCTACAGCTCCATCCTAAAGAGTCCTGGGAGTTTGGGGAACTACACTTCTCTTGTGCACTCCCCTGAACTACAGCACTGGCGTCCTCACAAAACTACACATCCCAAGATTACATGGCATGGAGCCATAGTAAATGAAATGGTATCAAACTGCTATATTTGTGCAGTGTGGACACACCCTGAATTAAAAGCAAATTTTATCTTTGGAAGCTGCTGGTGCAGACTTGCCAGTTATCCTCTCCGTTTTAAGGCTGGCTTACAGAAAGGCCAAATTCTGTTTTCAAAAAGTTCAGGAGTCCCTGTGGTAAGTGCAGATTGCCTCATCCCTTCTCAGGGGATCAGAGCTCTTATTGTGAAAACAGGAACACACTGGTGTAAACTGTAGATATCTGATGACAAGCTTTGCTTTGTGAGTCCCAGTTGAACACTTCTATGCCACATTGGCTCTTAGGGCCCATATCCTTGCAATATGTGCCGCCACCTCATTTTGCTATTTTGTTTATGCCCTCAAAACATGCTTTAGCAGCATGCATTGCAATTGTCCTGCTTTGGCAGTAACAGTCCCAGTTAATCCTCTGCCATTCCACTTTCTTCACTGCTTTTAAAATGTCCCAGTTTCTCACTCTCCTTCCACTTTCCCCCCTTTTGTCCTCAGATTACTTCAACTGCTGCAAACTTAAGTTCAAAAGCAGTTTGTACTGAATTAACTCTGTGGAGGAGAGAATTTTGCCCTTCTCAACAGGCTCAGGCCCAAGCAAACTGTTGCAGCCTCTGCCAACTTTTGTGGTCTTTCTCATTCACAACTTTTGCCGCCTCGATCACACTCCGAAAGTTTCTTGGCTGTCCGTGTCTGGTTTTTATTTCGGAACTGTTGGCCTGCAGCTTGAGCTGTCCTTTTTCAAGGTTTTCATTCCCCTTCAGATGCTGGCCCATGTGCGTGTGTGTGTGTGTGTGTGTGTGTACAGGCTGGTGATGAAAAGGGGTTTGGTTTGTGTTAACAGTTGCCACAGAGACAAAGGGGAGGCCACACGGAGTGGAATGCAGGCCTGACGTAACCTCCCTCCCGGAGTTCCAGCAGCTGCGGGCTGCGGCTTTGGCCCAGGTTCTCAGTTTCTCCTTTGCTGCTTCCTCTTTGGCCTCACAATTCATTGGGGTGTCTCCAGGCCAAAAAAGATGCAAGCCGCACCAGGTTGGAGCCAGCTAGGCAAAGAGTGAGAGTGTGTGTGTGTGAGAGAGAGAGGGAGAGATGTGAAGCCTCTTTGGCTTCTATTAATTTATTTATTTGCTTCTCCTCCTACTTTTGGAGCAACCCTAAGCTAGCCAAAGGGAGGAGGAAGCCAAGCTGCCAAAGGGGAACTCCCATGAGTCTCTGGGAGAGGAAGGAATGTGGTTCCTTGGCCGCTGGCCACCTCAATGGAATGGCGAAGTGGCCAGGGAGCCAGAAAGCCGGCCCAGGTCAGCCTCTTCTCTAAGTCGGCCAATCTTTCTGGTTGAAGGTCTGGGCGTCTGTTTTCCCCTTGGACCAGTGGCGTAGTAGAACTGGGGCTCCTTGCAGACTTACAGCTTAGCAGAGACCACACCAGTCTCTGGAGATCTGCCTCACCTTCTTCACTCCCCGTGTTTGCCGAGGCACACCTTTGCCAGGCTGAAAACCGAAGAAAGCTCTTGCACCTTTAAGGGTTGTGTGGAAGAGGGAATTTCAGCAAGGGGAGACTGTCACCTGATTGTTCGAAATTCTCTCTTTGACACAACCATGAAAGGCACAGGGGCCGTATCGAGTTTTTCACCTGCAACCCTAGCTAAGGAACGTGGATTGCCCCGGAACACTACAGGTATACAGGGGGCCCTCAGTATCTGCTAGGGTTTGGTCCAAGGCCCCCCTATGGATACCAAAATTTGTAGATACTCAAGTCCCATGATGCACAATGGGTGTTGTAACATGCCATCCCTTATATAAAATGGCAAAATCAAAGTTTGCTTTTTGGATTTTTTAAAAAAATACTTTCAAGCCATGGCTGGTTGACTTTGTGGACAAAGAATCCATGGATATGGAGAGCAAACGGCTCTGATAGAGAACCTTCATTTTACAAAGTCTTTTTACATTCACCCAATCGTCCTCTTTTCTTCCTCAGCCTCTGTCTAATTCATTTATTTAGTGGCATCAGCACCAGGACAATGGTAAAGGTAACCTAAGAAAAACACAGATTTTTCGGCACTGGGCTACAACAGTGTGTTTGTAGTAAATGATGCAAGAAAGCTTGGTCATGGAAAGAAAGGCTTTCTGGTCCAGCTGATCCTACTGTAGCTGTGTGCGCCTGCCTCCAATAGGCAAGGTAAACAGCATCTGCCTCCAGAATCCCTGGATTCTTGAGCATCTGTGAACAGCAAAGTGGAAAGAAAAGGGGAAAGCAAATAGGCCTCACTAACTAGCCACCCAGCATGTTAAAAGAGCATAGTTTGATGACAAAATGAAAATCAAAAGAAAAAAGGAGGCTGTTGAAAGGAAAAAAAAAATTCTTTTCTCAAAACAAGTTGAACTCCTTTTCTTTTTTGTCACGGTGCAGAAATATTTCTCTATTCTTTCCATGTTATTTCTGCCTCTGGTCCCAGTTTTTTTTCTATTAAAGAAGATATGCCCATGAATGTATCAATTTCATTAATGGAGGCATACCTGTGTGGTTATGAGTAAGCCTAGCTATATTTGGGGGCGGCTTTGCCTTGAAGAGACCATCAAGACCCATTAGATTTGCAAAAGACCCACTCCTAGTGGAGAAGAAAATGGCCAGAACTGGTTTGTTGGTACAGATCGAATCATCTGCCTGCCTTGGACTCTCCTTAGGAGATAGGGCTATGATGACTGTCATGCATCAGTATTTCTGATTTTACCACTGCTTGCTATGGCCTCTTAGCACACAAAAAAACAAACCCGAACAATGGGTTCAGTCCTGACCTCCACAGGGCCTGTCCAAACTGTTGCAAAAAAGTGAGATTTCTTGCAACAGAAAGGCTAAGTTGTTATCAGCTAAAAAGGACAGTCAAGATGGCAAGAAGTTTATCAGGAAAGCAGTTATCCAGCCAGCCAATCCTGGTCTGAAGAACCTCGTGACATCATTCCAAAAGGCAGCAGAGATTTTTGCTTTGGCTGCTTAAGATGGCCAAGACCTAGCAGACAATGATGCCTGGAGAGATTAAACAGACGCCAGGTCGAGGCATGGGAATTACTGCCACCCAGCGCCTAGCAAGCCAGGATGGGAATTCAAGCTGAATTATGCAACCCCAAGCCACATGTGCATGTTTGTGTGTGTCCTAATTGAATTGTTCGACACCAGTCCAGCAGAAGCGGCAACCACTTTCAGATAAACAACCTGTGCCTAATGTACACCGTGTCCTAAATGGAGGGAGAGGTGTGGGAATGGTGTGTCCCTTTCCTGCTTCAGGGAGGAGGGGCACCGGGTATGGCAAAGAGTACAGGCTTTTTGGGTGGAGTCGCCTCCAGGTCTGAGCTCCAACATTCCCCCTTGGAGAAGTTTCCACACAGTGCTAGGCAAGCCAGGCTCCTGGTTTCTGACAGTGAGGGCATTTCTGGCCTGACCTCTGGAAAAGTTAGGAAGAGTTTGGACTACAAGGCCCAGAATCCCCAGTAGTTTTTTCTGGGAGCGGCAGTCACAAAATGTGACTTTTCCAAGCTATGCTCCATCTACCAAACACCCAACCACATGAATAGTCTCTGCATTATTATTATTTTTTTCAAACTACTGAGTCACTATTGTGTCTCCCCCCATTTCCAGCAGCTTCTGAGAGGTAACTTTCCTCGCAGTGCATTATTTCCAAGCTCTGAAATCTACCCCTGAGGGAAGGCAGACCTTTGAGGAGGAAGAAAAAAAATGTTTCTTGGCGTTGCCTCAAAAATAGGACAAGCTGCACGCTACTTTTGAAGAGAAAAAGATGAACAGGAAGTGGGTTGGGGTAAGATGGCTGCCAAGTCTGGAGAATTCCACAGCCTCCAGCATTTCACAGATGAAAACCAGGGCCCCAACCTCAAAGCATGGTCACGATGGCAAAAGTTATTGATGAAAAAGAAGAAGACACCATCCAATTTGCTTTGGTCCAAGCCTACAAGGAAGGGCAAGCTTGTTGTGGTGGTGGTGCCTTCAAGATGTTTCTGACTCATGGTGACCTAAGGAGGACTTATCTCAGGGTTTTCTTGGCAAGATTTCTTTGGAGGCTGAGACAATGTGAGTTACCCAAGGTCACCCAGTGGATTTCCATGTGAATTTGAACCCTGGTCTCTCGGAATCCCAGTCCAACACACTCAAACTTGCTACATCACGCTGGCCAGACAGCAAAGTTAGCTTTTCGCAGGAGTGGCATCATTGGACATAGCTGCAGCAATGGAGTTGTGCCATTGCAGTCCACTGGTGACGAAGGATCTTAGCCTACTGTTCAGCTAGATGGCAGCAACCCCTCAAACCCATGGTTTAAAATGTAAAACTTTCCGACCACACTATATATTAACTCCTGCACAGTACTCCCAAACCAGTGGTCTAAGTGGGAGGCACTATATGCCTGATAGTGCTCTACACCATGTTGTAGTTATATGTTAAACTAGCGTATATACCCGATGTTGTCTGAGATTTTATTTTCTCATTGGTAACACTTGTTAGAAATGCCTTAGGAATTACCTTGCCTTAAGAATTAGATGCAGTTAAAACACATAGGTTTGAGATCCTGCGTCTCTAATTCCCCAAACTGTCTTGTCCAGTACCTGTAACTTTTGCCCATATTCCCCAATCCAACCTACAGTCAGAGTTATTAACGTGCAGAGGTTGGGCTCCTGAGAGAATACACTGCCCTCCCTTTTGCTGCTAGGTCTCATCTGCAGCAATCGGCCTGAGCTCTCTGGCTGAGAATTCTAAAGGCCCTTCCCTGAACTGCAAACCCCAGGATTCCACAGAATCTTCACAGCCAGCCAAACACATGAAGTCTTCTCTCTTCACACAGCCAATCATATGAGGTCTGCGCCTGCCTGACGCAGACAAACAGATAAGATCACTCATAAACTTTGACTTTTATATAGTAGATGGGTACAAAGTGCTACCAAAAATCTGTGGTTTAAATTGGGGGGTCGGGCAAAGTATGGTCTGCAGGTCACAGGTGGTTCCCAGGCCTATTTTTGTGTTGCCTTAGGGGTCAAAAACATTGCTTCAAAATGCCCATTTAGCCCTGAAATGGATGGTACTACATATGCATTGAGAGCCAATGTGGAATAGTGGACTACGATTCTGGAGACCAAGGTCTGAATTCCCATTCAGCCATGGAAACCCACCTTGAGTGTGTTGCCACAAGTCAGAAGCAACTTGAAGGCACACAATGATATATCCATTGCTGTGCAACACTACTTTAAACTCCGACAGCTCATGCCTTTAACCACTGTACCTTTAGTTCCAAAGGCCCTGAAACACACACCTCCAGTCAGTCATGTCAACAGAGCATGTCAGCATCCCAAGGAAAATTCCTGGCAGAGATAGAGAAGGGTTGTTGTTGTTTTTTTAAAGCACTTCCCCTTTTTTGGACTTCACCCAGGTGGGATCCCAGACAGCACAGAGAAACAGCCTTGCTTGCTCTGCAGTTTCTTTGGAAACCTGTTCCAACCTGCCAAGTTTCTCTCCCTCGAGCTGGAAAACGCTGCTCCGATTGTCTGGCCAATTTTTCCAAAGCTTTTTAATCCTCCCTCCACTTCTCCCCGTCTCATCCACCCTCCCCAGCGACTGTGTAAATTTTTCTTCCATTTGCCGTGGTCTTTCAACAGAAAGGGGAAGCCAAGAGCCGGAGTCATACCTGTGTTTCTGGGGAGGAAACAGGAATCAGTGTTCTCAGCAGGAAACCTGGTGGCTTTAATAATTTGTTTTTGCATATAGGAAAGCCACGTTTCTGGATTCCAATTCAATTTTTTTTTAAAATCAGGATGAAGGACAGGGGTGGGAAACCAATGTCCCCTCAAAATGCTATACCCTCCAAGCTCTTGCAGATAAAACCTGGGACATGTGTGGCCAAGCAACATCAGAGTCCTTTGAAGCTGGCAAACATTATTAATGAGGAAGAATGCACGAACTAGAAGAGGGTACAGCATTTAGCTTCTGCCTGAGTCTACTGGGAAGGGCACAATTCTGCTTGCTCCTTCTGTTCCCCACCCCATGAGTTATTTGAATGCAAACTGCGTTTGCATTTTGAACTCAGTGTACCAACTGAGTATGCTTACAATGAAAGGGGAAAGTGGGAGAAGGAAAGAGAAACTGGGACCTTTTGAAAGCAGCTGGAAAAGAGGGACAGCAAAGGATTAATCAGGACTGCCTCTACCAAACTGGGACAGTTGGATGGTATGGAAAGCCGGTCAGAGTAGAGCTCACACCATTCCTGACCACCAGATGGGAGATGGAGACCACTCACATCTGGAAGGGTGGAGGTTCCCTGACTGCGCTCAAGCGTTGCCAAGAAATTACTGCAGATGCATGATTGAGGAATGCATTCTGAGAATTCAGCATAGATAGAGAAGGAACGGGCAGGGTTAGGGCCATGCACCTGGGAAGTGGAGTTTCCAGACATCATCACACTCGTATCAGTATGTTGAGGTCACCTGGGCAGCTTGCATGTTGAAAGGGGCAAAAGTTTTGCAATGTCTGGATCAGTTTTCCCTTCCCAGAGAAAGCCCCGACAAGGATGTAGCTACTGGAGAGAACAAAATGGAGGACTTTTACCCTCAAGTAAAAATTCTGCCCCCCATTATTTGTCCATCTGTGTCTGAATTTCTAACTTTGCAGAGAGTGAGAAACTGAGAACCAGTCACACTCAGAACCCAGAACTGTTTGCTGCCTTGCATTCCTTGGCTCCCTTTGCCCCAAGTGATGAAGCTGTTATTTCTAAAAGCTCTGCTTTTAAGTGGGGGTCAGTGCTCTCATTTTGCCCCCCACTACTCGCCTCCACCTAAATCAGCACAGCCAAGTTCCTGGTCCCTCTTGCTTATGTGCGGTTTCCAGGAAGGCAGGGCAGGGCGGCTGTTGGCAACACAGCAGCAGACTGGGCGGCAAGAGGCTCTTTCACACTCTGCAGCCTCCTCCCTGTGCGGTAATATTGCCCCTTTCCTGGCCTGTGTGAGTGTGTATCAGATGACTTGTTGTGAGGGATGAGTCAGCAACAACAAGCATCCCTAAGAGGGTGGGCCCTTGGCAACTGGCAAGCAACACAGAACATCACCTGCAACCTCTTCTGCCTTTGTTGGCCAAAGTCCCATCATACCCTGCTCCAAGATGGTCAAACTCCCATCATGCCCTGCTCCAAGACGATCAAACTCCCATCATGCCCTGCTCCAGCATGGTTAAACTCCCATCACGCCCTGCTCCAGCATGGTCAAACTCCCATCACGCCCTGCTCCAGCATGGTCAAACTCCCATCACGCCCTGCTCCAAACAGTTAAGGCACCCAATTCTAGTATTAAAATATTAAGATGTTTAAAAGCCAGGCATAAAACTGATAATGAAGGCAGCAAATTAAGGGTAAAAAAACTAGTTTTCATCCCAGCTGGAGTAAATCTACCAAATCAATCTGAACTTGGCAAGCCGATGTTTAATGCAAATCTCATTAATTTAATGGGTTGACTCCAGTTGAGATCAGCAATTGGACTTCACCAAGAAAGACAGGATGCCTGTTGGAAGTTGGGGATTGTTTGGTGCAGAGAAACTGTATGATGAGACTACCTGTTCTGCATGGGCCGGATCCAGCAAGGTGATCCTTAAATTCAGTTCCTTTCTGTCCATCCAGGAAAAAGGGGAGAAAGGCATAGAAGACCAGAAGAGGCCTGTTACTGTGCTATGGAGCTAAACAGAACTGCCATGTATAAAGGCAGTATATCTGCAAAAAGCCTAAATCATAATCACTATTATTATAGTGCCCTTTTTCACAGTTCAGGGCTCAAGACAGCTTACCACAGTTAAAGCAAACACAGTTAAAACTTCACAGCATGTGAAACTCAAAAAGTAATTAAACTTCACTGTTAACGCTCATCAAGTCAACTCAGCTTATGGCAACCCTGTAATTAAACTATCAAAGTATTAAAACCAGTTAAGAACACAAGCCATTAAAAAAAAAACTTCAACAAATAAAAACCCAGCACAAGCTCCATTCCCCCCCACCCCCAAAATCAGTTCTCAAAGGCCTGCTAGAATTAAAGGTCTTCACTTGTCTAAGGAGGGTACCAGTCTAATCTCTCTGGGAAAGGAGTTTTAGAGCCTGTGGGCTGCCACCAAGAAGCTCCCACCACGTGTTTCCGTGAGCTGCCTTATTCTCCCTGATGGCAAGGAGGTGGTGGATTTGAACTCAGAGCTACCATGTCTGGTGGGATAGAAAGAAGGGCCCCCTTAAATAATTTCAAGACACGGGCAGGTTCATACAGAAAAACACAATCCTCCAAATAACATGGGGCACATCCGCACTACAGAAATATAGCACTATCGTTCCATTTTATCATCCAAGCCATGGAATCCTGGGAACTGCCAATTTAGGAAGGGGCACTTAGAATTCTCAGCCTGGTGCTTCCCCAAACTACAAAGCCCAGGACTCCATATGAAGCAGCCTAAGGCGGAATCACAGCACTATAACCTGTGTAGTGTGAAGGGGTCCCAGGACCACATGCTGGGGGACCCACAACAGGACAGCATCACATGCTTCCTACATGCATCTGCTTGGCCGCAGTTGTGCACGGTGGCCTTTTGGCCTGCAGTCCCTCTGTGCCTTATTGTCCCTGATGGCAAGGAGGTGGTGGATTCGAACTCAGAGCTACCATGTCTCCAAAACTGAGAGAGAGGCCTGAAACTAGAAGCTAAATAAGTGGAAGACACACGCATGCACAGAGCCAAGTTCTTCTCCTCATGACAATCTTTTTTTTTTAATTGTTTGTTTGCACATAAGCGACGCACCCAAAGAGTTCCCGCAAGCAGCCTTCAGCCTTGTTTCAGCCTCCCCTCGCACCCACCCCCACCTCGGCAAGGACCGTCAACCCTGCCTCTGGCCTCCGTGTCAGCCACACAAAGACCAGCGGTGCAAAGGAGGCGGCTGCTGAGAAACAGGCTCCGTGGGCGGCTCAAAGCAGGGCTGGCGCTCTGGCAAATCTCTCCCAGGACCTCACACAAAGAAGACGGCAAGCAGGCGCACTGTGCGTGTATGTGTGTGTGTGTGTTGCAACCATGTGCACACTTCTGTCCTGTTGCAAGGCTGCCTCCTGCAGACTGTAGCCCAGCACTGCAGGATCACGTCTGCCTTTTCCCCCCCAATCTGTCCTTTTTCCTTTTGTACCTTTCGTCGTTCTCTTTCTCTCCTTCTTTCTTTCTCTTGTTTTTTTCCCCCTGTACTTACTCCTTTTCTTCCCTTCTGTCCATCTTTCCCTATATTTCTTCCTTCTATTCAGCCCTCTCTTCCCATTTTTTCTTTTCTTTTCTTTTCTTTCTTTCTCCTTCTTCCCATTCTGTCTGTGCCTGGGGGGCGGGTGTCTCTCTTTCTTTCTCTTCCTTTTCTTGGTTTTTCTTTTCTCTCGCTCCTTCACTTCTCCTGTTTTCTTCTATCCCTTTTTTCTCTCTTCCTTCCTTGCTCTAGTTTCATTCCTTTCTTCCTCCCACCGTTCTTTCCTCCTTTTCTTCTTCCTTCCACGAGCACTGTTGAGAAGATCCGTGTGAGAGACACGATACCTGCCTTCAGAGAATATGAAGAGCTCTCATGCAGGAGACGCAGCAGAGTTGCTCTCCACTGTCCTCGAGGGCAGGACTAGAAACAGTGTCATGCCTTGGAGAATTCGCAACGCACAATTCCACTCTGAGGGAGCCAGTAGTGTTTATTTGTGACAAGCAAGCAACACAGCACGCTCCTCCCGAAGTTGCTGAGACTAATGAACACATGGTGATCGTAGGTTTTATACTTTTGCATCCAATTTTCAGTGCATAAAGCTGTGATTGGAAAGGACCAGCCATTAAATATCACCGCACCATGTTAGACAATTCCTATATTTTCAGGACATGTTTCCTGTCCCTTACCTTTGAGTCTTTCCAGTTCTCACAACACCTTTTGGTGCTTTCTGTTTTCCTCCTCTCTGATCTTCGCCTCCTCTCACGGATACACAGTAACATGGTGCAACAAAGAAATTAGACATTTGATACTTGCAAATACACACACAAGCTTCCACCAGATTCAGTGTTGCAATCAACAATTGTCTTTTGATACTTTGTAGTGCTCCAACAAAAGTCTACCGTTGCCCTACATAGGCTATCCTGCATTGCATATTGCAACAGTCCCGCACAGAGTTGAGGGTTGGACTTGATGACCTCCCAGACACTTTCCACCCCTCAGATTCGATGGAATAAGTTACAGAGGTCTTGAAAGAAAGTATGAGGAACAACCGAGGGAGCTGGTTATGTTTAGCTTGGAGAAGAGAAGACTGAAAGAAGAGAAGATTGAGAGGTGACATAACAGTTGTTAATTGCTGTTGACTTATGGTGACTCTATGAATGACGAAGTCAGCCTGTTACCAACAGCTCTGCTCAGGTCTTGCAAACTCAAGGGCTATGGCTGCCTTGATTGTCTACCTGTAATGCAGTCCTCCTCTTTTCCTTCTATCTTACCAACCATCATTCTCTTTTCTGTTGACTCATGTCTTCTCATGATATGTTCAAAGTATGACAGTCTGAGCTGAGCCATCTTAGCTTCTAGGGAGAGTTCAGGCTTGGCTTGCTCTAAGACCCATTTATTCATCTTTCTGCAATCCATGGTATCCGTGGAATTCCCCTCCAGCACAACATTTCAAACGAGTTAATTTTTTTCCTATCAGCTTTCTTCCCTGTCCAGCTTTCACCACCGTACATAGAAATCAGAAATACAATGGCATAGTGACACGATAACCTTCTTTAAATACAGGAATGGATGTTCCCGAACTTCCTTGGGCGCATTCAGATTGACAAGAAATTTGTTAGAGTTATATATATATATGACAACAGCAGTGAGATCGCTCTGTGGATAGAAGTGGAACAAACCCATGATTCTATCACCTCGTGAATGGATGGTGAAACTACTCAATATGGCAGAGATGGCCTAAGGACCCTTGTGATCTCTTCCAGCCTGGGTGATGGATTCACCATAGCAACGATTCTGAGGCTTTCTGATGTAGGGGACCACCAATTTTTTTACCTAATATTCCAGAGGCACTATATTGATGCCTATCAGCTGTAAGTGTTTCTTGCTTTCTTGGGAACTCCAAAAACCTGCATGAGCTGGTACCAGTCCAAGACTATCTCTTTGAGCACCACTGCCCTACAGCCATAAAATGTGGCCCTGGGACTACATGTGGAGCATTTTCATCGTTCAGAAAGGAGCCTTCTTATGAAATGTATGCAGTTGGCCCTCTATATCCATGGATTCTGCATCCATGGATTCAGCCAACCATGGCTTGAAAATATTTTTTAAAAAATCCAAAAAACAAACTTTGATTTTGCCATTTTTGTAAGTGGGTCGTCATTTTGTTACACCATTGTACATAATGAGACTTGAGCATCCACAAATTTTGGTATCCATGGGAGGAGTCCTGGGACCAACCCCTTGCAGATATTGAGGCCCACTGTATTTAACAATGAAAGAGGGTTAAGTTTTTATCACAACTTTTTATGATCCCTATTACTGTGGTTTGAACATTGGACTACAAGTCTGAAGACCAGGGTTTGAATCTCTGCTTCACCAGGTGACCTTGGGCAAATCACATTCTCTCTGCCTCAGAAGAAAGCAAAGAACAATTCAGAACAAATCTTGTAAAGGAAACCCCTTGATAGGTCTGCTTTAAGGTCACTATAAATTGGAGATGACTTGAAGGCACAAACAACAAATTACTATCCCAAAGTGCAAATTGAAACTAAGATAGACAGCAGAACAAAGTGCACACGTCCCTTGGAAGCATAAAGTTTTAACGATTTTTTAAAATTAATTTGTTACTTACTGGTGAGACGTTTTATTTTCCCCAATAGCACATGTTAAGTTCACGCTACCTACCCTGAACTGTGGGAAATTAGAGATTTTGGATTCTTTCCATCTAAAAAAAATGATCCAAACAAAATTCTTCTCTATTCCTGGGTCATCTCTAACTTATTTTAATAGTGCCCTTATAGCTCTCCCATGGACTTCAGCAATTAATCAAACATGCTATTTGTATTCTGACCACCAGATGGCACTTTCCACCAGTCTTTTTAATACTTTCCTGTTTGGATGGCCCACTTATTTACCTTTGGTGCTTCCCCACCCAAATTCACCCACAGACAGACATACCAGTCATTCTTCCAAGATACCAGGAGAAAGAAAAATCAGTGAATCCTCGATGAGCAAAAATACATGTCTGTGGAAGCTGACCTGTTCTGCCCTGTAAGAGTCAGTGGCCACATGATTTTTGTATTGTTTATTATGCCTTGTTATTGTTGTGTGCCTTAAAGTCATTTCCAATTTACGACAACCCTACCACAGATTTTTCCGGAGCTGAGAGTGTGTGACATGTCCAAGGTCACCCAGTGGGTTTCCCTGGCCGAGCAGGAATTCGAACCCTGGCAGCCTCTCCTAGCTTGTGCATTCTTCCTCACAAGTAACTTTTGCCAACTTAACTACCCTTTGATGTTGTTTGACCTTATGTGTCTTAGTTTTCATCCGTGAAATGTTCGAGAATGTGAAGCTGGGGGGGTGGCAAGAGAAAGAGCAAGACCGAGCCAAAGTAACCAGGTGAGTTTTCTGGATCCATGACAGACCCAGGATCTCCCAAATCCAGCTGCTTTAACTACTATATCACATTGGGTCTCATAGCAACCTCTGCAGTAGGATGAAGTTCTAACTTGGCCACATCTCAGCAGCGAGAGGGACTGGAGAATTACATTCCTCTGAGAATTTAATACCCTCAGAAGAAAGTGCTCATTGCCTCCTTGCAGTAAAGAGGAATGTCCAGATCAGGGAGCCAGGGGGACATCAGAGATCAGACTCACCTAAGGACCAAGACTAGCTACTCCTCCATGTTTCAGAAATACCCTAAAGGCACCAGATCCCATCTGATCTCAAAAGCTAAGGAGGGTCAGCAATGGTTAGAACTTAGGTGGGAGCTGATGTTGTGTGCCCTGAAGTCGTTTCCAACTTACTGTGACACAACACAAGGGTTTTTTGGCAGGATTTGTTCAGAGCGGGTTTTGCTTTTGCCCTTGTCGGAGGCTGAGAGAGTGTTACTTGCCCCAAGTTCAGCCAGAGGATTCCATCACTGACTGGGGACTCCAGCTGTGCTTTCCAGGGTCATAGATCAATGCTCAAACTGCTACACTACACTGGCTCTCAGATGGGAAACTGTCAACAAATACCAGCTGCCATAGGCTCTGTTTCAGAGGAAGGAACTAGAAAAAGCAAATATTCCTTGCTTAAGAAAACCCTGTGAAATCCATGGGGTTCCCAGATGTCAAACAGAGGCTTGAAGGCAAACACACACATCCTGGAAACACTGGGGTCACTGGGGAGAATAATGTGGGCCCTAAATAACCTAAAGACACCAGATCCTGTCTGATCTTGGAAACTAAGCAGGACCAGCCCTATTTAGTATTTGGATGGGAGACCCACCCATGAATATAAGTTATATTTCAGAGGCTGGAACTGTCAAAACCACCTCTGAGTATTCCCTGACTAAGAAAACCCTATGAAATGCATGGGGACGCCATGAGTTGACAGGCGGCTTAGAAGCACATGTACACACAGATTATTGTACTGGATTTCTTAAAATTCAGATGAAAGTTTTACTAGCACACTTCCAACCCCTTAACATCATCCAGTCAAATTTTAAAGAGGATGTCAGTAGGTTAGCGGAAGGCCCTCGTGTTTCCAAAAGACTCTATAGCGGCCTTGCGCCCATTGTTCCTTTTTCCAAGCAAGCGTGCCTCCTGGCACAAGTCCCTAAAAACTCATGAATGCACACAGCTCACAGAGAGGGAAACAACAAGCCCAAGGCCACAGCGTTCCCTTCATCCAGCAACGAGCCATTGCTCCCCCTGGTTGCCATGCCTCTGCTGCTGACGCAGGAGTTGTCAAGACAACCCGAGAAGGAGGTTTGGTTTCCATCTCCGGATCCAGCAGGCCAAGGCCTGCAAAGCTGACTAATCTAGCTAAAAGCATTCCTCTTTGGCACGCAGCTAATCAGGGTGACCTACATAATATTCAACCCCGGGTTTCTGGTTTATCTTTCAGTTCTTCTCATCCCCCCCAGTTGATTTTTTTCCCTCCCTTCCTTCTTTTCTCAGCATGCCATTTCTTTTCCTCTCTTCTTTCCACCTTCCTTCTTTTATCAGAATCTCTATTTCTTCCTCCCTTTTCTTCTTTTCTCAGATTTTTCTCTTTGCTTGGTTTTCCTTCCTTCCTTCCTTCCTTCCTTCCTTTTCCTTTCCTCCCTTTCCTCAGCATCTTTTCCCCATTTTTCCTCTTTCATTCCTTTTATTCCACATGCTTTTTTTCCCAAATAGCATTTCTTTGCTTATTTCCCTTTTTTTTCATTCTTTCTTTCTCTTCCTTCCCAAACATTTCTTTATCTTTTTTTCCTTTCCTCATACTTTCAACTGTTCCAGTCCTGATTTAATCCTCTGCCATACCACTTTCTCGGCTACTTTTAAAATGTCCCAGTTTCATCCTCTTCCTTTCACTTTCTCCCTTTCTCTTCAAATGTCTGTCAGCCCTCCACATTTGTGGAGTTTGGCTTTCACATAACTGATTATTTGCAAGTTTCTCCAACCCCTACCCTCCACCTCAAGCGCTTATTTTCTGGGGGAATTCTTCCCTCTCGGCAGCTCTGATCAGGCTGTGCAGACCTTTAAAAACCTGCCTCTGGTTCTCCTCCTCTTCCACCAACCACTGCCTGGCCAGCTAAGGATGGATCACACCACAACAAATCCTCTCCTGATGCTCTGCCACACCCAAGGAAGGATATGGGCCAGAGAGAGGAAGTACGGGACTCACCCCCTTTCCCGTACCTGGTTTGGACTCTGAGTGCCCATTCCCCCGCCATGCCCTGGTCCCCTTCCCACAGACACATTGCGACTGATATTTGTGACTGGCTCACTTTTGTGGGGGGCCTGCACCCCCTAACCCTAGCAAATATAGAGGGCTTTATTGTATCTCAACTGCTGTAAACTGAGTTCAAGCTGCAAAAGCAGTCTCTCTTCTATTGTTGCAAACTGAGTTCAAAGGGCAAAAGTAGTTTGCATTCAGTTAAGTCAACAGAGAGAAGAGAGGAAGGGGCCAAATCTTGCTCTCCCCAGGAGGCTCAGGCTAAAGCAAAATGCTATGGCCTTGCCTAGCTGCTCTGTCCTTCCTCTTTCAAAACTTTGGCCATCTTGATCCAACATTTCGATCTGCTTTGGTCACAAGCATCCTGTTTTTCATCTGCAAAATGTTGTGTGTATATGTGCCTTCCAAGTTGCCTGTTGACTTATTGCAACCTGCTTAATGTCATAGAATTTTCTAGGCAAGGAATACTCAGAGATGGTTTTGCCAGTTCCTTCCTCTGAAATATAGCCCGCAGCACCTCAATATGAGTTTAAGGGTATAAAACCAGGACAAAAGCTGTTGAGCAGGAGATATTTCCCAACAAAAGCAAAGAAAACAAAGAAATTACAAAAACCAAACAGATCAGCTCCCACAATAAAGTAATTACTGTTGCAGTCCCTTGGCACAAGGCCCAAAGGTGATAGCAGGAAATAGCTGTCAGAGTGCTAACAACAACCATGGAAGGTTGAAAGAAGAATGGCAGAAACAAAAGCAAAGAAAACAAAATGCTTAATTGTTGGAGGGGGTGCACAGTGATCTAAATCTGAAGGACAGAAAGCACAGAGAAATAGTTGAGCAGGATAAAACCAGTGTAAGAGCCGGCACTGCTGTATTGGTCTGAGCACTGGACTACGACCCCGGAAGCCAGGCTTCGATTCTCCACTTGGCAATGGAAACCCATTAGGCGACCTCGGGCACATCACACACTCTGAGACCCAGAAAACCCCATGATAGGGTCACCTTAGGGTCACCATAAGTCGGAAACAACGACAGCAAACCAGGGCATGGCAGAAAAGAGATCCTTCCTTTCTGGATTTCACCCCCTTCTCATCATGCCTCTCTAAAATCAGGGTATGCCAATCTGTGACTCCCATTCCCATTCCTTCCCTTGTCCCATATGACCACCCTCAGCAGATGGCACCTTGGCACACAAACAACTAGGTCATCACATCCCATGCCATCTCTACAGGGGCAAAAAATGCAGGGCTCTCTCTACTGCACGGCTGAATGAAAGCAATTGTCTCAGGCGGCAATTACTGTCAAAGTGGGCAAAGGGCAGCAGCTCACTAAACATTCCTACTTACTCTACCTGTTCCTCTATGCTGGGCAGCCAAATACCCTCCAATGTTTCAGAGATGACAGCTGGGACATGTGCAAAGTGTAGACAAGATGGCAAAAGTTGTTCATGAGAAAGAACACACTACTTAAGAGAAGCTGCAGTGGTTTGCTTTGGCCTGAGCCAACTGGGAAGGGCAAGATTCCACCTTCTCCTCTCTCTCCACAGCTGAGTTAACTGAGCACAAACTACTTTTGCACTTTGAGATCAGTTTGTAGTTTACGTATTTATTAAAATTTTTATATCGTGTTCCTTTATCTGAAGATCTCCAGACGGCTTAGAATAAAATCAACCCAAAAGCAATACACTGCAAAAGTTTTAAAAGAGTTTAAAATATATGAAATGGTTTCTCAGTTTAAAAACAGGCAGTTTAAAAGCAGTTAAAACAATCTTGAATCATAAAACCTGTGCAGCCTGGGTAAAATCAGGCCTGAAGGCTTTAAGAAAAAGCCAGGTTTTAACGTGGTGCCGAAATAAAGTTGAAGTAAGGCAAGGAAAAAGTGGAAAAGTGGGTGGAGGAAAGAAAAAATGGGACACTTTAGCCACTGGAAAAAAAAGTGGGAGAACAGAAGATTAATTCAGACTGTCCCTGTCACATTGGGGGAGTTGGAGAGCATGCAAACCCCCTGAGTTTGCTGTGTGGGCTGTCATGTACACCTTTAACCCTCAGGGCCAGCAAAAGACACCTTTTCATTGCTAGCATTGGAGAAAGTATATTTTGCTTCTATATAGGAACAGGATGTGTGCAGGCAAGGCTATCCTTCCCCTAAGGCAGCAAAACCACTAGAGCAAGATCTGCAAAGTATTGTCAACAAACCTTTCCCCTACTCTGCGGTTCCACTGCATCTGGCTTTGACTTTAACTACAGGAAGCACACAACTTCCTTGTTGCAACCACCCCACAAGCTGCCCAACTTTTTTCCAAGCACAATTCATAGAGCCGGTTATGACCCATAAAGCCCTAGACAGCTCAGCTCCAGATTCTCTGAAAGGCCAAGTTTCCTCCTACAAGCTTGCCTGTGTTTTGGGATCTCCTCATGAGGATTTTCCATCCCCCACCCCCATAACAACAACGTAACAGCCGGTGGGAACACAGGAGAGGGCTTTCCTGGAGGAACTCCTTTCTTGCAGAGAATAGACTGACACCCTCCCTACTGTCCTTTTGTAGGTGAAGACATCCCCTGAGATATAGTTTTTTCAGGGGCAGGAGGTAACTATATAACAGGGAGACACTGGAAAACTTGTTTTTAAACACTGCTGGGCAGACATTAAAAAAACTTTGTAAAAAGGAACTTCACTATCAGAAGCTTTGTTAACTGAAGTAGGCCTGTATCTGCAAAAGCAAGAAATGTATCAAACATCTGGGTGACTCGCTGCATTTGAACACATATCCACCCCCAGCCACAAAGACATTAACTCCCAATGTGAATTGTAAATGGAGATTTGTTGTATGTTGTCAGGCCAATCTTATGACCAAGAGATCTCCTAAAGGTCCTGTTACCAATGTACAGATTTTCCAAACTCAGGACTGTGGCACCCTTAACTACATAAAGCAGTCTATCTAGCCAAATATCACTCGTCCAAATGGCAGGCAACTACTTTCTAGGTTTGAAAAAACAATCAAAGTCAAGAAGCAATCTCCTTTGCTTTCACTCTTCCCTTGGAGATTTGCAGCAAGTTGTGTGTGTGCTTGTGTTTTGTTTTTTTTCCCTGATTCCAAAGTGGCTCCCTTGCCATTAGCAACCAAGGTCAGCTTCTTTTCTAGCAGCCATTCTAGGCTTTGCAGTCGAATGCTGTTTATTGCAGGAGCAAGAATACTTCCCAGCCTTTCAGTCCAAAAGCAACAGTACACCCGGCATAAGCACAGTCAATGGTCTTTCCAAATTATTATTTAGTTTGAAGTAGTGGAGACTGGCAAACTGCACTAGTTATGCATCTCATTAACTCTGAAAGCCCTTTCAGATTGCCAGGTCTGAAATCAGCAAGAATAATCAATCTTGTTTACCACATGCCAGCTTTCTCACTTTCTCCCATCTTTGCTTTGTCATTAAATATGGCTAGCTTTATTATTTTATCTATCATCCTGAATGCTTTTAATTGAACAGTCAATTCTCTTTCTTCTTTATGTTCCGAATTTAGATGACGAGGAATCTACAATTCTCAACATGTCTGTCAGACTAAAGTTCCACTGAGCTCAGTGCAAAACACTGTAGCTATAAGTAGGTACATTGTATACAAATAAAGGTATGTTGTTGCTATACTGAATTAATATTCTACTGAACCTTCACATCCTGACCCTTCATGTGCATAATTGTTGACATAACTGAACTGATGTCATGAGTACTAAACATACGCTAAACATAAAATGGAATCCTGTACTTTGTAAAAAATTTATAATACTCCAGAGGTGTATGGAAGGGGTAAGAAAAGTGGGGGCATTATCTCCTCCAAGCAATAAATTCTGCCCCCTTAGGAAACTTTAATTCAGTCCCCAAATTTCTAAGATAACTTAAACCTTAGTTGACAATTTAGAAATTAAAATTAAGCATCCAAAGAAAAGAGACACGCACAGTGCGTGGAAGGCAAAACACCAACAAATATTAATTATGCATCTGAACAATTTTCAATGCCCCACTCTATGTGATGCTAGAAATTGGATTGATATAGTAGATTGTTTTTCTTGAGGGGGGGAGATAGCAATCCACCCCTGCAATATTCTCCACAGGTCCTTCTGCTCTAATAATACAGTTTTCTGGTTACTCTTGAGTTAAAACATATTTGTTATCTGCTGCATAAAATGTATGTCAAATACATTTTATGCAGCAGTGGAAACCAACAATCTGTCTGTGGTGTAAAGGAAGCCTTAGCTTACCGTATCATCAAGGGACCAACATAAATCTTTGTGCTACTGACAATCCAGAGGTACTTATGGAGGTCATCTGCCAGAAGGAAAGAAGAAGAAAGAAAGAAAGAAAGAAAGAAGGAAAGATTAGATGTGCTCTGCAACATCTGGATAAATCTACATCTGGGAAACATTTATTAGGCCCAACCAAAATGCCACACGATAACATTTAAGCCTTCCAGTTTTGTAAAAAAACACATCAGAGGCCCAAATGGGGAAACCCATGATTTAATCTGTGCAGAAAGAAGAAAGCATCTGTTATTAACATCTGATTGTCCTTCCTTCCTTCCTCTTTCTTTCCTGTGCAGTCTCACAAAGAAATACAACAGGCATGAGAGACAGAAAAAGCTTTGTTTGAATATGAAACCCATCAAACCTTCCAAAGTTATGTTTGATTCCTCTCTGGCTATGCTTAACCTATCATCAGAAAGAAGACCAGGGTAGATGAGTTTCATTGATCAGATGAGTTTTTCTTGTCAAAGCAAGCAACCACCCCTCCCTTTGTCTGCTCCACATTTGATTAATATAATTAGCAATTAATTCATGCATGCAATGGGATTGGGTGGTGAGCGAAGAGGGGGCTTCTACATAGCTATTTTCCTCCAGATGTGAAAAAGAAAGGAAAACAGAATGGGGAAAATTCACAATTCCTTGTTAACAAACAGGCAGTGGATGGCTTATATAATAATTTCTCAAGCATTGCAGCTAATCAGTGGTATGTGGCAGCATTCAAACAAAAAGGTTGTGGAGGCAGACCTTCAAAAGACAAGCTACCTGAGCATGGCAAATAAAGATGCTAATCAAAATCAAATCACATAATGTGTGTTAAAATCCAATGGTTGCTGCATCTACCCAAAGACAAAATCTGTAATATTTTGGAATTGTTCTTAGGGCTCCCAAACCTTTGCTGTCTGTTGCCTAGGAGAATATCGAACACAGTATTATGTTACTTTTTCCCTTGGCCAAATAAAGGCCAATTAGAATTTCAAAAATATGTTAAACCTTTAAATAATTTGAAATCACTTTTTTGGGGAGGTCAAATCACAGTGGAACTGCAGTGATTTTTCAAAAGCCTTTTTGGAGTGCTTTCTTGAGCAAAGCTATCAATTCCTGGTGTGTGTGTGTGTGTATGTGTGGGATACTTATGGCACCTCCATGAATTTCACAGGGTTTTCTTAGGCTTAGGGAGAAAAAATAAATAAATTATGAAGGATCTGCCTTCTGCAGCCATCAAAATTGTAAGGAATGTTTCGGGGGGGGGTTTACAAATTTTGTTTGTTTTTCCTTTCTCTTTCAAAGCGTGGGGATGCAATGGCTGAGGATGAGTTTGGGAGCAAGGGTGTCTCAGGTTTAACTTCTACTGCATCCCAAACATTAGGCAACCTAACCTACCTTGCAGGATTGTTGTCAGGATAAAGCGGCTGGAAAAATCCTTTGAGCTGCCTGGAATAAGTGGGGGATAGAAAGGAAAAAAAATAAGTACATTCAAGATACTAATTAGGTATTGATTGAAGTGATTAACAGGATTGCAATGAATCAATAAATGTATGGATTTGTACTGATTAACTATCTGGATCCTTTTGGAATACAGGACAAAACTGAAGAAGAGTTTTGTTGGTTTGCTTTTTAATCACCAAAGAGTGACATATCAATTTGATATATGGAGACTCCATTAATTTAATAGGGTTTTCTTAGGTGAGGAGTACAGAGATGGTTTTGCCAGCTTGTTCGTCTGAAATAGTGCCTGCAACGACTGGTATTCCTTGTTGGTCTCCCATCCAAATAATAATAATAATAATAATAATAATAATTATTATTATTATTATTATTATTATTTATATCCCGCCTCTCCCCATGGATACCAACCAGGGCTGACCTTGCACGACCAGAAGGGATCTGCTGCCTTTGGGCCCTTGAATCCTCTATATATAGATGCTAATTATAGATACAAGATAGAAATCTTGTGTTTTGTTAAAGGCCTTGCTTCTAAGGACGATATAAAATAAATAGTTGTGAAGCACATCTGAGGTACTGTTAATATCTTTTTCAAATTTGAACTGATTTATTACTGGCGTTTTGGACATTTTTTAAGAAGTCTGATTTTTTTTTTACTGTAGTAAATATACTGCAAAATTTCTTAAAGCCTCCAGTGCCCTTTATGACACGGATGATAAATAAAACAAATAAATTGATTGTGGGAATGTTGAGAGAACTTTTGGAGGAATATGAACCTATTTATCCACCTATTTGCCTCAAGGCGAGTTTTCAGCTATATCTGTGAGGTTTAACGGTTTTTTTGCTGGGCCTATTTTCTTTCCAGAGAGGCACTTTTCCTCACTTTGAACTGTGGCGGCCGTGAAAGGCTTTTCCAAGATGGCGCCGGCCCTCCC
Source organism: Ctenosaura bakeri (assembly GCA_948474755.1). NCBI lineage: Eukaryota > Metazoa > Chordata > Lepidosauria > Squamata > Iguanidae > Ctenosaura > Ctenosaura bakeri. The sequence continues at coordinate 18,187 of CAOLHI010001111.1, read as the reverse complement.
GCTCCCTCTCCCTCTCCCCCTCCCCCGCTTTGTTCGCTGCAGCAAAACCATGCCGCATTGCTGGCAAGAACGCGAAAGTAGGTCAGCTTAGCCACGCCCCCTTCCTTACCTCAGCCGGGAGAAGACCGCTGGGCTGAGACGACGGGATTGGAAAACTGACCAATCACTCAGCTCGCCAGGCTTGAGGGGCGGAGCTGGTTGCCCTTGCCAACCTTCCCTCACGTCTTTCTCTTTCCATTCACCCAATCGCGACTTTGCTTTTTCCACACGTGGTACAGGGGACAAGAAGAGACTATTTTCCCATTCTGCGACGCACATCTGCAGTTATGAATATTAATCAGCGCTCGCCCAATGAGAAGCCGCGTCGAGGATTACCTCACGCCTCCGGGCGGTGGGGAGGAGGAAGAACTACCGCTGTTTTTTACGCAGCCGGGCAGTCTTGAATATTCATGAGGTGGGAGGAGCCCCGAGGTTCGTATATAAGCAGGGGCGAAGCTCTTCCACCACGTAGTTCGCGCTGGGCGTTCGACGGTTGTAGTTTGGCTTTGTAGCTGCAGAAAAAAAAAGACACAACGGTAAGAGGTTGGAGAAAGAATTACGGAGGAGGGCTGTCGTGGGTGGGGAGTGTTAATTGCATTTTAACGAAAAAGAAATAACGATTTTGGGGATTATAGTAATTTTTAACGGGGGAGTCACTGAGTGATAACGGGTAGAGAAGATCAGTGTGATTTTTTTCTTTTTATGTATTATTGTACGGGAAGCGCTTTTGGAGGGGACGGAAGGAGTGCGGGGAAGCGGTGAGGCTTTCCGAAAAGCGAGGAAAGACAAAATGGCTTCCGACCGGCTTTTGGGAAGAAGTCTCAAAATGGCGCCGTGGTGGGGGAATGAATTGGGTGGCGGCGGTGCGCACGCGCGGAGGGGGAGGGGGGACCGGGAGCGGACTGGGGGTGAGCGCGCGCGCGCCTCCTGCTGGACGGCGACGGGGTTGCTCGAAAGGCATCTCCGCGCGCCCGCTGGTGGGCGGCGGAGGGACCGCGGCGCATGCGCGGAAGGAGTCGCCTTAATTTTCCTCCCGGGAAAGTAGGTCACGGGGGAGGGGGGAAGGAGGAGAAGTTGCCAACGTGCCATGGCAATAAACAGCATGGAAACGGGGGGATCCCAGATTGCGAGGAAGGGGTGGGATAAAAAGCAAATGTCAGTAGATAAAGGAGCTCACAAGTATATTTTCATTGCTAAGCTTTTAAATTCATTTTTGCAAGTTTTAAAATTGGTGGTTATTTTAATACTTGATTGCGTTTTAGTACAAGCTCTGATTTGCATCATTTTGGGAGCAGAAGCAATAATTTTTAACAATTTTGGTTAATAAGGGTCCTACCCATTTCCATTTCGTTTACAGAAAACAGTCTACACAGCATGAGACTTCTTTGTGCAGAATGACCTAAGAACTAGTGTTGCTTAATTCTAATTTTTTTGCTAATGCAATTGCCTCCCTTCCAAAGCACCCTTTTTTCCTATTAGGAAAAGAAAATCAGAGGTTCCATGGTTCTCAAATAAAAACTTCCCCCCTTCAGTTAACGATCAGGTTTAGTTGCCATTTACATAGCAAAGCCACCTTGAGTCTCATTTCATGAGGGAGATAGGGTCTATCTCAAACAAATTTCTGAAGATAGTGGGTTTCATACATTTTGCTCTAGGAGACTGATGTTTTGAGTAATCTAGAAAACAGCCTTTTTTCCCCTGTCCTGCAGGAAAAAATGGCATCAGATGAAGGAAAACTCTTCGTTGGCGGACTCAGCTTTGACACTAATGAACAGTCATTGGAGCAGGTTTTCTCCAAATATGGACAGATATCTGAAGGTAAAAAATTTTTTTTGTCAGTTTTATAGACTTGAATTTCTTAAGGCTTATTGGTTTAAAATGTAAGCTTTTGCCTCTTACTGACTCGTGAGAACAGGTTTAATTTTCCGATATCTTTTGCCGGACTTTTAAGTAGTAAGATGTATTGAGCATCTCTTTCTTTTTTTCCTTCCAGTTGTTGTTGTAAAAGATAGAGAAACGCAGAGATCCAGAGGGTTTGGCTTTGTCACCTTCGAAAATATCGACGATGCGAAAGATGCAATGATGGCCATGAATGGAAAAGTGAGTAGTCAAGTTAACAGGTTGTGAACAGCAAGGGTAATGGTTAGTAGGAGAGAAGCTGATGGAGTTGGTGATAAAGCAGTGTTATCTAAATCCAAACCAGTATGGTGGTTATTAAAATAGCGGTTCCAAGATATGCGACTGATTATTGATTTCTGATAGTTGTAAGTCAGTTTTGATTCATGTGTGATATTTGGTCGTATTGTCATAGCAGTAAGTCTTGTGTATTGACCCTGAGGTACCTCTTCTCCTTTTCAGTCTGTTGATGGCCGCCAGATCAGAGTCGATCAAGCGGGGAAATCGTCTGAGAATAGATCCCGTGGGTATAGAGGAGGTTCAGCTGGAGGCAGAGGCTTTTTCCGTGGAGGCAGGAGCCGAGGCCGGGGCTTCTCCAGAGGTGAGCGAGCAGGTGGTCCTAAGTATCTTCTGATATCTGATACAGATTTCAGTTGTTGGGATATAGCTTTATCCTCTGGGTTGTTTTCCTTTCCAGGTGCTGGTGGAGATAGAGGTTATGGTGGTGGCAGCAGATTCGAATCCAGAAGCGGGGGATACAGTGGATCCAGAGACTATTACGGCAGCAGGTGTGTGCAGAGCTTCATCAGACATGTCAGGGCAGGCTGAAAAGGTGTAAAATTGATCTTGTGGTTGTAGACATGCTGGCTAAGTGAGTCCATTCCCTCCTTTTGTGTCATTCACAGCAGGAGTCAAGGCAGCTACAGCGACAGACCTTCAGGAGGGTCCTACAGAGACAGCTACGACAGTTACGGTAAGTCTTAACTCAATAGGGAAAGGAGGATATGCTGACCGGGAGAGCATGGAGTCATTTTTGATCTTGCAGTGGTGATCTTGGAAGTACTGTTAAGGCTCCCTCTTGAAGCCTGTTGCTGGTAACCTCTCCTTGCCCATGAGAAGCACTACTCCTTGGCAGGCCTTAAGCATTTGTGCCACCGGGGGGAAAATGGCTTTAATGCATGTGTAGCGCTAGTTGGATCCACAGGAAAATCATAACGTAATGCCAGTGCTTTCTGAAGCTGAAAATAACACCCTCAAAGTCCAGGAGCAAAAACTGAAACGCAAGGGGTGGGACTGAGAGGCTAGCAAGGTGTAGCCCTTTCAGGTGCTTGGCAAAAGTAGGGGAGGAAAAATGGCTGGGACTTGTCTGTGCTTCAGTGCCTTTACAACTGTGCCTGCTTCTTGTCCTCAGCTGCACACAACGAGTAAAAAACTTCCTGGCTCAAGATCGTCCTTCCAATGGCTGTATTTATAAAGATTTTTGGAGCTTCGCTGAAATCGTTCTTGTGTAGTCATCTCCTTTGTATTTCTCACTTTTGTAGTAAACTCGCAGTTCTGACCTTGTCAAAAATGCACAGCCTGACAGCTTCTAATATGTGATGGTCTGTTCAGACTCAATGAAAGTTTTGGGTTTTTCTTTCCTCTCAAGTGTTTTAACATTTTTTTAAAAGCACTGAAGATTTTAGTTTTTTTGTGAGCAGAGTGGATTTTTAAAAAAAAAAGAAAAAAGACAGGAAGATTTTGGGGCCCCGTTTCTGTTTTTCATTTGAGCAAGAAAGGACCGTGATTCCTCAGTAGAAGCTGAGCAAGCTGTGAACTCAGTTTTCTGTTAGTGCATCATTTTGTAACGTTTAACTTTAGTGTAGCAAGGTAGGTATCACAAGCCTGGGCATAAATTTTAAAAGGCAACCCACCTTGATATATCTAAAGAGATACTTGCTTGTATGTTCAACCTGCATTTAAGAGACTTTTACTTGTATGCCATAAAAACTTAACCAAGAGAGACTCTGCAACTCTTACCCATGCAAGAGGTTCATGGAAAAAAATGTTTGTTTCTATTGTCCTTTTTTTACTGGAAGAAAGTATGCCTAATTCAATTGATGTTGTAATTTTGAAGTGGTGAAAAGGATTTCTTGTACAGTTTTCCTTTGGCTTCACGAAGCCTATTAAAAGTCCATCTGAAAAAAAAATACATTCTGCGCTTGAAATCTTAAATCTTGCTGCACAACACAAGTTCTCTGGATGATCATGGGAAAGAAGTGTATATAGTCAGGACAGTACAGTATTAGTGAGAAACTTGTCTCAAGGAGAATAATATAATCCCAGAGTCAGTGGTGGAAGCTTATTCTAGATCCTGTTGCACTGTAACTAAAGAGCAGACAGTTCGAGGGTGATGGAAGCAAGAGTCTCAGAAGGGATAATGCAGATCCTCTTGCCCTAATGGGACCAGTTGGAATTTGGGCTGGAATTGATCCAACCTTTTAAACCAATGTAGTGGAATCCACTTGTTCCTGTTGCACTGCACTCTTAGTGACTCAGAACAGAAAGCTTAGTGACAGTGAGGACCATACTAGTGTGAGAACTAGCTGACACCTTGCCTAATTGAAAGCCAGCCAGCCAGATATTTAGTCTAGAAAATCTCTTGCTAATGGGGTCAGCTGCTGGTAGTCTGACAGTGTTCCAAGGCGGATAACTGTGACCTAATTTAGCTAGCTTTGTCCTTGCCTTCTAAGTTCTAAGAATTCTCTGCTAGCGTATGGAAAACGGCAGTGCCTTGGCGAAAAAGAAGTGTTGTGCCTCCAACAGAGAGAACCTCTGAGACGAAAGCTGCTCTCTTGGCTAGTTCATATGTGGGGATAGTCCTGTAATTCGAGGTAACTCTTTTGCTCATGTCCGCATCCTTCCTCCTATTGAGAGCTCATGATCCTTTTTATTTTTTGGAAACAATGTTAACCTATGTGAGAAATTTTTGGCCAGTTTTGATCAGCCTTTAATTTTTAAAAAAAAATAGCTTCCTGTATTGAGTCTGGGTTTTTGTGGCAAAAAATTGACCTGGGTCAGAAAAAAAAGGGTGGTGCTTATACACAGCCATTTCTGCCAGTAGAAGTAGCTAAAGATGGGGAGCTGAATTCTCCCCTAAGTGACTGATTCTCTCTGAAGATTCCTCCTTTTAAGACTTAAGTCACATTAACCGTAATGTTCTTTGCCATATTGTTTGCCTTTTAACTTTTTCCCTATAGCCCGCACTGTTCCTAAGCAACCATTATCCACAGTGACTTGACTGCTTTTTGTGGGATCAGATGCCTTTTGGCCATTCCAAGAGAGGCACAGTTTGGTGGAACAGTTTGACCCATGCTGGGCTTTCCGCGAACGGTTTCATGGAAGCCCTCTGTAGAAAATGTTGCTTGTTTTTTTTTGTGCCGGGGTGGGTGGGATGGAAAAAGTAGACCCTTTCCTATGTGGATTTTTTTTGGTAACACATGTTCATCTTGGCAGGTTGACAAGAACAACAGCTGAAAAGAATATTGGTTTTGAGACTGAGGACCAAATGTGAAGCGTGAGCTACAATCAGTGTAGCAAGCAGGTATGATTCTGGGGCTGGTTCTGCATTACCTGAGAAACTAATGACTGCTCAGCATCCTGATTTCTTCGATCAAAATAGTCTCTGTAAGGTTTTGAAGACACAGGCAGTTGGGAATTAATGTTAACATCCCTTGATGAAACAGTCCTCCCTGGATTTTAATTGCTTGGATTGTAACTGTCGACTGTCTTGTCTTATTTCAGCTGCATGCTGCTTGAAAAGAGGACCAGTGCAGACCGTGGCAAGCTGTGGAGGATGAAGCTTTTGAGGACTGTTGTTGATTGGTTGACCAAAGTGGAAAAACACAAAGTCAATAAACTAATAATGGGGCTATGAAAATATGGCTGAGTTGTGCATAAACCCTGAGGTTGCAGAGGACCATGGTTTAAAGAGGATTCTGTTGGGAATCTCTTCACACGAAATTTTAACACATTTTTACTGGGTTAGGTATAGATGATCTGAAACGGTGTCCAGATGACAGTGTACCTTGAGGTGATTTGTGCCTTGCCATTACTGGAGACAACCATGACTGGAACGTAGGGGTGGGCACCCTTGGAATCTTCCATTAAAGATCGTTTCCAGAGCAATTCTGGGGAGATCTTAGCAGCATTACTGCAATTTAGACTTTGAGAGCCTGAGCAGTATTATGGTGATTATGAAGTTAGAGAAGCAATTGAACATTCTTTTCCATTGTAGGGAGAAGAAATAGGAACACAATTGTGGGTCAGGTGTGGAAGCATCTTTGTTGAAGAGGGGTATAGCACACAGCTAGGGAGGACTGCTGGAATGAAGAGCTGTGGTTGCACACACTGGGAAATAGCTACTTGGATCAACATGTAATGTGCCCACCATACAGGCCGTTAAATAGGATAGCGAACAATAAGAAGTCATATGTTTGGCTGCCTAAAAAGTTTCTTTGGAATCCTGGGGTCTGCAGTTTAGGAGGGGCCTTCAAAATTCTCAGCCAGAGAACTCAGGCCCCAGTCAACTGTGTCTTCAGTAGGCTGCTTGCTATGAAGATGATTCCTAGCAGCAAAGAGGGGGGGCAGTGTATTCCCTCAGGAACCCAACCTCTATATGTTGAGAACTCTGGACAAGACAGTTTGGGGAATTAGAGATACAGGATTTCAAATCTTTATAACAAATATTACCTAGGAGAAAATAAAATACTGGGTAATGCCAGATATATATGCTAAAGATTTAATATCGGTGATTGCATGTCCGTTTTTCCCCAAAACATACATTTATAGATGGCTTGCATGTTAACGAGAGCAAGCTTTGAGTTCAGACTTGGATCTGCCTTGGGGTGTAGTGAAGTTTCTTCCTCCTTTGGAGGTTTTTGAACAGAGGCTGGATGGCCACCTATTGGGAGGGCTTTGATGGGGGTTCCTGCATAGCAGGGGTACGGGACTTGATTCTGTGATCTCCCTGGCTTGTTAAAAACTAAGGGCAAGCTTAATGTCAGACATGGATGTCTGTATGTGTAAAACTGGCATATATTTTCAAAAAGGTACCTGTGCATGACTTCCAAGTTAATGCCTCTTCTGGATGATCAGCCAAGATGAGCTCTGTTAAAAATGAAGGCCATAGATATAATTACTTGAGTGGAAGTGTTCATGGATTAAAATAGGCAAAGAAGACAATTGGTGGATAGTTTGCATCTTCAGAGAAAGTATATAAGGCATGTGCCCCCACAGTTCACCATGAGGCCTGTCTTGATTACACACCTAATGTATCCAGAGCTGTCTTGCTGCTGTGGCAATCTGGTGCCTGAGAGGAACAGTGTCAAGGACACTGCAGGAACTAGTCTTTGGCTACAGACAAAGTTGCTGTAAGTGATCGATGAAGGGGGAGAAAACTGTAAGACTTTTGAAACAATTTTTTTCAGATAAGGAAAGGCCCATAGGGGTAATAAGGTGATTGGAAACAACCTCCTCGGGCTTTGCTACACAAAGGCTGTTTCTGCACTACGGTGTTGCAGTGCTATTCTACTATACTATTACTCTACTTCTCATCACTTGTGGAATTCTGGGATTTGTAGTTTCCTGAGCCCAAAGCTCTCTGGCTGAGAATCCTAAAGGCCCCTCCCTGAACTGCAAACCCCAGGATGCCACAGGATGTTGAAACTGGAATAATGATACTGTAGCAGTGTACTGCAGAAATGTACTGCAGAAACCCATTTCTGCTGCTGCCAGCTAATGCCAGTGAGGTACAGAGGCAACAAACCAGACCCTGTTGAATAGGCAGTGGTTTGAGATCTTGGGGCCCAGAGCTCAGAAGTTACTTTGGTAGCTGCAGCTTCCAGAACTCCCCACCCTCTGGCCATTAAAAAGATTGTGACCTACACAGAATTGTCTGTGGCTGTGAGTCATTCCCCTACTCCTTTTAAACTTGATCCGCTCTTGGAAGTTTGTCATAGAAACTAAGATGCAATCCAGTGTTTTCAGAGGGGGAAATGGTGGGATAAAGGCTGGCCTTTTGCTGCAATTGGCAGCATAGCTCTCCCGAGATGTCCACAAAGCTTTTTAGAACCCTATAGCCAGTTGAGTTATTTTAAGGTTTCGCTGCTTCAGATGGGTTTTCAGATGTACTGAAACAATCTCTGTATAGGGCCATTTATGTGGAGGGACTCCCGCAGTTTTGAGATTGGAACTGTTGATTTGGTTCTAAAAATCTTCAGAGTGGTTCTTTGGAAACCTTCCACAGATTTTTTTTTTCCATTTTTGCCAAAATTCTGGTTTTAACAACGTCATTTTTTTCTCTTTTATGAATAACTGACATGTTTTGGAAACCACATTATTCAAGGGCCCTCTACAATCTCCACTATGTAGGATCAGTGTAAATGTATTTCATTCCATTTTAGCCCCCTGCCCTCCATAAACAAAAAATGCATCCCTTCAAACCAAGTCCCAGCTCCCCCCACTCCCCAGGATCCTCTGGAAGTGTTGGAATACAATGCTACCTAAAGTTACCCATGTGTCTGGAGAGTTATATTCGGGGAGATCATAGCGGGGCCCACAAATCCCAGGAGTAATTGTGAGATTCTAGACTACATTGTGCTGTGACAATAAGGCTAGGTGGCCGTTTCCGCACTGCATTGCAATGGTGCTATGATCCCACTTTCAACATCCTGCGGAACACTGAGGTTTGCAGGTTAAAGAGCAGCCTCTCGAATTCTCAGCCAGAGAGCTCTTTGGCCTCAAAAAACTACAAACCCCAGAATGCCACAGGATGTTGAAAGTGGAATGATACCACTATGACAGTGTAGGGCAGAAATAACCTGTCTCAAGAACAGGGGGAAAAAACATAGCTATTTGACATTTTCAGAAAGTGTGGTGTAAGGTGCCACCGTGTGGCTGACTTGAGGGATGCCAAAACAGTCATCCGGAAGCCTTCAGCTCTGCATTTCCATGTTCAGCTAGAACAAGTGACACGGATTTTTGGTGCTCTGCAACTCCCATTGGCCACACCTAGCCTGGCCAATGATGGGGTTAGCAGTCCCAGCACCTGAAAACTTAGATGATCCTAGAATGTATGTCTGTCCCTTCAAGTTGCCTGTCAAAGGCAACCCCCTGAATTTTATCAGGATTTTAAGGCCAGGAATACTCAGCAACTACACCACCAGGTGTTTGCTGGCGGTCTCCCATCCAAGTGCAAACCAGGGTTGACCGTGCTTTGTTTCCAGGATAGACAGGATTTCTGCCTTTAGGAGTATTTGAGCCCTGAGGATTCCATGCAACTCAATGGATTTGGCCAGCACTACTGCCATGTTAAGGGCAATACTTCCTAAGTGGTTACTTCCCTGCTTGCATCGTTCAGAAGCAAGCAGGGTTTCTAGCTCCTAGCAGCTAGAAGCTGTGGCTGATGGGTTCTCGAGTGTTTACTTTCATTTTTCAAGGAACTATCTAAGGCAACAAAGCCAGTGATGTAGTGATTTGAATACTGGACTATGATTCTGGAGACCAGGGTTTGAATCTCTGCTTGGCCATGGCCACCTCTTGGTGACCTTGGGCAAGTCTCAGCCTCAGGGGAAGGCAAAAGCAAGCCTCCTTTTTCATAAAGAAACCCCGTGGTAGGATTATCTTTAAGTTGGAAATGACTTGAAGAAATACAGCAACAGCAACAAACACAGTGGGTGTGTAGAGATTTGAAAGAAAGGTAATCTCACTTGTTTTCCTTGTCTGTAAAATGGGCTCAAATTTAGTCCTCCTGGTATTCCAATCTAGAAGACCACACAGATGAGCGGAAAATTGTAAACAGTCGTAAAAACTGGGGAGATGTGTCTGTCCTCTTCCCAGCAGAGGGCGCTTTGCATCAAAAGATCTGGTCCAATGACTTCCTGTTCAGAAATAATAATATTTGGAGTCAGGGAAAGGTAAACATTGCAGCATCTTAAGAGATTTCACAAATTACATTTGGCATAAGGCTGTATAGATGCCAGCCTATTTTATCAAATGCCTAGAGAATAGCTCAAGCAGGTAGACATTTTGATAACACTGCTGGAAAACCAACCGGGCCCCAAATTTCAGTTTTCAAACTGTGTCCGACAGTTGCAGAAAACAACTAACCAGACGAAGAGGCCATTTTTGTCCCTTGTTGTTAGACTGTTAAGCTCAAATTTCAAGCTTTTAGAACTGTCTTCCCCCCGCCTTTTTTTTAATTAGCACCCTATGATCCGCTAAGTAGAGTCAGGTACAAAATACATTTCTGCATTGAACTGAAGAGTGTTTCTGAGCACATTGTGAGTGCAGGGATTTACTGTTGGTGCCCAAACACACCCAGTGTTGGTGTAGTGGTCTGAGTGTTGGGACCTTGGGAGGCCAGGGTTCAAATCCCTGCTCGGCCATAGAATCCCACTGTGGGACTTGGGGTAAGTCACACTCTTTCAGCCTCAGAGGAAGTCCATGGCAAGCCTCTTCTGAAGAAACCTTGCCGAGAAAGCCCCATGGAAGTCAGAAATTACTTGAAGGCACACGGCATCCTAAATAGAGTGGAACTTGCTGGTTTGCTCACCAAATCAGATTTACTGATTTATATTTTGCCTGCCCAGGCTGAACTTTGTCTGGTCTTTCTCCATCCTTCCGTGAATTCAGGTGGCTGGAAGAGGAGTCCATTGGCAACCGAGAATCTCAAGGGTATAGCCACCAGCGGGAGTTGGAGCCAGATTGGTGCGTCATAGGACATGGTGTGTTTTTCTGAGGCAATCCAGTCTATAAATACTCCCCTTAGGGCATACGTGTAGTCTATTTTTCCATTCAAAACACCGTTCCTCTTTCCATTCTCTTTCTCCTGCCTCCCCCAACAATGAATTAGTTTGCTTGTGCTGAGAGTAAATGAAGCAACCCAGCTTCCTCTGGCTTACAACTTCCAAACCCACTGTGAGTCTCAGCATGGATCCCTTTCAAATTTTCCACCAATTCATTTAAGTGTTGAACGAAACCTCTCCCTTTGTTTTCTTTTCTTCTCCAACCTGTTTGACAAAAGGATGCCCATGTAACCAGGCCAAGGGGTGGGTAGGTACAAAAACCAGGGGGAAAGGCTGAAATGTGACTCATTTATGTGGGCACAGTTCAGAGTGCATGAATGACAAGTGGGGAATGAGAAGAGCCGAGAGGGCAGCCCAGTCCTTCGAGGAGGACTTGCCTCTCAATCCTCTGGCTTGCTACAACCCAAACAATTAATCCACCTACCCTGTTCTTTTTCTTCAGACCTCTGCAGTTCCAAAAGGCTGGCTAGTGTCATTGGGGAAATGGGTCTGAACTGAGCTGCTGGGCTGCCAGCAGCCAACACTTTCCCTTGCAATATATGAGAAGGAATGTGATTGAGCCATTTTACTTGAAACAACAAAAAGGACAGGTATTTGTAAGGAATAACGCAATAGAAATAGCACCAGAGGTGCCAAAAACCAAATGCAAAAGGAATTGTAAATACACACCCCTAACACATACAAAATTATAAATAGAATAATGCATTCAAAATATATATATTTGGTGCTATTTCTGTTGTATCGAGTCATTTTACTAAACACACGACACACGTTCCCCAAACTGTGTTTTTCCTCTTTTCACGTCACCTCTGAAGTCCTCTTAAAAGCATCTTGCAAAAGAGTGGAAAATATCATTTTACCATCTCCAAGGCAAACCTATCAGAAGGTTTTCTTGGAAGATTTATTCAGAGGGGTTTGCCTTTCCTCTGGGGCTGAGAAAGTGTGATCTGCCCATGGTCACCCTGTGGATTTCCATCGCTGAGCAGGAATTTGAACTCTGATCTCCCAAGGCCAACCTGCAAATCACTAAACCATGCTGTCTCTTCATAGATTTGCTGTGGCCTTCCTCCGTGGCTGAGAAAGTGTGACTTGCCAGTGTATTTCCATGGCTGGGCAGGAATTCAAATCCTGGTTTCACGGTCTTAATCCATCATCCAAATGACTACACCATGTAGTATGTGCTTTACCTATACCGCACCTAAAAGCACCTCCAGATGTAACAGTACAGAGACTTCTTGAGAAATTCTGTGTTTTCTGCCTAAGAAAGGGGCAGTTGGCTTTGCACAGGACAGGGCGATCACAGTGTGATCTTAAGGGAAATTACTTTTCTGTTGCTAATGGAGTTGAAATTTTATTACTTGTCTTTTGCTGCCCCTTTGTCCCTGATCCCCACATGGCTAGGAAGAGTGTCTTCTGCTTGCTTTGAAATCTTGCCAGGCCTTCTAAGCTGACCACATAAATGACAACTGAGAGAAAACACAGACCTGTGACTCTAACGTTGTCACTTTTCTTCTGTATGCCTTTTAACATCCTTGCCTGACAAAGAAGCCAGTGAAGCTTCAAAAGCATGTGTGATATGTCTTCTGCATTTTAGTTGGCCCAATAAAGGTATTGCTGTTTTGTGGATTTTGTTGTATGTTGCTGCATGGCCAACGCAGCTACCCCTGCATATGTTTCCCCGAAACGTAGACATCCAAAGTCTGTTAAAAATTTCTAAATAAGGGGAATCCATGACACTTTGAGGCGGTCTATCCCACCCCAGCATCACTCGTGGCCTCACCCCACGCTCATCTGTTTTGTGCAAACAGCTCTGACGTGGAACTCCACTGGCACATGACTCACTGCGACCAAAACAGAAATGGAACTACAACTAGCCAGTGAACTTCCATTTTTAATGGTCATGCTTGGTACTCTGTTCCCAGAGAAGTCAGACTGGTACCCTCCCTATCTTTCCACAATCAAGTAAAGATGTTTTTATTTAGAGAGGCCTTCAATGTGTGGCTATATCTGGCCTGTCTGGGGGAATATGCTGGATTTGGGGTTGCTGATGCTGACATTGCTCCATGTCCTAGTCTCGGGCAACAGAAAATAAGATTGCTCCATCTTCAACATAACATCCCTGCAAACATTTAAACATGGCTACACACATAACAATACACAAGCATGGAGAAATACATTATCATTTACATATATAATATACTAATTATAATTAGTATACTAATTGTAATACCAAGCCTGAATCTATTTGATTCCAGAATCCTTCCAAAGGGATTCATTTCTGGATGTGAAATGAAGCCCTTGCAAAAATCTATTTTTTAACTATTATTAAAAAGAATTAATTTTAACAGTAGTTACAACCATTTCAATCACGTTGCGATAGTCTTACAACAGTATCCATTTTACCCCTGATCTATTAATATGTTCCAAAAGCCCTTGAGAAAATCTGATTGGTTTAAAAGGTCTAATTCAACCGGGTTTAAGCCAAGGAAGAAGGATAGAGAAACTGGAGATAGTATGCCCTGGCTGATCCTGGCTTTGGTATTAAAATTTTATCTTTACACTTGTGGGTGAACTTGGAACTTGTAGCATAGCAAAGCATTGTAGCATTGCTGCTCCAGAGACCAGGATGCTGCTCCAGAGACCAGGACAAGGAGCAATGGATTCAAGCTGCGGGAAAGGAGATTCCACCTGAACCCCAGGAAGAACTTCCTGACAGTCAGGGCTGTCCGGCAGTGGAATCGGCTGCCTCAAGGGAGTGTAGTGGAGTCTCCTTCCTTGGAGGTTTTTAAGCAGAGGCTGGATGGCCATCTGTCGGGATTGCTTTGAGGGTGTTCCTGCATGGCAGGGGGTTGGACTGGATGGCCTCTGGGGTCTCTTCCAACTCTACATTTCTATGATTCTATGATATTGTGGTGGTGGATAATTATCCTTATCGTTTCTGACCGCCTTTCCTTATGCACTGGAGAACAACAACGGGTTAAGCACATAAGATCAGTTAAAATTGATTATTTATCGGATTTCTATGCCGCCTTTGCCAGAGTGGGAGAGCAGATCAAGAGCAGATAAAACCAATATATGTTTAAAAAAAAAATCAGTTAAGAAATGCTTTAGAATTCAGAGTTTAAAAATAATCTGGACAGCTGTAGATACAGATCTATACCTACGGAGGCATTTGTCCATCTGCCTGTCTGTCTATCTTTATTCATTGATTTTTACATAAGCGCTCCCCCGCCCTTCCCTATATGCAAATCCAGCCCGGGCCCGTCCAATCCGGAGTCGCTCTCTCCCTCTCTTGAATGACACACACCCCCGCCTCTCCCCCTCCTCGCTGTTGTATGAGCTCGTGGTCACGTGGGGCCGCCCCCCCCCGCCGCGTTCCGAGGTGGGTGGGACCCGTTTCATTCATAAATCCTCTGCCCCCCCTTTTCAATCAAAATTAAGGTGTTAAGAGAGACGGAACAGGGGACTCCCCCCGCGGTCTTCCTCCTCTCCTCCCTCCGCCTCCTCTCCGAAAAAAACAATTAAACGTGACAATTTCCAAAGCTTGCTTATGGGAGGATCTGAATCCCACCCAGGTAAGTCTCTTCTCCTTTGGCTTATTTTTTTAATTTAAATCTAAAATTTGCAAATATTTGCATCGAAACCTATCCTGCTTCCTGATCTCTCCCCCCCTTGTCCCTTTATCCTTGTCTATAGGCGACCTGTCATTTTGCTCCCCTCCCTGGCTTTAAAAAATGATGGCAAAAACAGGCGAGCAGAGAAAATAAATCAGGGAGAGCTTGTTAAAGGGGATCGGATCTGAAAGGGCATCCCACCCACCCCCACCCCCTCGACTGGGTCCTGTTTTAAATAATCTCTGCCTTTTCCCCTAGGCTGTTGTCAAAACGTGCTCCTCCTTTGAAATCGCCTGCTTGTGAGAAAGACTGGGGTGGGGAGGGGGGGAATGGGGGCAAGGGGAGGGGGAGGTCGCGGTTTGGCTGCCCCCCTCTCTTCTGTAGGAGGGAGGGAGGGAGGAAAATAAATTTGGTGCCTTAATGGAGGTGGCCAGATTAGCTAGGGTGTTCCCTCTGGCTGGGTGCGTGCGTGCCTGCAGAAAGCATCCAGTGGCCTCCCCAAATAGCAAAAGACTTGGGGGGCTGTAAAAGGAATGGATGGGTGGATGCTCCAAGACAGACAGCACTTTGAGGTAGGGAGGTAGGTAGGGGATGGGGTGGGTGGACGGAGAGATAGATAGATAGATAGATAGATAGATAGATAGATAGATAGATCGATCAACAGATCCATAGATTGATGATAGATAAAGAGTGCTTTAAGACAGATAGATAGGTATGGACAGACTTTAATATAGCTGGACATAGGGGATGGATGGGTGGATGGACAAGGGTGGATGGATGGATAGACAGATTGATAGATCAACAGATCGATAGATCAACAGATCAATAGATCGATAGATAAAGGGTGCTTTAAGACAGACAGACAGGTATAGATGGACTTTAATATAGCTGGACATAGGGGATGGATGGATGGACAGATAGATCAGTAGATAGAGGATACTTTAGGACAGATAGATAGGTATACATGGACTTTAATATAGCTGGACGTAGGGGATGGATAGATGGATGGATAGACAGATCGATAGATCAATAGATAAAGGGTGCTTTAAGACAGACAGATAGGTATAGATGGACTTTAATATAGCTGGACATAGGGGATGGATGGATGGATGGATGGATGGATGGATGGATAGGCAGATTGACAGATCAGTAGATAAAGGATACTTTAGGACAGATAGATAGGTATAGACGGACTTTCATATAGCTGGACATAGGGGATGGATGGATCGATAGACAGACAGACAGGGTGTCTTAACACAGAGAGATAATGGCTGGGGGGGAATCGTGGGTGTTCATGTGTCTGTTTGTGTAGAATTATAGAATTACAGCATCTTAGCTTTGGAAAGAACCTCGAGGGTCACCCAGTCCAACCCCCCTGCCAGGCAGGAATACCCAACTAAAGCACTCTTGAAAAAATGCCCATTCAACTGATGGGTGGGTGGGTGTTTTAATATACAGATAGATAGTGTGGGGGCTTTATTATAGAGAGAGATATAGGGAGGGTGCTTTAACAGAGAGAGGGGATGCTTTAATACATAGAGACTTAATGCTTTAAGAAAAAGAGAGAAAGCAAGGTGGGAAGAGGTGCTGAGTGCTTTAACACATAGAAAGTAAAGGGTTGGGGTGTTTAATATATATACACACAAAGAGAGAGAGAGAGACGGGGTTGGGAGATTTAATATAGATAGTGCATTGAGAAAGAGAGAGAAAAACTGGTATTGGGTAGTTTAACATATACAAAGAACAGGTGCTTTAATACAGAGAATGAGCTTGGGTGCTATATATATATATATATGTATATCATTTCCTTAGTTTCGGAGTGGAAGGCAATTTGCCAATAGGAAGTGTTTGCTCAAAGGCAGTTTTGGGTGTTCTGGAACTGGGTCGTGTGGATTTCTTCATGTATGAAAATGTTCTCTTCCCCCCTCCAGCTCCACCCATGAGTCTAAATTGAAAGGGGGGGGTGTTTTCCTCCTTGCTGCATCCCTTTAAATTTGTCAAGGTAAACACATTTACAGCCTGAACAAGCTCGAATAGAAGAGATAGTGAAATTGACTTAACATCCTTTCATTTATTAAAAAAAAAAATCCAGAAGGATTCAGTGCAAAGCTGTATGGAATGACCTAAATTTGATGGTTGCTCTTCTCTAGAGTAGATGTATTAAATCAATGAGAACTTGGTAAGCTAACACTTACATAAGTGTGATTTCATGGTTCTCCTGTAGCTGGAGCTAACAGTAGTATTTCGGCCACTATTATATTATATTATGTATATTCTATTATATAAACATGCAAATATTTTTTTTTTCCTGGCTTTATTTCACTCTCTACAATCTCAGCTAGTTCAAAACCAGTCCTGAAATCCTAGCCACAATAACGAGTGCCAGGAAATATCCATGACTCTCTCCCTTATAGGTACTTACCTGAGAATAAGCCCCAACGGGCTGGATTGGAGTGGCACAGCAATGCTGTGGGACGAACCCAGAGGCGTAGGGAAAGTGCCTGCTATGATTTTGTGGCATATTCGTACTGCTTTTCTCCCTCTCCCTCTCTCTACACACATACTGTGAGTTGGATCTTGCCCTCTTGGGCAGACCCCCCCCCACTTACCATATCCCCATCTGTGCCCCAAAATCTTCCGAGATCTAGCAATGGCTGGAATCAAAGTTTCATTTCACAGCAGCAAAAGGCCATAGTTGCTGCTCCTGTTCTTCATCATCAGCATCCTATTATTATCATCATTATTATCACTATATTCTGTTTATAATATGGAACAGGAAATCCTTGCATGGTTGTCAACCCTTTTTGGAAAGAGATATTTCTAAAACAAAGTGCATTACCTTCCCTTTTTAAAATATTTTTGTGCTTCTTCCTTTTCTCCTTTGTTCCTTCTCTCCATTCATTTATTCCTGCCTTTTCCTCCTCTCGCTGTCTTTTTGCTGTGTTTATTATTTAGTTCTCGTCAGAATCCGGCCTGGGTATTCAGAAAACAGCCAAGCAGAAGAGAGGAGAGGTGAGCCAGAAATAGTCAAACTCCATACCTCTGTCGCCCATTGTATGGGGAGCTGTTCCTAGAGAAATCAACCAGCAACCAAGGTAGCTAAGTAGAACCTCTATTTTCAGGGGGAGTCTACCTGTATGAATTATTTGAACCCTGGAAGCAGTGAAGAGGAACATATCTCACTGCCTTCATGCCCTGCTCTTGTGTGCCTCCCAGAGGCATCAATGTTAGACTAAAATAGGCCTTCTGATTTCCCACTGATGCAAACAAATTGGACAAAAGCTTTAAACAAAAAAGAAGATGAGGGTGGGGAAACACCCTTTTGGCAGCCACAGATCTCTAGGAGAGACATATGGGTGTGAAATGAAACAGGGGTTCTTTTCTGTCAATCCTCTGCTTGTATTTCCACCCCTTCCAGCAACATGGGGCTGTCCTACATCCAAAGGCAGACCACTGGGTTAGAGAAAAAGTTCTTAGCTTTGGATCTGTGACTCTTGATTTCTGCTGCCTCCTCTCCGTGCTGCACCCAAGAGCCCAACAGCTCTCTAGGGGTTGAAGTCGTAGAACCCTGCTTTCCTCCTAAGCTTGCAGAAAACCAGCCGCCTCTTGGTTCATGCTTGCCTGTCACCATGGAGATGAAATTCTTGCATGATGATTAGAAAGATGGAAGGGATGGGGGAGGCCTTTCATCCTCCAGTTCCCCACCTGCTGGGCATCTGCTGGTGGGGGGTTAATTGGGGAGAGGAGAATTCCCCTCTCTTAAGGAAAAAATTGCCTTGGAAAAGCAGGTTG